>OX418227.1:17784657-17913112 GCA_948455865.1 Conomelus anceps | reverse complement strand
CTTCTGCTCCTCCTCCTTCTCTTCTTCTTCCTCTTTCTTGTTTTTCTCCTTCTCATTTTTTCCTTTTCTATCTGCAGAAATATCTGGCACAATACTGCTTTCCTTCTCCCCCTCCTCCTTCTCTTCCTCCTCCAACTATTCCTCATCATCCTCCTTGTCCTCCTCCACCTCCTCCTCCTCCTTCTCCTCTTTCTTCTTCATAATCTATACAAATGTCTGGCACAATATTACTTTCCCCTCTCCCCTCCTTCAATACTGTATTATCAAAAAACTTGCACTTACATTCACAATGCAGTGAAACTCCCACTCAAATTTGAAGTTGTTGATTTGTGAAAGCGAAGGTTTTATGAATGAAATCCACTCACGGACCTTCGTTTATATGAAGGCGTCCAAGCAATGTTATACGTATATATAGTCTAACTGTAGACACAGCTATAGATATTCGAACATCTATTGTTCGCTCTTATAAACATATCTATAGATTGTTATTTAATAGATATCTTTACATCTCTTCCCGTACTTTGTGCTATAACACGTGGGTTGTGAATGTTCTTATATGTAGGCTAGCTCTTTGAAGAATAACACTTGAGTTCCGTTACGGGAATCCCCGTACATTAAGTTCATTGAATGAATGATTAATGAATTTATCTATTACCAGCAAGTAGTCCGTTTAAATTGAATCTGAATTTTCAGGATGTGTAATGGCCTACTAGTATCTACTAATAGTATAATAGTATAATTACCATTAATAGTATTACTATTAACTACCAATAGTATAATTAGTATCTACCAATTGATGGCTGTGTGCAGGGTTTTTGGAAATAATTTTTTCGAATTTTCTTGTGTTGAATATTATTAAGGCTTTGAAATGTTATCTATTGCTGTGAGGAAACTTTTTTCTTCAATTATTTTGTGAAATATGGAGGTTCAAAGTTGACATTTTTCGGTTTTGGGGGGCAATTGATCTCACGTATGAGTGATTTTAAATTTTTGATAAGTTTCCATAACTGAAAGACACCTCGAGGAATAAAATGTAATATTTTTCACTCCAATCAAACAGACATAATTATTTTTTCAGAATAATTTTTTGAAAAATTGTTATTTTTGAAAAATTGAAATTTATAACAGACTAAAAAATGTATTTTGAAAAAATTAATTGCTTGATCGGAGTAAAACATATGCCATTTTATTCCTCAAGGTGTCTTTTAGTTACAGAAAATTTATCAAACGTTTAAAACCTCTCGTAGGTGAGATCAAATGCCCCCAAAAATTTCAACTTTTAACCCCCATATTTCACAAACTAATTCATGAAATAGCCTTTTTCTCACAGCAATAGATAACATTTCAAAGTGAATAATAAGACGAAGGGGGCGTGACTTGACAGCCAATCACAACGTTCGATGAAGGTCAGCCTCTTTCCCGCTTAGCCAATAGTATCATTCCATGTTCAGTATATATTAAGCTTCTCTGTACTTTAGTTTTAGTTTGATTGAGATTGATAATGGTATAACAACCGAAACTAGTTTCTCAATATTTTTTTAATAAATGTGGTTGTGACAATTTCTTATTATTCATTATGGATACCTTCCACAATATCACCTTCGTCACTACAAAGAAAAAATTTCAAAGCCATAATTAAATCCAATACAATAAACTTAGAAAAAAATTATGAACAAAAACCCTGCGCACCGCCTTAATTTAATGGGTTTTTTTCTCATGTTAATAAGTTACTTCTTCTTGTTCTTCTTTCTCTCCACCTCCATCTTCTTCTCCCCCTCCATCTTTTTTTCCTCTCTATTCCCTATTCTTCCTTTTCTCGTGAGTTCTAAAATAAATTGACAGATCTTTTATATCATCAAACATTTTCTCGAAAACATCTTGTTATTAAATTGCTGTGCATTTTTTACGATCGCGATGATTGTGTGCTGATATGGAAATTTCGACCTTGCTGGGAGTACGGTTCCGAAGCTGGGCCAGTGTTAAACCGCTGTATGACAGCACCGTCAATTCCAGAAACCCATCAGGCATGCATAATTTACACAATATAAATGGAAATTCGTGCAGGGCTGGAGACGACGGAAGAATTCGTCTCGTGGGATGAAAGATGGGAGAAAGTGAATCGACGAATGAATGATGAATTGTTGAATGAATGATTGATCATATTTGAATGAATATTTGTGGGTGAGTGATCCAGTGTTATCAATGGTCCAATTATTGATGAATTACTCATACAAATCATTATTCTCTTTATGGTAAATTATTCATTATTTTTTAAATATTATTTTATATTTATTTCATCCTCAAATCCGTTTATTCTTAAACCGTCGCATTCTCGTTACTTCTTCCTCAAATTTCTTTAGTTTTTGACTTCCAACTATGTTTTTTGTAACATTATCTATGTCTATATCGTCCTTAAGGCTATTTATTTGTCATTCAATAATTATTTGCAACATTCTTTTCATTTCTTTTTTGAACTTTCTTGAGTTTTTGACTTTCAGCTTGGTTTTCTGTAATGTTTTTTCATGTCTTTTTTCCTCAAGGATATTTATTTGCCATTCAAAAACTATTTGCAGCATTCTCTGTATTTTTTTATGAAATTTTCTTCACTTCTTGAATGCTAGCTCGGCTTTTTGAAACTTTTGATTTCAAAGGACAATCATTCAAGTGTGTTAATATTCACACCCTGAAACAATCAAATCGATCATAGTGGCGTCCTTTGATCTAAAAATAGACAAAAATGTGATTTTCACCCCTTTATTGGTTGTTCTTTTGCCATTTCAGCAAAAACCGATTGTGGCGGCGGCGCATTTCAAAGGAGAATCATTCCAGTGTGTGAATATTCACAGCCTGGATTAATCAAATCGATAATAGCGGCGTCCTTTGATCTAAAAATAGACCAAAAAGTGATTTTCACACCCTTTTTGGTAGACTTTTCGCCATTTCAGCAAAAACCGATTGTGGCGGCGGCGCATTTCAAAGGAAATCGTTCAAGTGTGTGAAATTTACACCTTGGAACAATCAAATCGATCATAATTCGATCCTTTGATCTAAAAATAGACAAAAATGTAATTTTCACACCTTTTTTGGTCACTTTTTGCCATTTCAGCAAAAGCCGATAGTGGCGGCGGTGCGTGGTTCTCTTGTACTGGTGATTAATGAGTGAGTGAATAATTCTCCAATGATTCAGTCAGTGGTATTTGGTTTCAAAGTTCATAAAAATGTTTTCTACGATTCAATTTTAATTTTTTTTTCATGTGTACATCAGATTTAAGTGCTTGGTATTAATTTGGATGATAAGCTATCCTGGAAGCCCGACCTTCAGCGTTTAAAAAAGAAACTAAGTTCTGTGGTGTTTGTTCTGAGGTCATTGAAACATTTTCTTGATTTAGGTTCTCTCAGGGCTGTTTATTTTGGTCTTTTCCTCCCTGTTGTCTTATGGAATAGTTTTCAGGGGGAGTTCTTGTGACTCTCTTGAAGTATTTAGAGTTCAAAAATGGGCAATTAGAGTGATGATGGGGGGAGTCCATCAGGAATAGTTGCCGACCTCATTTTAGGAGTTTGAAAATGTTTCCTCTCCCAAGTTTATATGTGCTTCAGACACTCTGTTATGTTGAAAAAATGAGTCAATTTTTAAGCTTGGTGATGACATACATTTCTATAGTACAAGGAATACGCATTTACTGAGGGATGAGGTTCATCGCTCCACGTTCTATAATCGAGGTGTCAGGAGTTCGGGAGTCCGTTTATATAATGCTTTACCTGATTCCATCAAAAAATTAGGTGAAAGAGAGTTTAGAGCCAAGTTGGAAAAGGAATTAATAAGTATGTTATTTCATTTGTTTACATGTTTTAATTTAGCAATACCCTGGTTCTAGATAAACAATTTTAGCTTGAAGAGAGTCTGACGTTTGGTTTGCTTTGTCTTGCTCTTGACCATTCTATTTTACTGTGCATTTAAATTTTTTTGACAAGCTCCAGATCCCTCTGTATAGGAGGGCAGTGGACGCTATTAAATCTATCTATCTATCTGTTAGTTAATTTTCATTTTTTTATAATATCCTACAATATAGATCGATATAAAGCCACGATATTCGGATATTTGGTACAGTATGCCGCGATATAATGAAATTTCAACCACTTTCATTAATAAAACAGCCCTCATTGAAAGATAAAGAGTTAAACTTCAACAATTCACCTTCTTACTTAATTAGGGTTGAAAGTACTCGGATTTTCATTGCGAGCTATTTTATCCCATCTGCTATCTATTGAGGTCGGAGAATGCCTTATCTTCATTTTCCCGATAGCAATTTCCACCGATTTTCCGCTTACTATCGATAAGTAAAGTTTGAGAGTGTGTGTGAGAGAGAGAGTGATAGAGAGAGTAAGAGGGAGTGATGGAGGGAGAGAGAAAGTTAGAGAGAGTGATAGAGACAGAGAGAAAGTTAGAGAGAGAGAGCGAAACTGAGAGAGATGAGAGAGATAGCGTGAGTAGAGATTGGACAAGAGAGCAAAAGGCTATCGGAAAATGGCTCCAACCGCTATTTAACTATTAAATCTACAATCGTACGGCTTCCATTATTAAAATTCCTTTTCTCTGCTCGATTCGCTTTTCCCGATTTTCACAACGATTTCCCGGTCACGCAAGGGTTTTCGTAAGAACCCCTTATCTCTGCCCATTCACCTGTAACTTTTCTCTCCGGCAAGTTTTAATTCCTCTTTGAATCGAAAAGTTCGACGAAAGTTTACAACGTCCAAGTGCGCAATTGTATTTGCCTTTCTGCTATTGGGCTTTCTTTGAACTTGAGTTTTAAAAAAATCGAAAAAACTCTAAAAGAAGAGTTGAAAAACAACTATATTAAAGGTTAGTTGATGAGCTAAGATATTCAATAGAAGGTCTACTACATCTGTGGCTCTTTTAGAGCTTATTGAGCACTTATTCAGCACATTAAGAGAATTTCGAATTATTAGTTATGAAATAGTTTGTTATTATTTTCTAGCCATTTTTTTTTTGAGGATGAAGCCCACATAGGTCTGAGACCTGTGCGTGGGTAATGAGTTGGATAATAGTGATTTATGAGTTGGACCTACAGTTTTAGGTGGGTCCGAACCACCGGGTAGTGATTTTCAGCAGAGAACAGTGTCTTTTTGCTGGCCAATCTAATCTGTCACCGTTACAAACAGGACCTACGAGAACGCAGCTTATCTATCTGTTAGAACAGTACATTTCATTGTACAATTTAGAAGTAGACCCTTTGTAGAAGTATCTACCTTTCCTCATCCTTTAAGCCAAACCTCTATAGTAGAGTTAGTTTATAGGGTTGCGCGGTTGATGAAAGAGATTGATAACAAGCGTGTTTATTCACTGTTTAGAATGCAATTTGTTATCTTAAATAACAAATAATCACTATAATTCCATATTTAGAAATTGAAATTCATAAGGAACATGAGAAGCATCTTAAAATTGGTTTCAAATTTCGATTATTAAACTTTATGAAAGTTGTAGGATGGCAATTAACTTGAGAAAAATCCATCTACTTTGGCATGTCATTATCATCAAGTTATTTGATGACTGTTCAGGTGACTGTAAAAGTTTAGAGAACTTTTAAGTCATTGTTAATACAAAAACTAAAACAATTTTCATAAAATGTAAAACAAAAAAAGGAATCGTCTCTAATGGAATGGTAATCAAAACTTAAATACTCACAACTCACGTTCGGTACTAAAAAGTTTAAAATAAAGCATTCACTTTTTAAACTGAGAAAATTTTAAATCCTATACAAGGAACTTTTGAAGTCGGCCCAAATTTTTCATGAACTCCTAAAATATTAGATAGATTTTTTTATCAACTAACAGTAATAAAATATTTGGCGAAGAATTCAAATGTTACTTGTATTGGATTTAAAATGAATACTTATTTTTAACTTTTTAGGACGTAAAATTAAGTTGAGTAATGAATTTTTGATTACCATTTCAGTAAAGTCGTCTTCTTATTATTTAAAATTTTTTTTATTTCAAGCTTTTTAGTTAAATATTTAAACTTGGAAACAAAATAAATTTCTTTTACATTATGAAATATTTACCACTATAGCAAATCAGTACGATCATGGGAGATATTAAAGATATTGTTCGTTTTATTCTTTTATCAAATAATCAAAATTTTCCCCCTCCTTGGAAAAAATTTAGAATCATCACTTGAAACTAATCTAGTCGTAAATTAACCTGGAATTCTAAAATTTCAAGACTGCGGCTCTCGAAAAATGGTGATGCAGTGAATGTTCAAAAACCGTCGAATTGTAGGCGTATTTTGTAGACTATTTCAAGAAAATGTCAAGCATTCGTGTGGCCTTTTCCACAAATCTGCTTGAAAATATGGCGGAGTATAAAACAAAATGGCATCGGAACAGATAGCGTCGGTATCGCTGTTATCAGTTCAACCGACACCATCTTGTTTGGCTAATATTCAGCATCTTTTAGACTAAGGCTCCTTCCCCTTTCGTATATCTCTGTGATTCCAACTTACTACCTAATAAATAATAATAAGTGTATTGCTTTTGTTTAAGTTGGGACACCACCTCGCCGTTTCAGCCATATTATGGGAAACATTGTGGACCTACAACTTTGGATGGGTTCCGAACCACTATCGAAAACAACTCGATTTCATGGACCAGTCTATCGAGATGTCAAATTATCTTTTCTCATTGTACTAGGATGATTCTCATTTTTTTGAGAAAGATGTTTGCTGATACACCCAAACTTCGATAAATGACACTCTTTTATTCAATTCCATCTGAGCTCTATTCGACATATCAAAGCACAATCATAGCTGAAGTAAATATTCTTAAACAATTACAACTATCAGAGGTTTCCAATAATTATTGAAAAAAATAATCTTTTCAATTGAAATCGACCTTGAACTTAATCCATTTGTGTTCATTTATTTATCTATTAATTATAAAACACAATCAAGTAAAGATACAACAAGCATAGCCCACTACTCCTTTCTTTACAAATTTTCAATTGAAAAATCCAAATTTTAGGTCATGACAAAGTTTAACTAAAAATTTCACTTTGAAGTACAGTTCTGATTTTTTCCAAAACATGAATATTAATTTAGATGTTCACTTTAAAAACGAAGCTCTAAAACTGTCCAATAGTCCAAAGAAAGTGAATATAATTTTGAATTTTTGTTCAAGATTTTAAAGCCGAAAATGTAGGATTACGTAAGAGAAAAGTCTCCTAAATAAGTAGGTAAGTAGATGACTAAGTTCTCCACTAAAACCCACAACTTAATTAAAAATAATCAATTAGAAAATAGATTGCGGCAGTAAAATGAAATGAATGCAGTGTCAGCGTTAATTTTATCTGAAGGTGAACGGTAAATAGCAATCATGGCGGGTGCTGCAAACTATTTGAGTGTTATTTAGAGTGGTGGTCAGGCAGGGGAATGGAGGGGGTTGTTTTTACACGCAAATGAGAGAATTTGCGAACGGCGGAGAGCGGAAAAAAGAAAAACAACTAAAAAGAAGGACAAAAAGTGACAATTAGTGAAGCGCTCCAGTTGCTCGTTCCTCCTACTCCTATTTTTGACTCTTTCCTACTCAGTATTACCTTTCTCACACTCGTTTTCTCTTTTTCCCTTATTTTTTTACGTCTACCTATATCCTGTTTCTATCTCTCTCTTTATCCCTTATTTTCTTTTTTTTATCTCAGTCACTCTCACTCTCTCTTCCTTTCCTATTCCTCCTTCTCCTCACACTTCGCTGCTTTCTCTCGTGTCCTTTCTTTCTTTTTCATCTTTTTTTCTATCTTTGCTTCTGCGTCACACTCTTAATCTTCCTTCATCACTCCTGTTTCTCTTTATCCATTATTTTCGTCTTTGAACTCTGTCACTCTCCCCTCTAGTCTTTTCTCTCCTCCTCTCTCTGCGCCATCTTTCTCTTTTTTCTTTTCCACCGGATTTCTCTATTTCTTCTTTCTTTCTCTCTCTCCATCTACAACTCTCTTTCTCTGTCATTCTCTTCACCTACCTTTATCTCTCCTGATACTCTATCTTTCTATCCATTATTCTCTTCTCTATTCTCTGTCACTCTCCCATTCACTGTCTCTTCCTTTCTCTCCTCCTCCTCCTCAACTATCGCCACCTGTCTCTCATTTCCTCTCTTTCTATTTAATCTTGCTGACTATCGTTCTCCGTCATACGCTTCATCTGTCTTCCTGTTCTTTCTATCTCTTTATCTATTATTCTCTTATTTATTCTAAGTCACTCTCCCATTTGATTTCTTTTTCCTTCTTTCTTCCTTTCTCTCTCCTCCCCACTCTCCATCATCTTTTTCATTTCCTTTCTGCTTTTCTATAATATATTATTTCTCTGTCGTACTCTTCAAGTCTTTAATTTTCCCATTCCTCTTCATTTCTTCCGCCATCATTGTCTTTCCTTATCCCTTCTTCCATCATCTCATTCCCTCCATCGATAATTCCCTCCCCCTCCCATTTTCTCTCCTCTCTCCTCTGCCTCCGTCAATTTCTACATATTTCTCTTTTTTACGCTATTTCTTGGTCGTTTTTTCCAATCTCCCTCTCTCTCACACTTCCATTCTCTTTCCCCTCTCAAAATTATTTTCTTTGCATCTCTTTCCAACTTTCTCTCTTATCTCTCTTTCTTGGTCATACGCTTCATTTATCATCCTCTCCCTCACACACACTCTCTCACTTTTCCACTTCCTCTTTCATTGTCACTCTCTTTTTAACTCCCCCTATCTCATTCCATTGTTTCTCACAGCTCACACGTGATCTCTTCTTCCGTAATCTCTTTTCCACCATTTCTCTTCGTCTATTTCTCCGTTGTTTGTCTTTCTCCGTCATTTTCTCTCTCATTTCCACTTACACCTTTCCATTCTCACCCTGTAGCTCTCTCAATGTCTATCTTTCTTCCTAGCTTGCAAAATGTCTCACTGTCCTACTCCCACTGTCCCAATCTCAACTCTCACTCTCAAGAGGATTTTTCAAATTGACAGGTCAGCATTTTCAAGCAGACCGCTGCAAATTGGATGAGCTTAGTTTTGAGTGAAAAAAAAGGTGTGAGAGAAAGGACAGTAAAAAGGTGTCAGTACTAGACAGAGTCTATTCTCAGAGAGAGAGAGAGAGAGAGAGAGAGAGAGAGAGAGAGAGAGAGAGAGAGAGAATAATTGTATGTGTGAAAAGGAAGGGTAAAGGAGTAATGCTGCGATAGATAAATGGAGGAACAAAGAAGAAAGAGGGGAGATGAGAAAAGAAGATTGAATAGGTGTGTAAGAGATAACGATAGGCTGTGGGAGAATAGATGAGAAATAAGTAGTAAAAAAGTAGAACAAAATTTTGTGATGTTAGGTTAGAATGGTGTGTGATAGAATGATGAATAGAGTGGGTGTGAGAAAGAAAAATTAAAAAGTTGTGTAAGAGGGAGAGAGAGAAATTGTAGAAGCGGAGGGGGACAGTAAGTGATGAAAGGGAGACAAAGAGAAGCAATAAAAAGGAGAAACACATCGACTAAATTTTGCCATTCTCTGTTAGTAGAATGGTGAGTGGTAGAAAAACGAAGAAAGAAGGAGTGAAAGAAAGAATAAAGAGGGGTGTAAGCGCGAATGGAAGGGGGAGGAAGTAGTAAAAAACAGAAACAAATTTCTGTGATGCTGGGATGGTTAAGAATGGTGGGTAGAGGTACAACGAATGAAGAGGGAGTGAAAGAAAGGAAGAATAAAAAAGGTTGTAAGCGAGAATGGAAGAGGAAAAATGGAGTAAAAAAGAGAAACAAAATTCGGTGTTGCTGTAATGGGTAAGAAGGGTGGGTGATGAAGCAACACAAAAAGAGGGAGTGAGAGAAAGAAGAATAAAAAGGGGTGTAAACGTGAAAAGAAGGAGTAAAGTAAAAAAGAGAAACTACAAAAATTTGTAATGCTAAATTCCTGGGTGTAGGAGAATCGAAACTGAGCCCTGTAGTGCTTATTGTTTCGGTCCCCCCTTCTTCCTCGCTCCACCACATCCATTTCTCCCCCCCCCCCCGCCAATTAGACTCTCCATTTCTTTGAATTGCGCTTCTTTTTCTGCCATTGAATGAGTGTCATGCACAACAGCTGCTCTAACAGTTCTATACCTGTTCTAACAGTTCTAACCGAATGAGGGGCGAACAGGAATGAGTTTGCTGAGTGTGCACTTTATCCTTTTGATGTGTCCTCTGCTGCAAATGAATTGGCAACGCCGCTTCTGATGTCTGTAGTTTCGTTTAGGGGTCGGAAATCTCATTACTCCATCTCATGGTTATGTTGTATAACGTGAGGGATTTCTGTATCACCTTGATGGCATTAAGGGTTGGTGTTTTAACTGGAGCATGAATTTATATTCGTGGAATTTGCTTTTTTGCTTTTCTAAGGTCGAAATTTCTTCGTGTTCTATAGAATGAGAGCATTTTCTTATTTATTATGCTGGTGGAATTTGATTGTTTTTTTTTTCCTTTTGAAAGATCATAATTTTTATTCCTGAGGTACACTATGAGGTACAAAATTTCTTTTTCATCCACGGCTACGATATTAATTGGATATAATAGGTTAGAAAGCAATGCCAATACCTCACTTTGTCCCATGGATTCTACTTTTTTTAGAGGATGAAGCCCACATAGGTCTGAGACCCGTGCGTGGGTTATGAGATGGACCTACAGTTTTAGGTGGGTTCAGAACCACCGGGAAGTGATTTTACAGCAGAGAAGAGTGTCTTTTTTGCTGGCCAGTCTAATCGGTCACCCTTACAAAGAGGGCCTAGAAGATCGCAGCTTATTTCTATCTGATTGAACAGATACCTGCTACAGCTCCCGGCTATCACTTCCCTAATAATAAAACTAAGTGTCATAATAAAGCTATTTTAACACTATTGTCACTTTTTGGTATCGGACTAGAACTAGAGCGATAATTGCATATCTGTGAAATTTGTTTCCTTGTATTTGAAAGATTGTAATTAATATGTTGGTTCAGTAAACTGCTATAACTTCTTTCATGAACCATGAAGCATGAAACCTTTCTATGTGTTCATCGTTTTTGGCTCTTGATTTTGCCACTTATTTTTTGCTTGTTGTTTCTCCCACCAGTGGGCGTGTCTTGTTTTCGCCATCAGCCATTCACAGACCTTCAATGAAGGTCAGCCTTTCAGGCATCTTCTCCATCACTAGCCTTCATTTTAATAACGGTACTTTCGTGTCTTTCTCGGTTGACCTTGACTGTATTTCAGTGAGCTATTTTTTAATTTAAAAATAATTCAATTCTAGCCTAATTGTATATTGTTTTTGAACATTTTAGAAGCGTTGGAGCTAACTAGGTTGGTGAAAAATGATTCCAATACTAGTTTAAACAATCAAATTTATTTCAACCAATTACTCAAAACAACTAACTTTATTTCATCATAAGTCTGGCCTACATTTTAATAACGGTACTTTCGTGTTTCTCGGTTGTCCTTGACTGCATTTCAGGAACCTTCAATTGTTTAATTTGAATTCCATAATTCTAGCCTGTGTTTTGTTCTTGTTCTGTTGCTTTCTAGATGTTTACGGTTATTGATTTGACTCATATTTTTGCTTGTTGCTCCTCCCACCAGTGGGCGTGACTTGTTATGGCCTTCAGCCAATCACAACCTTCAATGAAGGTCAGCCTCTTTCTCGCTTACCAATAGTTTCATTCCATGTTTAGTATGTATTAAGCTACTCTGTTCTTTAGTTTTAGTTTGTTTGATATTGATAATGATGTAACAACCGAAACCAGTGTCTCACTGTTTTCGTTGTGACAACTTCGTGTTATTATTCATTATGAATTCAACTTCTCATAAATTTTTCGTGTTTTCTATTTTTGTTGTCGTTCTTATGATACTCTGTTCAATTGATATAATTTTCATATTTTTTTTTTAATTTGAAGCAGTATTCATTGTGAGATTCTGAATAATTCGCTCCCAGATGCACCAAAAACTTTACTATTAATTCTCTCCTATAATTCTCATCAGTTACCTACTTACAAACTCTCCACACTCCACTCAACTACTAAACATTCTGTATAATCTATTCTCTTCCTATTAAAGTTTCAGTATTACTTCCTTTTCCTAACAATAACAACAACAGCAACAATATCTGAAACCAAACATCACAATTAGTTAGCTGTTTCAATATTAATCAGTTCTTGCTTAATGCAAAAGCGCCATCTACTGACTGCTTCTTACCTCACTCCTTACTCTTACTCCTAACCTCACCTTACCCCATACCACATATTACCCCTCACCGTTACATACCCATCACCTATACATACCCCTCAACTTTACATACCCCTTACCTCTTCTTACCCAACTCTCATATCTCCCCTTAACACCCCACCTTATTACTAACCCCATCTACCACTCTATCTACCTCCATCTCCTCTACCTACCGCCTCTATCTACCTCTATCTCCATCTACCCGTTTAGTATCTTACCTTTAGCACACTTACAACATCTTACCACTTTCCACACCTTAACACTTATACCACCATACCCCTTATCATGCCTTTACCTTACGCACGTGATATCTCCTATATAGACTACTAATTTAATTGCCTCTTCATATCTTTTTCCCCCCTTCTCTTCCTTCGTTTTCTTCTCTTTCTCTCGCTACTTCTTCTCCATCTTTCGCTATTTGTTGTCCATTTTCTCCATCTTTCGCTATTTGTTCTCTTTCTTCTTCTAATTCTCCTTCTCCTTCATCTTTAGTGATAGAGTGGGTATTAGTAGTATAAAATTGACAGATTCAGCAAAACCTTGACCTTTGACCTTTACCCCCCCTCCGGCTCACCGCAACCTTCCGGACCCATTCCCCTCTTCACCCTCTCTCAGCCCCACTCTCTCGCTCACTCCCGCTCTCTCTCACGCTCTCTCTCGTTCTCGCTTGCTCTCTCTCTTGCCCTCTCTCGTCCGCTCTCTCTTCCTCTTCTTCCTCTTTCTCTTTCTCTTATTCTTCTTGTTCTTATCCTTCTTCCTCTTCCTCTACCTCTTCCTCGTCCTCTCTCTCATACCCTCTCTCTTGCTATCTCGCTTACCCTCTCTCACCCGATCTCTTACCCTCTCTCTTGCTCTCTCTTACCCTCTTCTTCCTCTTTCTCTTCTTCTTCTTCTTCTCCATCTTCCTCTTCCTCTACCACTTCCTCGTGCTCTCTCTTCCTCTTCTTCCTCTTTCTCTTCTCCTTCTTCCTCTTCCTCAACCTTTTCCTCTTCCTCTACCTCTTCCTCTTCCTCTTCCTCTACCTCTATCTTGCTCTTTCTTCCTCTTCTTCTTTCTCTTTCGCTTATTCTTCTTCTTCTTTGGCCCCCTGCCCAATCTTGCCCCCTGCTCCTCTTAGCCCTGCCCCCTGTCAATCTTGGCCCCCTGCCCTCTTAGCCATGCCCCTGTCATTCTTGGTCCCCTGCCCTCTTAGCCCTGCCCCCTGTCATTCTTGACCCCCTGCCCAATCTTGCCCCCTACCATTCTTAGCCTTGCCCTCTTCCCCTCTTGGCCCATGCCTTAACTTCCCCCCCCCTCAACCAACCATTCCCCAAAAATGACTCCCCTCCCCAAAAATGACCCCTTACCCCAAAAATGACTGCCCTCCCAAAAAATGACCCCTTACCCCAAAAATGACTGCCCCGCAAACCCCTCCCCCCTAAAATGACCTCCTCCCCAAAAATGACGCCTTAACCTAAATGGCTGCCCTCCCTAAAAATGACCCCTTACCCCAAAAATGGCTGCCATCCCCAAAAATGACCCCCTCCACAAAAATGACCCCTCATCCCAAAAATGAGAGATAGCAAGAGATAGATAGATAGATAGATATTTTTATTTGTTAATTGTCACTAGGCTTATCGCCTATGGTGACAGATACATATTAAATATACAAACATACAAATACAGAAAAAATAATGATAAAAAAATAAAATTTAAATGAAATAGAATGAAATAAAACAGATACATGGAACACAAAAAACAAAATAATAAAACTTGTATACATAAACTACCGCTGCAAAATTGAATTGAACTTGGAAAAATTATAGCTCTTCATTCAGAAAATTGAAAAGTCTGTATTTAAATAAGAGAGAGGGTATGAGAGAGAGGACGAGGAAGAGGTAGAGGAAGAGGAAGAGGAAGAAGGATAAGAAGAAGAGAATAAGAGAAAGAGGAAGAGAGAGCGGACGAGAGAAGGCAAGATAGATAGATAGATAATTTGTCTTTATTGTGGCGAAGTTAGGACTCGCAGGTCCTCTCTTACACTTAACCCTAAGCAAGAGAGCAAGAGAGAACAAGAGAGAGAGAGTGAGCGTCTGAGAGAGCGGGAGTGGGGATGAGATAGTTTGAAGAGGGGAATGGGTCCGGAAGGTTGTGGTTAGCCGGGGGGGGGGGGGGGGTGAAGGTCAAAGGTCAAGGTTGTGCTGAATCTGTCAATTTTATACTACTGGCATTACTGTCCAAACTTTGCCACATCAACAAATTAAAAAGAATTCTATTCTATTCTTCTCCTCTTCCTTCTCTACGTGTACTTAACTTCACCTTCTTCACCACCTTCGCTCGTCTTCTTCTCCCTCTTCCTCCTACACCTAAACCTCGTACTAATCTTCCTCCTCCACCTCCTCTACCATTGCTTCCTCCTCTTCCTCAAACTCTTCGTCCTCATCTTCCTCTACCTGTAACTCCTCCTCAAACTCACTTCCTCATCATCATCTTCTCATTTCCTCATTTTCCTATTTCTCCAACCTCTGTATCTTCTTCATCTCCTTTTTCTTCCTCCCATCCTTCTTCTTTGATATATTCATCTTGATTATTATTCTCCTCCTTCTCTTTCTTACCCTCGTACTCTTCCATCGTTTCCTTCTTGTCCTCCCACCCATTTTCTTCTTCTCCACCCCATCATTAATCACCACCCACTCGTCTTCCTCCTTCTTATCTTCGTCGTCCTCCTCCTCCTTCTCCTCCTCCTCCTCCTCCTCCTCCTCCTCTATCACCAACCTCTGCCCCTTCTTCACTACCTACTCATTTTCTCCTTCTTCTTCTTCTTATCCGTATGCTTCTTTTCCTTATTCTTCTCTTCTTGTACCACTTCCTGGTACATCTTCTCCTTCTCAACCCCTTAACCTTCGCCTTCTCATCCTCTTCCTTCTTCTCTTCCTCCTTCTCCTCATCCTCTTCTTCCTCCTTCTCCTCCTCTTCCACTTCCTCCTCCTCCTCTTCTTCCTCCTCCTCTATCACCAACCCCTGCTCCTTCTTCACCACCTCCTCTCCTCTTCCTCCTCCATCTCAACTGGTTAAGTGTCAAGAATGGACGAGTCCTTGTCCAAACTTCGCCATTTCATGTAATTGCATCACTTAGATTGTCATTAGTTATTATCATTAAGATCATACAAATGAGATCATTGTACATAATTCTTTGCACTATAAAAATAGTACTTTCTGAGTTCACTACTGTATATATCTATGTGATGTTGATAGTTTTGATTTTAATCATTCATATTCAAATTTGTAAATTTACATGAATAAAGAAATATAATCTAATCAAATCTTATCCTTATCCTTCACCACCTCAACCTTCTCCTCATTCTTCTCTTCTTCCTCCACCACCACCTGATCCATTTACTCCTGTTTTTTCTCCTCCACCTCCTTCTTCTCCTTCCCCTTCTCCTCGTACTCATCCTCCTCTTCCTCCACCATCGCCAGCATCTTTTTCCTCCTAGACTTCTCCTTCTGCTCCTCTTTCTTCTCCTCCTCCTCCTCTTATTACTCCTCTTCTTCTTCTAGCACTACGTCCTCCTTCTTCTCCTCCTCTTCCTCCTCCTCCTTCTCCACTTTTACCTCCTCCTCTTTCTCCAACTACTCATTCTCCTCCACTTACTACCCTTCATCTTATCCTCCATCATCACTGCGTCATCGCTCTCATACTTCTCCCCCACCTCCTCCTCCTCGTTCTTCTTATCCTCCTCCTTCTTCTTATCCCTCTCCTCCTCATTCTTCTCTTCTTCCTCCACCACCTCCTCATCTATCTTCTCCTCCTCCTCTTCCTCATTCTCCTTTCTTTCTCCTTCCCCTTTTCCTCCTCCTACTCATCCTCCTCTTCCTCCACCATCGCCAGCATCTCTTTCTTCTCCGACTCTTCTCCTTCTTCCTCCGCTTTCTGCTCCTCTTTCTTCTCCTTATCCTCCTCCTCTTCCTCTTCCTACTCCTCATCCTCCTCCTCCACTTACCTCTTCCTCTTTCTCCACCTACTCAACTTCCTCCACCTCCCACTCTTCCACCTTATCCTCCATCATCAACGCGTCATCGCTCTCCTACTCCTTTCCTCATTCTTCTCTTTTTCTCCCATCAACTCCTTATTTATCTTCTGTTCCTTTTCCTTCGCCTCCTCCCACTTTTTCTTCTCCTTACTCATCCTCCTCTCACTCCACCATTTCTTTCTCCCTGTCTTCTCCTTCCTCCTCTTCCTTCTGCTCCTCTTTCTCCTCCTTTTCCTCTTCCCACTCCTCTTCCTTCTCTACCATCTTCACCTCATCCTCAACCATCTCCTCTTTCTCCACGTACACATCCTCCTCCTCCTCCCACTCTTTCCCCTTATCCTCCATCATCAACGCCTCATCGCTCTCCTACTCTTCCTCCACCTCCTCCACATCATCCTCACCTGAGGCCTAAATTAATGCAGCCTGAATTAACAGCCTGTAAACCAGGCGGGCGCCGCGCTTTGGCGAGTCAAACAGACGGCTCATTACCAATTCATCAGCGTGAATAATGAATGAAAGTGCGTGAATGAACCTTGATGCGGCGGCGGCTCTACACAGCGCGATTGTCGGTTTTTGGATGTTCAACGTTGTGCGGTGAGCGATGGACGAAGACTAGCTTTCGTTTAAAGTGTTCCGGGGGCGGTTGGTCAGTGCTTGGAGGCGGCATGCGTTTCCGGAGGCGGTTCTCTTTGCTAATGGGAGCGCATCTCGAGTGCCTCTAACTACCGTGAGGTGTATCGGGGGTTTAGGGGGGCGGAATACCCTGAAACGGGGCACTTAGCCTCCGTTAATCGTGTGTGAATCCTGCTAATGTCCAGGGGGAGAGTGAAAGAGGGCGAGGGGTTTCGTGGGGGTATAATGTTAGGTAAGGGGATGGGTGAGAGTTCAGGAGGGGGGAGTAATGGTGGGAAATGGAGGGGTTGTAATAGTTAGGAAGGGGGATGATCTAGCAAAGCACTAAAAGCTCACCCTCATTATCATTTTGCCATGCGATCAAACGGTGTAACCGACTCTGTTGCCTTTCTCTCTCCTCTTCCTTTTTTACCTTATACACTTTCTTCTTCCTCGTCTAGCTTTTCTTCTTCTTGGTTTTTCGTTCTTGCTCTTCTCAGTGTTTCCTACTTTCCTTCTAGTTTTCCTTTTTGGTTTTCCTTTTATGTTCTTCTCAGTGTTCATTAGTTTTTATTTTCATTTTTATTTTTTGTTCCCCTCGGTTCTAACCACTTTTTTTATTCATTCCTATCTGTCTCATATCTCTATTTTCCCTCCACATTAAAAAGAAGACACTGTACTTTCCTATTTCCATTTACTTCCGTTTTCTTCAATTATGTCTTATTTTTCCCCTTTTTATTCCTCATTTCCATTCCTTTTCACCTTCCATTTTGTTCTTTCTCCTTCCTTTTACTCTTTTCTCCTGTCAACTCCTCGTTTTCTTTTCATTTTTTCCTCCATTCGTCTTTTTTCTCTATTCCACTTTTTTCTTCTTTTCATTTCTCATTTTCATCTCCTTTTCACCTTTCACTCGTTCTTTCTCTTCCCTTCCACCCTTTTCCATCATCCCACTTTTTCTTATTTCCACTCTTTTCTACTTTCAACCCCTCATTTTATTTCCACTTTTACCCTTTATTCGTTTTCCTCTTTCCTACTTCCAACCCCTCATTTTATCTCCTTTTCTACCCTTCATTCGTTTTTTCTCTTTCCCACTCTTTTCTTTTTCTTCCAACTCCTCGTTTTCTGTTCCTTTTTAACTTTCGTTCATCCTTTTTCTCCCTCCTCTCTTTTTCTCTCTTTCTCCCTTATGTAATAATGCCTAAACTCTAATCGGAGCTTAGTTAGCAAGGCTTAGTACAGTAGTAGGCTGCACCCTTGTATTCAAGATCGACGCCCCTGGCGGTAGCTTCAAGAACTAGGTTTGTGTGAGTGAGAGCCAACAGTAACCTTGGAAAGGGTAACATGTAAGAGTGAGTGAGAGGACAATATACTCCACGCTATTGTTAATGAGAAAGAGTGATCGAGGGGTGAGAGAAAAAGCCAGTTAGAACGATAGTGTGAGGGTGAGAGAGTGAACTAGAGGGAATAATACTCTTCATTATTGATAGCTACCTATTTAAAAAACAATTGAAAAAATATTTAGTTGATAAAGCTTTTTATAGTGTACAAGAGTTCCTTTCACATAAAAATTAAGCCTCACCTCAACTAATTGATATAATAATTATAGTATCTAGTGTATAATTGTTGATCTGACTTGTCTTATACTCCTTATCTGGAGTCTCCAAGACGTAATCTACAGAATAGAGAATCTACAAATAGAGAAAGAGATTAGATTGGATTATCTTTCTTCAATCATGCAAGTTCACACATTTTGCACATGCATGGTTAAAAACAAAATTGATCAATATCACATAGATACTAAAACACAGTAAACTAAAATAATGCTATTTTTATAGTGCAAGATATTATGTACTATGATCTCTGAGTCAGTGAGTGAGAGAATATTGAAAAGTGGATGTAGGGGAATGAAAGGGTAGAAGGAGAGAGTAATAGAGAATGCGTGTGTGTGAGAGAGAGAGAATGAGAGAAAAGAGAGAGTGTGAGCGGAGAGAGAAACAGAGTGGTGAGTGTGAAAGAGTATGACTTGGTGAGTGCGGGAGAATGACTGAGGAGGTAATATACTCTCTTTTATCGTTAGAGAGAAAGAGTGGGACAGCGTCAGAGAGAGTAACAGTGATTGAGAGAGAAAGAAAGATTGAGAGAGATAAGAGTAAGAGAGTGAATGAGTGGAAGAGAGAAAGACTGAGTGAGTGTGAGAGGGTGTATAGAGCAAGGCAGCTAGCACGATCATCTTCTCTGGGCGCAAATTGGCAACCTTCCAAGCACAGAGATTTGGCATGCGATTACCTGGCGGCTTTGTTCGAATAAAAGCTGTGTCAACATTCGATAGTCCCGCTACTAGTTTATATTGGGCGCTCGGTTTTAGTTTAACACTATGTCATACATATGGGATAATGACTATCGATGTAGAATAATTACGAGAAACTAGTAGTTCTGTGAACAGTAGACCTCACGCCCAAGAATAAGGGTGCTTGCACAGAGGAACATACTCGCATGTACTCAATGATAATCATCATCGCAAAATTGAACACAATCATCAGACCTAACCCTTGATTCAATTTGTGTAGTCTATTTCATGTCTGTTTCCCACTAAAAATCACTCTGCATCACATCAACGAGGCTGTGTTTCCTATTTGCGAGACAGCTGATTGCTCAAATTAGATTTCAGATGTCTGACGAATGAGTTTATAAAACAATATCTTATGCTGTAGTTATCTTATGTTGGCAGTGCCGAAAATTATTTCAATAGATCATAAGAAACTTAGGTATATTTTCTTTTATATATATATTATTATTTCTGTTTGTTTTATTTTACATATATGGCCTATGTATGATTTTTGGCAATAAATAAGTTCAAAATTCAAATTCAAATATTAATTAAATTTGTGTAACATTTCAAGTTTGCGTTTCTATTTTCAACCAACCTCTACTTGTTTTCTTCAATACAGCTGATCACTGAAACCAGATTAGATTTTGCATGTCTCATGAATGAATTTATAGACCGTATTAACTAGTTGTTCCGTGAACAGTAGATCCGACGCCCAAGAATAAGGATGCTTGCACAGAGGAACATACTCGCATGTACTCAATGATAATCATCATCGCAAAATTGAACACAATCATCAGACCTAACCCTTGATTCAATTTGTGTCGTCTATTTCATGTCGGTTTTCCACAAAACGTCACTCTGTATCACATTACCAACGCTGCGTTTCTATTTCCATCCAGCCTGTACTTATGTTGTTCCAGGCAGCTGATTGCTTAAGATCAGATTTTATGTTGAATTGACTTATAAAACAATACAATATAAATGAAATGTGTATTAATATCATTTACTTGTTCTTATACTTAATTTAAATGTAATAATGTTAAACAGAATTTATTAATTTCGAATTCCTTTAATTGCTATTACTTTATACTGAAGACTTCCGCAATGGCGGATATTGACAACAGCATTGAAAAGCTGATGGGATTCGATGAATGCTACTGTACAAAAATATCAGTCACCACCGGGAATCGAACCACGGACCTCTCAATTGCCGGTTGAGCGCCTTAACCACTAGAGCATTGAGACCTTTCTGCACAGGAGCATTCATTTTCAACTTGGCCAAATCTGCTTGTATCTCACAAGTTAGTTAGAGAGGTCCGTGGTTCGATTCCCGGTGGTGACTGATATTTTTGTACAGTAGCATTCATCGATTCCCATCAGCTTTTCAATGCTGTTGTCAATATCCGCCATTGCGGAAGTCTTCAGTATAAATTAATAGGAATTAAAGGAATTCGAAATTAATAAATTCTGTTTATGTATATTTGTCAGTTTATTCAATTGTCAGTCACTTCAAACTAACTTGTAATAATGTTTGTTACTATAAACAGATACTACAGTAGTAGTTCTACTGTGAATAGTAGACCTCACACCCAAGAATAATGGTGCTTACACAGAGAGGTATGTACTCTATGTACTCATTGATAATCACCAGAGCTAAATTAATCTCAATCATCAGGCCCAACCTTTGATTCAACTTACGTAGTTTCTTTTTCTCTACTTATTGTAGTAAGTTTCCTTTTGTTTCTACTAGTTTTATCTATTCTAGTTAGTTAATAACAGAAGTTAGTTGTATTTTTTATTTTATTTATTAAGTTAAGTTACACTTTTTTTCTGTATTTTCTTGTGCATAATGTTGAGGAATAAATTGAATTGAATTGAAAAAAGTCTATTTCATGCCTGTTTTCTACTAAAAGTCACTCTATCTTGTCACCAAGACTGCAGTTATATTTGTAACCAGCATATGCTTGTATTCTCCAATAGAGCTGATTGCTCAAATCAGATCCGATTTCAAGGTTATTAAAAACAGGGTTGTTCCACATTTAATTGAATCGGGCAACCTGCTAGTATTAACTATCAAGTTGAATAGTTGTGTCTATGTATAGCACCATATAGCTTATTTCTACTGTAAGTGACTCTTCAGACCTCAGCATAATGTTTACACAAACATGATGCTGTGTACACAAACGAGGAGTGAGGTAGTTTTTGTGTTCAAAATGAAGAATTTAGAAACAAAGAGTTTTCTTCTTGATCTTTCAAGGAAAAGTGGTAGTTGTTGTGTACAAGATGAAAATTTAAAAACAAAGAATTTTCTTCTTGATATTTCATGGAAAAGTGGTAGCTGTTGTGAGCAAGATGAAAAAATTAAAAACAAAGAGAGTTTTCTGCGATCTTTCATGAGAAAGTGCTTCAAAATATGATTTCTTCATTTAAAACTCAAATCTCTTTGGAGCCTTTGAGAAATTCTGTGTACTAACGAACAATAGTGCAACCCTGGAAAACGAAGCTGAGCATTTAGTGTATAATTTTTCGTGGGTGGATGCTTCCCTAGCAAATCTTTTCCTTGTCACGGGAGAATTACAAATTCCACAAAGTTAAAAAAGTTCATTTTCTTTAAAAAAAGAAAATTATCCACTCGTTTACTGTCAAAGTTTCCTTGTTCCTTCAAAAAAGTGGTCTAATATCTAGGAATGGAAACAGAATTGAGTGAAATTTTGAATGCTGGCCCTTAGTGGAAGAATCTTGACGGAAAAAGACTGGTTTTGAGTGAAAAAATACGGTGAAAACAGTAATCAGTTTAATAATGTTCTCTCAACTGAGGCTTCCTGTTAGGAAGGGAAAAATTACGCCAATTTACGATGTAAGAGGGTGAGTTAGATGCGACTTTTCAAGTTAGTAAGCTCGATGAAAGAGACTGGGAAATGTGACTACGAGACGGCTTCAGCCCGCTTTGGAAAAATAACGAGTCATGTCTAAATTGGCATGACATATTTCTGCCTCGAAATTCCTTTATTCTTGTTCATGATGCGAATTATGTTGCAAAATTTCTGATACCACAATAATTATTCTCAAAGAAATTGTGTCCTATCCTTTTAACGTGATGAACGTAATATGAACAAAAAAATAGGAATAATTAAAAGATTTTCTCTTTTTGACTAACGTGATCACAATTTTAAGTTAAGTAAAATTTTACCGCGATGAATGTAATATAAACAAAAAATATGAATTATTAAAAGATTTTCATTTTTCAACTAACTTGATAACAATTTTAAGTTAATAATTAAAATGTTCCCGCGAAGAACGTAATATGAATAAAAAATATGAATTATTTAAAGGTTTTCACTTTTTGACTAACTTGATAACAATTTTAAGTTAATAAGTAAAATGTTACCACGATGAACGTAATATGAAAAAAAAAATATGAATTATCAAAAGATTTTCACTTTCTGACTAACATGAGAACAGTTTTAAGTTAATAAGAAGTAAAATATTTCTTGCATGAGGTACAAGATAAATAAAAACCTGTTTTTAAGAACCTTGGATAACATGTTTTTGGGCTGTAGTCAATCATCATTGCCTAGCCCTAGAGGATCTTACAGGTCTGTTTTCATTCAAACGGTGGTTGGCGGGAATTTTAAATAAGTTGGGAATAGCTTGAAAAGTGTGAGTGATTGAAAGTGGTCCGATCATTAAGGATGTTTTGCTTCTGTTCAATTATATGTTCATAGATTTCAAATTTATAATGAGAAAAAAAATTAAGTTGTCACAGCCACATTTATTAAAAATATAGAGATACTAATCAAATCAAATCAAGTAACTATGTTACTTTCCAGATGTTCACAGTTTTTAGTTCTTGATTTGATTCTTATTTTTGCTTGTTGCTCCTCCCACTAGTGGGCGTGACTTGTTATGGCCTTCAGCCAATCAGAAACCGTCAATGAAGTCCAGCCTATCCCTTAGCCCAGGGGCTTTCAATCTTTTTCAAGGACTGCACCCCTAAATGAAAAATTAAAATTTAGCGTACCCCCTTGTTACCGCGTAGTGATGTTGTGGGGGGGGGGGTTAAATTAAAAAACCTTTTTACATCAAAAACACAATACATTTGGAAACATAATTATTTAAAACCGATTACAAAAATTAATGAGAAGGATGAGCTTGGTGTTAAGAACCTAGTTCCTCAATGCTAGGCTCAAGAGAAAACCTTAAATCGTCCCCAACGAGACTTTGTCTCTGAACTTCTACGAAATAGTTATACAAACCTATTGCACTTGTTGGTTCCAAGTAACTCGACCGCAAAGTATTAAATTTATTAGATTTCATTATTAAATTATAACCTTGCGTGATTGCGAAACGGAAAAAAATGGTTTAATCTTTCATTAACCTGCCCGCGTACCCCGTGAAAATTTTCGCGTACCACAGTTTGAGAACCCCTGCCTTAGCCAATAGTATCATTCCGTGTTTAGTATATATTAAGCTACTCTGTAATTTAGTTTTAGTTTGTTTGAGGTTGATAATGGAGTAACATCCGAAACTAGTATCTCTATATTTTTAATAAATGTGGCTGTGACAACTTTGTCTTATTATTCATTATGGATATCTTCCACAATATCACCTTCACCACTACAAAGAAAACAAAAGTGTTAATTTTTGGGCTTTTTCTGAGTCTGTCTACGATCTTCAGACACATAATTGAACAAAAGCACAACAACCTCAATGAACAGACTACTTTCAAACCACACGCACTTTTCAACCAGTTAGACCTACATTTTTATGTGGGTTCCGAACCACCGGGAATTGATTTAAAAACAGAGAACATAGCTTTTTTGCTGGCCGATCCAATCGGTAACACTCACAAAAAGTGATCAGGAGTTCGTAGCTTATCCTTATCTGACTGAACAGATACCTTCTATGGCTCACGTTTGTCACTTCCCTGTAAGTTCACCCTATTAAGTTCCACATATAGAATAATTCCCTAGGGTGTAAGATCTTCAAGATGTTATACATATTTCTGATATTTGTGGGAATAAATCCTCTTCCTTAAAAAAGGTTGCCATCTTGAAAAACTTCGTTTTTCCTTGTAGCTTCTTGAAAATATGCTCGAATTATTAAAATTAAAAAGTTATATTATATACAACTGAATATTAAGGCTGTTATATTAAGGCTGAATATAATTAAATGGAATGCAAAAAACAGGTTTTATACTATAATTCCTTCCCAAAATTTCAAAGTTGACTTGGAAGTAAGTATTAGATTAATTATATTTCGGTGTTTGAAAGTTGTTCATACATAAGTTTCTCCTAGAACTTTATAGAAACTTGAAAGTTATATACACATTTTCAAATTCGATTTTAACAATTTTTACCATCTCAAAGTCCTCTCATATCCGTAACGATAAAAACTAGCATCAATTGTTTGAAATAGAAATTTTAGACCTACGCAAAGACTAAATGCTGGGCGCTCTTTGTAAAGGTGACCGATTGGAGTGGCCAGCAAAAATGACATTGTTTTCTGCTGTAAAATCACTTCCCGGTGGTTCGGAACCCGCCTCAAACTGTAGGTCCAACTCATCAATCACTATCATCCAATTCATTACCCATGCACAGGTGTAAGACCTATGTGGGCTTCATCCTCTGTAAAAAAACAGACTTTACAATGGTCTAAGATACAGAGTACTTTCTACTACACGCCTTACATTTCATGTGATGGTTTTACAAAATTTTCAGAGGTCGATTTTTCCTTCCCGAACTAACCTCTATACCCCAAACTCTGAGCTAAGCTTACCAGATTGTTAATTACGGAACACGGGTCCCTTATGAACAGTTATTAATACCACTGCATAGCGAGTTTTAATTAACTGTTTTTTCAAGCATGCAGCTGCATTGGGAAGGATTGGGGGGTGAAGGTATGAAAACGGTATTGAGAAAAAAACGGAAATTCCATATTAAGGGCAGAGAAAACAAAGCAGTGCATTCGTTATTCTGCTAACAATGTAGCGGAGCTTTCCTTTCTCTTTTTTTCCCAGTTAGAACTTCAATTTAGTTGATAGTTCGCTATCGTTAGTTAAATTAGTAAGGATTGATGTCGATATTCAATCCCCTTTCAATGATGAATATGGATTTGTTGAGATGGAGTAATGAAGTTGGTAAAACCAGTGTGGATAAATTCTGTGCGATGTGTTTTTGCATCAGTGTAACGTTTGCTTGTATTGGGTTTCGCTTTCCATAACAAACTTGATAAAAAATACAAAATACCATTGATAATAATAATCATAATAATAACTTAGGATATTTCAGCCAGAGACAAAAACAAAAGAACTGGTACAAAGTGGTCGGATGAAAGAAGGAAAGACATGAGTGAAAAGATGAAAATCTCATGGGCGAACCGCAGGAACAACCGTAGAGACTTTACGTGATCCATACTGGGTCTTTTACGAAAATAATAATAATAATAAAGAAGCTGAGAAAATGATTAGAAAAATTCTAGGACCTCGACTCACTGAAGAAGGCTACAGGATGCAAACAACAAAAAAACAAAAAGAAAAAAAAACAGAATTTTTCTAACATTAAATTGACATTTGGAAAAGGAGATTGAAGTTCATTGGGCATATCAGCAGGTAAACAGAAAATAGATTAACCAAAAGAATAATTTGTTATGCAATAAAACCAAATTTTCAAAACTTTGGCTAGGCGAAATTCTTGGGGACCTGAAAAACGCAAACATAACACCTACTGAGATTTATTATAGAAACATATTCGGACACAAAGTAGAGATGTGGAAAGTTATAGAGCAGTCAAAAGAGAAGCAGTTCCGGCCGAAGTGGATGCAGCAGAATGAGATGCGACAAATCGCACAAAGATTATTTAAATGTAACGACACAGTGCTTGGGCTGCTGTTTTGCCAGATATAAATGTCCGATATTGTGGAAAATCTGTAAATCTGGCAACACACCTTGATTTCCATGGCTTTGTTGCGCTTGTCTTGGGGCATGACGAGATACGCGCGACGGTCCATGTTTAGCACTTAAAATAGAATTTAAAAAAGGTTCCTTCATTTTTTTTTTAATAGTAATTTGACAACTGTACCTGCTGTAACCTAATGGCTATGTAACTGAAATTGCATTGACGTGTCATACACCGCTAGAGCTATGCTCATCATAATGCGGTTTCATGTGACAAAATAATAATAATAATAATAATAAAAAAGAAAGAAAAAAAACAGGATCTTTGAAAGCCTATTGGAATAATAAGAGAAACCGAAAAAATTCTCGACAGAGTCATCGCTGCTTGTTGCGCGTTGTCCTAGTTACGGAATGTTCTACACTGCGTGATGCGGTGAGTGGGCTGCGGAGCTCACACCGCAGCTGACGATGGAGCATCGTTGTCCAAGCTGCGGAGCTAGGACTCGATTTCCGGCGGGGAGAAATGACCTTGTGAGCAAGTACTGCGATGTGCGCATGCGCGAAACCAGTTTATCAACTGCTTCGTCACTACTTCGCAACCGACTACGGAATGACTGCTTCTTGAGCAGTGGCTCGTTTCCGCAGTTCACGCTCCGCCGGAAGAGTGCGTTGTCCCTTGTCCAGGACAACATCCATACGGAAAGCCGTGTAACCAGTGGTCTGCGCATTACGCTCTCCATTCTCCGCATTTCACATTCCGCAGCTAGGACAACGCGACTTTATTGTCTTCCACCAAGAAAAAATTTGACAATAAATAATAATAATATTGATAATAATAGTAGTAGTAGTAATAGTAATAATTAATAATAATAAAAAAAAATACTAAAATAATAATAACCATCACCAAGTCCAATAAGTGATCATCATTTTGCTCAGCGTCTTCCACTTCGGGAGCTCTACGGCTAATAAGAATAATAAAGAAATTTATAAAAGATTTAGTAAAGAAATTTACAAAAGAAAAAACTTCAGAATAAAACTTTATAAATGGGAAGTTATACCAGGAACAAAATGGAGTGAAGAGAGAAAAGCTGAACTCGCACAAAAAATGAAAAGCTGGTGGGCAAACAAGAAGAAGTCCAAAAAATGAACCATCTTTACTCAGCGTATTCCACTTTGGGAGTTTTACGTCTAATAATAATAGTAATTAGTATTAGTAATAATAATAAAATCGTTATGGAACAAGAAGAAAGTCAATATTTTATATATAAGCATACTTCGTTACAAACTTTTAAGATAGCAAATAAACTCTTATAAATACTCTTCCCATTTATAAATTAACTCTTTGCGAAACAGCCAAACTATGATCATCTTTTGTAGTTTAAAATATCGTTTTTAATTTTTTTCTTAAAAGATCTTTTGTGAATTTTTATTCATAAGTTGTATTTCAGGTTATAATTTCATATGACTGCTTTCACGATATTAATGAGTTACAATTTTTGTTCACAGGTATGTTGTGTTTCTGGTGCCATCCTATTAACAGTGAGTAGAATTTGATTTTTACCGTACAAGATTACAATAATTATACGATTTAAACTTATTGAACAGGTAGTGAATGGTTAGTTGATGTCAATGTTAGTGAATGAAACATGGAGTTGATATAGCTCATTTAATTTCTAACTAATTTTTGATTCTCCGTGTTCCAGTATCAAATAGGTGGAGATAATCGCTTTCTTTATTAAAATTTCAATTCTTGTTTGAATTTCATTTCGTTTTTTGGATTTCAATTCATTTTTACAACTTTCACTTCGATTTCTAAACAAAATTATGACAAAGTACTTATTGCACGAAAATTACTCAACATATGAAAGCTTGGAATTCATAAAGTAAAATACAAAGTAATTAAGTAAACTTGTAAAATACAGAACTAGCTAGTAAAATTTACAAAGATAGAAATTACAAACCTTCTTGGTATCGGTGATAGTGAATTAATAATGGTGGATATCCTTGATGAATGATACTGATATCACTTAGTTTATTAACAATGAATAATAATACTTGAAGTTGTAACAACCAAATTTATTGAAAATAGTGAGATACTAGTTGTTACACCATTATCAATCTCAAACAAACTAAAACTATAGTACAGAGAAGCTTAATATATACTAAACACAGAATGATACTATTGGCTGAGGGAGAAAGTGCGTTTGATAGGCTGACCTTCATTGAAGGTGATTGCCTGAAGGCCAAACAAAAACACGCCCACTGATGGGAGGAGCAACAAGCAGAAATAAGTGTCAAAATCAAGAACCAAAAATCGTGAACACATAGAAAGCAACAAACAAGAACAATACACAAGTAGGCTACAATTAAATAAATTTAAAATTAACAAATTGAAGCTCACTGAAATGCAGTCAATGTCAACCGAGAAAAACACGAATGTACCGTTATTAAGGAGTAGGCCAGAATGATGATGACACCAAGTTAGTTGTATTGAATTGGTTGTAATAAATTTGATAATTTAAACTAGTATTGGAATTGTTTTTTACCAACCTAGTTATCTACAAAGCTTCTAAAATGTATAATTGTCTGTCTATGCCAATCAAATTCAACATATTCTTCAGCCTTGGTCTTGTGTTCATTATTAATGAAATGCTTTGCAAAATTTGAGTATCCTTTTTAGGTTTTCTAATATGAACATACGAGTATTAGACATTAGAGATTTTCACTTTTATTTCTGCTTGTTGCTCCTCCCACCAGTGGGCGTGTCTTGTTTTTGCATTCAGCTATTCACAGACATTCAATGAAGTTCAGCCTATCAGAGGCACTTTCTCCCTCAGCCAATAGTATCATTCCGTTTCTAGTGTAATATATTAAGCTACTCTGTACTTAAGTTTTAGTTTGAGATTGATAATTGTGTAACAATCGAAACTACTTTATGGGTTTTCCAATCCTTAATATGTACATTTATTCTACATTTCATACTTCTGCCGGTCTGACCCACATAACAGGCATTACAATCACCGCAAATTTATCAACACCCGAGATACTATAGTTTCGACTGTCACTTCATTTTCAATTTCAACCTTGATTGAATTTGAACTGAAGTTTGATTGCCATTGAAGATGACGTGAAGGTCGAAACTTTGGAATTTCGTGAGTTGATAATATAAGTGGTTGTGATAAAATCATAATTATTCATTTATTCCAATTTTAGCCAAGACTCCAACCCGGTACCAGCAAGCTGGTTAGATACAATCCAAATCCGTCACGTGTCTTTTCCCAGACAACGTTTAGCTTGCCAAAAGTTCCTTGAACCCTGAAACGTGTTCTTTCTCTTTTTTTAGACAAAATGCGTAGACGTAGTGCGTGAGTAGACAAGTGGTTAGATAAAGATGAAAAATAGATTCTTTGTCAGAGATAAACGCCGGTCAACTGAACACATGTTTCAAGGTGTCAATAACAGTCTCACATCTGTCCATGGAGCTTTGTAATTTCCTATTCATTTTGTAAATAATCTGGTAGTTTTAAAAAACCTGTTTGGCGCAGCCTTTCATATTTCCTGTACCACCTACTGATGCTATATATATTAAATAATGTTCTAAACTATATAGATATACCGGTACGAAAGATGCACCTTATTTAGTTAATGATTGCTTATGGTTTATTTGGCTATTTTTCGACCAAAATTAACGATTTTTCTTAGGAGAACTTTAGTGCATTGACCTGACCTTGGAATAACCGGCCGGCAACGAGTCTTTCACACACGCTTATTTCTTCTCTTTCTTCTTCTCTTCTTCTTATCCCATTCTTGTTTTGCTTCGTTTCTGTTCTCTTCTTCTTCCTCTTATTTTCCCCTTTTTCTTCACTTTTTTCTCTTCCTTCCTCTTTTCTATATCCTTCTCACCCTCCTTCCGCCTGTTTTTTAACTTCTTCTTTCGTCGTTTTCTTTTCTTCTTCTTATCCCATTCTTGTCTTGCTTCTTTTCTATTCTCTTCCTTCCTATTTTCCACATCCTTCTCACCCTCCTTCTATTTGTTTTTTTTTTAACTTTTCTTTCGTCGTTTTCGTCCTTGTCTTTTTCAGCTCCTTCTCTTGATTTTCCAACTCTATTTCATTGTCGTCATGTTTTATTCCTCGTAATCTTTCTTATTTTTCTTGCTATTATTCATCTTTTTCTGCTTTCATTCCTCCTTCTCCACCTGTTGCTCTACCTCCTCCTTTCTGTTGTACTCCTCATATTCTTTTCCCACTTCTTCTTCCACTTCCCATTCTTCTTTTCCTCATCTTCATACTCTTCCTTCTTTGGCTTTTCTCCTTTTTCTTATTTTCCCCCTTCTTCTTCCACTTCCCATTCTTCATCTTCTCATCTTCATACTCTAGTCTTCATCATCGGATTTTGTCCTTTTTCTTCTTTTCTTCCTTCTATTACACTTTCCCCACCCTCTTTCTCCTTTCTCCTCCACTTTTTCATCGTCCCTGTCTTATTTTTTCCTCCTTGTCATTCTCCTTTATTATTATTTTCCCTTCTTTTTCTGTTCCTGTCCCCACTTCTTCTTCTTCTTCATTCTCATAATTTATTCTTTTTCCATCCTCCTATTGTTATTCCCCTCCTTGTCCTCCCACTCCTCCTCCCGTTTCTTCTTTTAATCTTTCTTTCTCTTTTGCTCGTCCTCCCCCAGATTCTCTTTCTCTATTTGTTCTGTTCTTCTTATCCTCTTACTTTTTGTTCTTCGTCTTCTTCCCATTTTCTTCTATATTTTCCCTCCTATTCTCTTGCTTCTTTTCCTGCTCAATCACGTCCTCCCCCTTCCTCCTTCATCTTATTCTTTTTTTTCTCTTCCTCACCGTCCTCCACTTCCTCCTTTTCTCCTCCTATTACATCTCACACTTCCTTTCCTCCTTCACCTCTTTCTCAATCTTCATGGCTCTTCTTTTCCTCGCAGGTTTTCTCTCGTCTTTTCTCTCTTTTCTCATTTTTTCATAGATCTTCCAGTTCTTCTTCTCTCCATCCTCCTCTTCTTCCATTCCTCCTCCTCTTTCCATCAAGTGGGATGAACCTGTCCTCCAGACAGTACTAATCTTCTAAAATTGTTTTTTACAATTTTCGTCTTCTATTACGGCCCACACTTTAATGTAGAGGGTGGTACCTGCATTCTCCTTATTTGGCAAGTTGTTTTAGTTGAATGTCCCTTCGAATAGAGCAGCTGCTGTTATGTATGATGAAAATTTTACTTACTGGAGACTTCGTTCCATGTTTAGTTGTCAGTATAGTGCTTAAGGGTATTGGAAATAGTCTTCTTGTAAAGAGCATCGCACTTTGATAATATTCTTTCTGGTAGTTCTTTCTAGTTATATTTTGAATGGTTGAACAATCAATAATTGAACTTTTTGGGACTCCATTTTTAACGATATATTACATTCAATAAATTGAAAAATAATATTGGTACTGTAATATGGGGAATATTGAGAATGTTATATTATTGAAATTTATTAGTGCTTTAGTGTTTTTTCCAGGTGCATTGAACTGATTAGAATTAAGCTGACAAATTTTCAAATATGGACTCAAGTGAACTTTGGATTGCTATGTCGTCGTAATTGTGAGAGAGTTAATTTTTTAAAGAAATGGCTGTCTCACAATTACCTATTTTTGCGTATAAGGTTTTGCTAACTTGCATCTAAGTAGTCAAAATTATTGCAGGTTTCAGGCATTTCCACAGTACTGAATTTTCATTTGTGATAGAATTACAATTGTATTTGAAATGCTTGAAACGTGCAATGACCTCCCTTAAAATGTTGGCGACTCTGCTGAAATTATGTTCGGTGCTCCACACGTGGTGAGGCCGGTTGGTCACCTGGAGGGGGGACATAATTGAAGTGGAAAAGCGAGAGTTCGAATCGAGGCGTGGCCGCGAGAAGAGCAGAAAAATTGTGAAGGAGCCTCGGGCCTTCTAAGTGTGGCTGCGGCCCATTTCGGAGGGGCGGGCGATCAAGTCGTTGAACTTAGTTGTGAATTTATTCGGTCATAATTTTGATAAAGTATATTAAGTCAAAATCGCGGGTTCAGTTTGAAGGAAATTCGAAAGTTTGTTGTACGTGATGTTATGGCGGGCGTTTGAAATAAAATTCGTAGAACATGGACAGATAAAAAACACTGGTGAGTGCCTAATTCTTAGTATAAAGCTCAAATTAAGACCCTATTGATTGACCGAGGCCCTCAATTCATTAATTTACATGTTAGCAAAAGACATAAGTTAGCAAAATCTTGTAGAAAATTAATGAAATAGTTTAAATGAAAATTGTGTGACTTCTTTATGTTGAAAATAATTTTAGGATCGTATAATAAATATGGGTTAAATAGCACCAACTCTTTCATTTACAAAAAAATCAGTTCGTTCCTTGCTCTCTTGTTAATTCAGTTGCTAAACAGGTGAAAGACAAGAAATATATAAAATGATCTTTGCATTTGAGTAAACGAACCTAAAGCTCCCAACTATAGATTTGGAATTATTGAAAGCATATACAGAGTAGTAGAGGTAGAAAATTTCCGGTTATATAATTGGTGGCAGTTCGGTGGAATTTGGCTGCAAAAATGTCGAACAGTAAATACAGGATCAATAGACGCAAGTTTTTAGAATTTGTTCGGGAATTGGTAGAGGTTTTGGTAGAACTATTGCCATACTACGCAGGAGATGAAATTTTGGTGGAAGCCATTGAATTGTTGGCAGACTTATTGTAATTCTCATATATGAAATAATAATTTGAAAGATGAAATTTCCGGTTACAAAAAATGGTGTCATATGTGTGGGTGAAGGAAGGTAATTCACGGTTACATGAGTGGTGTCAGGTAAGAGTAGAAAAGTCAGCCGGTTACAGTACTGTGTAAGGCAATTATATTTATTTCTTGAAATTATATTTATACTTCTTCATAAAATATTACAATTTGATAACATAACATGATTCATTGAAGAAGGTTCCTCGCATGGGCACATGCCTGTGAGTAAGGAACGAGTTCTTTGGTTCAATACATAATTTTTATACAAAGTATTAAAAAAAAAGAGTTCTTATAGAAACACAATATCAATTATCATGATGGAATACATGTGGTATGAGTCAATTAGAATATAATACAATATTAATACTATACCAACAAAATTGATAACATCCATTACTTATAATATAAGGAAATCGATACATAATTAAACTGATCCTATGTCTACAAATAGTAGTACTGTGTGGAAAATTTGTTTTAAATCATAACTATTTTTATATTTGATTTCCAAAATCAATAGCAATTTTACTTGGACTATAAGGAAGCTATATACAAAAATACAGTAGAAACAATTAGTCTGGGCGCGCGGCCGTTTGGTAGTCAGCCATGGCGCGGGGGGAGAGGGGAGTGTTTATCGCTCATTTCTAAAAACATGTGGCCTGTGCGATGCTGCAGATGTCTTCAAGGTCAACTAGTCAACTTTTACAGGACGGCTAGTAGTGAGACCAGAGCCACGCGCCCAGACTAATTGTTTCTACTGTACCGCTTTTACTACAAACATTACTTACCTAATGTATTCTTAGGGTTCTTCCTTTCTTGAGGACTGCAATGCTTGTTAAATTGATAAATTTTGTCTATTAGGCAAAGATTCTTTTTTAAATTATTAATAATATTCTTAATGAATTCTATAATAGAATATAATATAGTAGAATTCTTCATGTATTCTCTTAAATGAAGTGTCAACATAAACACAACACGTTTTAGCTATTACTATGTTTCTATTATTATTTTAAGATGAACTTAACTACTTATTCCTTCATGAATAAGAATACAGAAAGAGAATAACAAATATTTCATTTCTCTTTCTCTCTCCAGCAATCTGTCTCTCCTATCTTTTTTTTACAAAGTTCAAAATGGCGGGTAAGGACACAGTTCATCTCCGTTACATTATTATCCCTGGCGAGGGTACCAACTCAATAATGCCCCTCATTTTATAATGCAAACAATCGCGAAACTCGCCTTGGAAAAACTTCGAAGGCGTAGCAAGGAAAAATTGTGAATAAAGAATAAATATATTCAAAGGCTTTCTAACTCAGAGAGTCGAGTTTCGTTAGGGGCAGCGACGGCTTTATGTATGTATTAAAGCAAGACAGAATTCCATTAAGTTTTTCACTGTTCTGGATACTTTGTGGACGGAAAAGTGTGGGGGGGGGGGGTGATAGTGGGGTATTCCCCCCCATCTTGGAAACTTATAATCTCGGACGTTTTATTCATCCCTGTATACCACGACAGGATTTGAGGAAAACAATCCTTCATGCCAGGAAAAAGGATCGAGAGGATCTTTTTTTCTATTATTTTCAACCCGAGAACTTGAAGTGCATGTCAGGCGATACAGGAAAGCATGAAATTGAATATGTAAATTATTGTGGGGAATTTTTTAATTCGTCCGGTTTTGTGGCGAGTTAAAAGGGTTTCAAGTGTCGGTTCTGAAGGTTGGTAGAAACTTTTTGTTTGTAAGTTTGTGTAAACGGAAGTATAATTGTAAGGATGTCAAGGGTATCTTTTTAATTCGTCAGGTTTTGTCTGTAGTTGAAAGGGGTTTGAGTGTAGGTTTTGAAGGTTGCTAAAACTTTCGTGTTTGTAAGTTTGTGTAATCGGAAATATAATTGTGAGGATGTCAGGTGTTGGTTTTGAAGGTGGGTAGCACTTCTAGTTTGTATGTGAGCTTGAAAAAAGCTTGAATAATCTGAAATGTGATTGTTTGAACTTTTTTTTTGTTATTTTTGAGATTAAGTTTTGAAGACTACAACAAATTTTCGTTTGACCTTGAAGACCATCGATTGACCTTGTTAATTTCTAATTTTAATTTAATTCATTGATGTCCTCCGATTGACTTTCAAATCTTTGGAGGAACAGATTAGTAGCAATTATTCTTTTTTCTTCTTTTCCTTGTTGTCCTCCACCTCCTCTTTTTCCCTATTCTTCTCCCTCCTTTTTCTCATCATTCTGCCCTCCCCCATCACCTCTTCCTCAAGCTTATCCTTCTCCTCCCCCTCCTCCTCCTCCTCCTCCTCCTCCTACTGATGCACCTCATTCTCTTCTTTCTCCTTTTTCTCCTCCGCCTTTCTTGCAACCTCGCCATTCTCCCCTTCTCCTCCTCTTCCAGTTCCTTCTACTCCTCATCCTCTACTTCTTTGTTTTCATCATTATTTTCTTATTAATTATTTCTTATACTCTTTCTCTTATCCTTCCCCTCCTCCACCTACAGCTCCCCCACCTCTTACTCCTCCACCTCCTCCTCTTACTCTTCCACCTCCCGTTCCTCCTCTCACTCTTCCATCTCCCACTCCTCCTCTCGCTCCTCTTCCTCCTCCTCTACCTTTTTCTCCTCTCTTCTTATTCCTCTTCCTTATTCTACTACTCCTCCTCCTCCCCCTCCTTTTTCTTTAAAAACCTTTATAGACCATGAGAAAGTTAATAGACATGATGGAATCTCTGGTCACGGTATTTTCAACAAGAGTTGATTTACAAGAGTTTTGATTTTCATCTGGCGCACAAGCTTGGCTTTGCTGATGGAAATCTTGAAGTATATATTTTTTTCTTATATGTACTGTAAAAAACATAGTTTAATATAGTGTATCTGATTGTGATGTACTATTACATTTATTTTTTAGTGTTTTTTAAATAAATAAAAAAAGTTTATTTCAAATATATTTTTCCTCGGATGCAGCCCACATAGGTTTGAGACCTGTGCGTTGGTAATAAGTTGGACCTACAATTTTAGATGCGTTCCGAACCGCGGGGAAGTGATCTTACAGCAGAGAACAGTGTCAAATCCTTGAGTACTTGGTAAATAGCCTGATTGTTTCTTTTTTGTCAATCGATACAGCTAGGTATTTCAGTACAGTACACTTACAATGATCTATGCGGTCTTTTATGGTCTGGCCTATGAATATTCATGTCTTCAGCAATACGGTAAGCCATGATTGAGCCACCAAAAGTACGCTAACGTTCGCCAGCAACGCTATAAATAATATTTCAACGACAATTTTCTACTGGTGAAAAAATTTTGAACTTTGTCACCAGCAAATTGCCAGCGCAAACAACCCTGGCGAGACCATTCATCTCTATACAGAGCTGGTCGTATTTGGGAGACCGTAAAAGAACATTGAATTTATGACTCGTTAACAAGAAATAATAATGGCCAATCCAGCTCTCTCTTTCTTTTATTATCTCTCTCTGATTCTGTCTCTTTCCCAATTCTCTGCTACTTGTTTCCTCACTCTCCGTCTTCCTCCCTCCTTCTCAATTCTGTTTTACTCATTTTCTTTTCTCTCTCTCTTCTCCGTACTCTTCGTTCTACATTCTCTCTTTAATACACTCTCTATCTCTATCTCTCTCTTCTTCCATTTCTCACTTGTTATGAAGGGACGGATTCAAAGATCCAAAGATTCAAAGATCCTCACACGTCAACCGAAGCTTATTGTGTGTCATTTCTCACTTACTCATTTTCTCCTCTACTCCTTCTCTATCTCTATCTCTCTTGCCTTTTTTCATTCTCTCTTACCTTTTTTCATTCTCTTACTGATTTTATCTTTCACTCATTTCCTCCCTTTCTCTTTCTCTCACACTCATTTTCTCTTTACTCACTTACATTATCTTTTTCTCACTCTCTTACTCATTTTCACTTTTACTCACACTATCTCTTTCTCTCTATCTCTCTCACTTATACTTCATTCTGTTCGGCTCAGTTTTTATTTTATCATTCACTCTATCACTTTTTCTCTATTGTCTGTTGCTCATTTCATGTTACGCCCTCAATGATTTTCTCTTTCTTTCTTCCTCCATTCTCTCGTACTCATTTTCTGGAGCCCTCATTCACTCTCTCACGCTTTCTCCCACTTCCTCCATTGTATATTTTTCATTTTCTCTTTCACTCACTCACTCTTACTCCCTCATTTTCCATTCTCTTATTTATTTCCTTTTACTCACTCTTTTTCTCCTTCTTTTACTTCATCTTTCTCCATTCTTTCTTTTCATTATTTTCCTTTTTTCTTCTTTTTTTCGGAAGATGAAGCCCACATAGGTATGAGACCTGTGCGTGGGTAATGAAATGGATGATGGTGATTGATGAGTTGGACCTACAGTTTTAGGTGGGTTCCGAACCACCGGGAAGTAATTTTACAGCAGAGAACAGAGTCTTTTTTGCTGGCCAATCAATAGGTGACCCTTACAAAGAGCGCCCAGGAGTTTCGTAGCTTATCTATGAATCTCTCACTTTCCTCACTCACTTTTTCTATGTTTTCTTCATTATCTCCTCATTTCATTTTCACCCTCTCTTTGTTGTTCATTCTCTTTCTCTATTCTTTTACTTCTTTTCTCTTACTATCATTCACTCTCTCTCGCTCTCTATTTCTCTCACTTTCTCCATTCACTCTTCCTCATTTTCTCTTTCATTCACCCTCTCTCTTTTCTCCGCCTTCCTTTATTCTCTCTTCCTACATTCTCTTTTTCTCACTCTCTCTCCCCCCACTCACTCTTTCTCCTCCTCCTCCTCCTCCTCCTCCTCCTCCTCCTCCTCCTCCTCCTCCTCCTCCTCCTCCCCCCTCTCATTCTCTGTCTATTTTTGTCTCTCTCTGCACCTATTACACAAGAGAAAGCGCTCTGTAGTGAGTGATAAACTGTGGCCTGTTATACCGGTAAACAAAGCTCGAATAGAATGCCATGAAATTTGCTGGCATTTCGGGTTCAAGAATTGGCATTGTTCAGTATTAGTAAGCTGTATGAGGAACAAATGCAATGGGAGACATTCAGGCCTATTGAATGTACAGCGGCTGTAATTCTATCACAATTGAATCTTTTGTTTGAGTTATTTTATTGTGGTTGTAAGGATGAATAATTGAATTTTTGATTAATAATTGATAAATAATTGTCTAAATTTGTGGAAAGAGCAGTTTTGGACTTAGTCTTTTGTATCGTTGCATTCATTGTTATTTTGTTAGCTTGAATGAAGATATAATTGAATAATCAATAATAATAACAATAATACTAATTTCTTGTAACTATAATAATAATCATAGTAATCATAGCTCAGCCCTGTTCAAGGTGCTACCTGAGACATACTACCAATTACTAAAGTCTGTAATCCTGAGCACTATAACAACAGTCTGAAAGTATTTGAATCTTCCATCACTGTAACGTTTTTTGAACCTGTAGAACATGAATAATAATTTATCCTGTATCTTGCACAAGTGTCTAGCTCTTGCTTGTCCTTCTCCTCCTCTTACTCCTCCTCCTCCTCCTCCTCCTCCTCATCCTCCTCCACCACCTCCTCTCCAACCTCCTACTCCTCCTTTTACTCCTATTATCCTTCCTCCTCCTCCTTCTTATTTTCGTCCTCCTTCTCTTCTTCTTTCTCTTTCTCCCCTTCCTCCTGTTCCTCGTCTTCCTCATCCTCTCCTCTTCCCCTTCCTTTTCCTCTTCCACTCTCTTTCTTTTCCTCCTCTTCCCCCTCCTCCTGCTCCTCCTCTTCCCCCTCCTCCTGCTCCTTCTTTTCCTCCTCTTCCCCCTCCTCCTGCTCCTTGTTTTCCTCCGCCGCCTCCTCCTCATCACCCTTCTTTTCCTCCGCCTCCTACTCCTGCTCCTCGTCATTCTCCTTCTCCTCCTCCACCACCTCTTCCCACTCCTCCTTCTCCTCTTCCTCCTATTCCTCTTTCTCTAACTCTTTCTCTTTCTCTACCTCCTTAATCCTGCTCCTTCTATTCGTCGTCCTCTTCATCTTTCTCTTTTTCTTCCTCTTCGTCCTCTTTATCCTGTTCCTCGTCGTCCTCTCCCTCTTCCTATTTCTCTTCTTTTTCCTTTCCTTCTTCCCCACTGTTTCTCGTTCTCTTTCTCCTCTTTCCCATCCTCCTCATCCTTCTCTTTTTCCTCCTTTTTCCCTTCTCCTCTTCCTCCTTTTCTTCCTTCTCCTCTTCCTCTCCTTCCTTTTCTTATTTCTCTTTCTCCTCTTCCTTTCTTTCTCTTCTCCTTCTTTCCCTTCCTTATTTTTTCTATTTTTTGTACTCTTTTCCCTTCTTCTCTTTCTTCTTCGTTTCTCTCTACATCCTCCATCTCCACTTTTCTTCTCATTTCCTTCCTTTCCTCCTTCATTACCATTAGCATTAGAATTTCGTCGACAGATATCAGTAAGTAGTAGTTTATTATATAGGATGTACATCACAAGATACAGATATAGAAATCGCCTTAATAAATATTCGAATTGAGGGACTTATCGACCTCTTTTTCTAACTTCTTCCAGCCTTTTCTTTTCAGTCTCCCCCACTTTATCCGTTCATCCACTCAATGCATCTTCCTCCGTTAGCCTTTGACTGAAGCGGCGGACAAGATGAATCTCCAATCTTTGTTTCCAATGAGAAATGTCGTCTGATAACTAGGCTGGAAACGGGCCCATTTTATATATCTCTATATTTGTGACTATCTGTGTTATATACATAGATTACGTGCCGTTTTCTCTTATATGGCTCCTCTGTCCAAATCACAATTTACGGCGCTCGATTACCGAAGATATCTCTTTTCTTCGTGATGACGATTCTTTTTCTTCTTTTATCTCCTCTGTTTTTCTTCTCTGTTCATTTTCTTCTACTACTACTCTTTCTACTACTGATTTGTGGCAGAATACTCAGACTCAGTGCTATTATTGTGATTATAAAATACTGTAACAGACACTGTGCTTCGTAAGTGTTCAGTTATTTATTGAAATATTGATCAGCCTATTGACTGTTAGGCCGGGTTCATACGAGCTACAATCGCGCGATTGTAGCCAGAGCAATTCGTAGCCAAAGCAATTATTGTGACGGGCAACAGCCTCGCCAAAGTAATTATGAATCGCAGAGCCGACTTTTTCCCTAATACAAATACAAAAAACATAGAAATATCAGATATTCAAATTTTTAAAAGTCTCATGCTACTGTACTCAGCCTCCTTAAGGCTGAGCGCAGGGTTTTTGGTCATAATTTTTTTCGAAGTTTATTGTATAGTTTGTTTATTAAGGTATTGAAATGTTGACTATTGACATGGTAAATTATTTTTTTCATCAAATATTTTATGAAATATGGAAGTTCAAAGTTGAAATTCTTTGGTTTTTGGGGGCAATTGATCTCTCCTACAAGTTATTTTAAACTTTTGATAATTTTTTTTTTAATGAAAGACACATTGGGGAATAAAATGACATATTTTTTATCCCGATCAAACAATTAGTTTTCTCAAAATAATTTTTTTAAAACATGTTAAAAATTTCAGTTTTTCAAAACATTATTTTGAAAAAATCAATTGTTGAATTGCGATAAAAAATGTGTCATTCTTTTCCCCAAGGTGTCTTTCAGTTATAAAAAAATTATCAAATGTTTAAAATAACTTGTAGATGAGTTCAATTGCCCCCAAAAACCGAAAAATTTCTCCTTTGAACTCCCACATTCCATAAAATATTTGATGAAAAAATAATTTCTCATGCCAATAGTTAGCATTTCAATAGCGATTCAATGAACTTCGAAAAAAAATTATGACCAAAAATCCTGCGCACAGCCAAATCAACTTGAATTTTTCTTCTATGCTATGTTTATGCAAAAAAATTGATCACCTTCAGTGATCCAACTTGGTATAACGGCAACTTATGCAGTTCAAACAAATATTCTATAAAAAATTTTATATTCATGCTAGAAAAAATCTCAAGTTCCTACTTCGTATTCGTATTCGTATTCACGACAATGAGCTGAGTACGATAGGATTTTAAAAATCCAAACTTTTATGTTTTTTTGTTGAGTTAAAAACGGAAATGACCTTGGCTATAAGCGCGCGATTCTAGTAGAATCGGCTACAGGCCGGCTACATCGCAGCGAATTGTAGCTCTTGGGAACTGTACAATCTGATCCTGTGCTCTACTAGAATCGCGCAAATCTCGATAATTGCTCTGGCTACTATCGCACGGTTGTAGCTCGTGTGAACCCGGCTTTAGTAATTGGGTTTTCTTGTGTGAATGAAGTTCAAGTGGTTATTTCAAGTGTTGCCATCATTATTTTAGTGACAGAACCTGTAACAATATGTGCATAATGAGTATAGTGGGCCAAGCTGTGCTACAAGTGCTATTTCATCATTTAGAGAGGACTTCATGAATCACGATAATTCAAGAAAGTTTATAACGGAGCTTGAGAATAATTTCATCTCGAGATATCGGTTAGTTTGGTGAGAGCGATTAGAGAAAACAGAAAACACTTTGGAGAAGATAGGAAACGAGGTTTCAATTCAATTATTATGATTGTACTCGAATTAATTCTGAACAGGAAGGGGAGGAGGAGGAAGAGGAAGAGGATGATGAGGAGTTGGAGGAGTAGAAATAGGAGGAGGTGGAGAAAGAGGTCTTACAGGAAGAAAATCAAGAAGAACTTTGAGACGGCAAAACTGGAGCTCTCAACTTATTCAATTATGGAATCGCCAAACAGGAACAGAGAAGTTGTAGAAAAGGAGGGAGAAGGAGAAAAGTAAAAAAAGAAAAAGAGAAGAGGGTGAGAAGGAAAAGAGTACGACACGAAAAAAAGAGGAAGGAAGCAGAAATTGAACACGAAAAGGTGAAAAGGGATGGAGAAAATATGATGATCCACACAGGAACAGAGAAGTTGTAGAAAAGGCGAGAGACGGAGGTAAGAGGAAAAAGAAAAAGAGAAGAGGTTGAGAAGAAAAAGAGTACGACATGAAAAAAGAGAGGGAAAGAAAGAAAGAGAGAGGAAGGAAGCATAAATAGAATACGAAAAGGGGAAGAGAAACGGGGAGGAGAAAAATAAGATGATGCTAGGGAAGGCAGAGAGCATGAAGCGAGAAAAAAGAAGATAAAGATGAAGAGGAGAAATAAATAAGAAGACGAGAAAACAAAAAAAGATCAACGAAAGAAAACATAAACATATGAACACAACGAAATTATAAGGAAGTGGTATGAAAAATATTGAGAGAATGATAGGCTACAAGTGAATAATTATTTGCGAATCCAGGAGCAGGAGAAGGAGAAAGAGAAGGAGAAGGATGAGGAGGTGGAGGATAAAAATTTGATGAAGCAAAGTGGAGAAGAGGTGAGACGATTAGACGGAAAAGAAGACAACTGATGAAGAGAAGGGGAAGCAAAACAAGACCATGAAGAGTAGAAAAAATAGTGAAGAAAAAAGAGGGTGAAGTAGAATGAGAAAATGTTGGAAGAAGAGGGAGGTTAGTTGAGAAATTATGATGAAAATAATGGAAAAGTGGTAGTAAAAGATGAAACAAATATGTAAGAATAAAAGACATGAAAAGAAAGACAGATGAAACAATGAAGCAAGAGGAATTTTTTGAGAATCTTAATGTAGAAAATGAAAATGGAGTAGATTAAAAGAGGTGGCAAGAAAGAGAAGGAGATGGAAAACAATGAAAGAGGGAACAAGATAAGGAGGAAAGAAAGGAGAAGGAAGTAGAAAAATGAGAATAAGGAAGAACACAGATTAATCGTAACGCAAGGAATGTTATAGAAAATGGAGTAGATTAGAAGAGGTGGTGAAAGATATGAAGAAAGAGAAGAAGATGGAAAACGAGTGAAAGAGGGAAGCAAGAAAAGGAGGAAATAAAGGAGAAGGTGGAAGAGAAAGAGAAATAAATAAATACTTTATTGCCAATATAATAAATATTTACAGAAATAATAAATAAGGAAGAACACGGAACAAACGCAACGCAACGCAAGGAATGTTATAGAAAATGGAGTAGATTAGAAGGGGTGGCGAAAAACAAGTAAAAGAAAAGAATATGGAAAAGGGTGAAAGAGTGGACAAAAATGAGAAGGTAGAAGAAAAAGGAGAACAAGCAAGAACACGGAACAAACGAGACGCAATGAATGTTACCGAATTCTGTAGGAGAAGCTTGAGACAGCAAAACTCATAGCTCTTTAATTATGGCGTAAAGGATTTAGGAAGTAGAATAAACGAGAAAGAGAGGGAGTGAGAGAGAGAAGAAAGATGACGCAAGAAATAGTCGAGAATGAAGATTGAGAATCTCCGGGTCAGAGTCGTCGAGCACTACAGTTGTAATTGCAAAAGTTTTGCCAGCACAATTTCATCGCGTCTACAAAATCCAATAATAACAAAAGTGATTTAATTCATAGGTCAAATCAACTTAGTTTGTTTGTGGAGTGTCGGCGTTGAGGGGGGGGGGGTGACATTTTGGGGTGGGGGGGGGGGCATGGAGAGAGGACCCCTTTTCTAAAATGTATATTTGAAGACGTTTGTTGAGCATTGGGTAACCGTACTTCTCCATACAGCGAGAGCCCTTAGTTTTCAACTCATTATGCCCTACAATCAAGTTCTTAAGTGGATGTCTTGTTTTGCAGTTGTTTAAGAGGGTTTTGTTTAATTACAGAGACGTGGAGTGTTTGTAGACTTCGAGGCTTGGGTTGCTTCTATCAGGAACCAACCTAGAAATTTTTTCTATGTAAAACTTTAGGCTGTGTGCAGGGTTTTTGGTCATAATTTTTTTCTCAAGTTTTGGATGTTATTGGGGCTTTGAAATGTTTTCTATTGCCATGAGAAATTGTTTTGTTTGATTACAGCGGCTTGGAGTGTTTGTAGACTTCGAGGTTTGGGTTGCTTCTATCAGGAACCAACCTAGAAATTTTTCTATGTAAAACTTTAGGCTGTGCGCAGGGTTTTTGGTCATAATTTTTTCTTACTTTTTTGTGAATGTTATTGGGGCTTTGAAATGTTTCCTATTGTCATGAGAAATTGTTTTGTTTAATTACAGAAACGCAGAGTGTTTGTAGACTTCGAGGCTCGGGTAGCTTCTTCATGAACCAACCTAGAATTTTTTCTATGTAAAACTTTAGGCTGTGCGCAGGGTTTTTGGTCATAATTTTTTCCTACTTTTTTGTGGATGTTATTGGGGCTTTGAAATGTTTTCTAATGCTATGAGAAATCGTTTTTTATTATATTATTTTGTGAAATACGGGGCTTCAAAATTGGTAGTTATCGGTTTTTGGGGGCAACTGATTTCTCCTACTTGTCATTTTATTCTTATGATGTTTTTTTTATAACTAAATGATACCTTGAGAAAGGAAAGGACATGTGGAGGAGGAGGAGGGGATAAGAATAAGAATATGGAACAGAAATATATGGAGGAGGAGGAGGAGAAGGAGGTTGTAGATAAAAATGTGGTGGAAATAGTAGAAAGGGGGAAGAGGTTAAGAATAAGGAAGAGAAGGAGGAGGAGGAGGAGAATGACAGAAGAAGGAGGAGGAGGAGGAGAATGATAATGAGGGAGATAAATGGAAGGAGGAGGATAAGATAGTAGAGGAGAAAAAGGAGGAGGATCAGAATAAGAAAATGAAAGAGAAGTAGAAAAAGGAGGGTGTGGAGGAGGAGGAGGAGGAGGATAAGAAAGTGATGATGTAGGTAGAGTAGGAGGAGGAGTATAAGAATGAAAATACAGGATAGTAGTGGTAGTAGTAGAAGGAGGAGGAAGAGTAGGAGGAGGAAAATGACAGAAGGAAAAGGAAGATGAGAATTACATTGATGATGAGGAGGAGGAGGAGGAGGAGGAGGAGGAGGAGAAGGAATGGGAGGAGGTGGAGAAGAAGTATAAGGATGAGGAGGAGGAGCAGCTTAATTTAGAGTAGTTAGTAATATTTTTAAACTGCAATTTCCTCCTCTTTATATGAAAATTGCATAAATACAGTAATACTTTTTGTTCAACTAATAATCTATGGTAAATAATAATAATAAGCGTATGGCTTTTAATGGTGGGGAGACCCTTACGGGTAGTTCCACCTCGCCGTTTGTGCTATTTTAGGTGGTTTCCGAACCACCGGGTAAGTGATAATAAAGCTTGTAAGAATAATCTATGGTAAGAGAATGATAATGCATGATCTATTATTTTTTCAATTCCAACAAAATTTAATGATTAATAAGACGAAATTGTCACAACTACATTTATTAAAAATATTGAGAAACTAGTTTTGGTTGTTATACCATTATCAATCTCAAACAAACTATGATTTTCTTTAAAATAGAGAAAAGCTTATTTTCTTTAAAATCATAGAGTTTGTTTGAGATTGATAATGGTATAACAACCGAAACTAATTTGTCAATATTTTTAATAAATGTGGCTGTTACAATTTGGTCTTATTATTCATTATGGATACCTTCCACAATATCACCTTCGCCACTACAAAGAAAGTCCAACAAAACTTCATAACTCAACGTTAAACAAGGAATTCTGAAGTGTGATCGATCTGTTCATATTAATTAAAAATAATCACAGTTTAGGGAGAGACAGACAGCTCGAAGTAGCAGTTAATTAATACCTGACAGGCCGCAACCAACTGATGTAAGTTCAAATAGAAAAAAAACCGTTATAGAACCTAGATTGATTTTTTTCTTGGCCTGTTTGATAAAACGTGGACGTTTTAATTGCGTGGAAAATAGCTTTAAAAGCGTCCGTCCAAGCTTCGGCTTGAAATTAAGCACAACATGTTTGATTTCGAAAGCAATTATTTTTCTGTCAACACAATTTGCTTTTTTGACCGCACAAATTTTGCCCACATCTCGTTTCTATATCATCAATGACAATGACAGAGTTCATGTTGACTTTATTTTTAGCGTAACTCATGTATATAAGTCTCCTAGGGTGTGATCATTGGTTGAGTTCATGGGAGCCTTATCGTTTACCGGTAAATGAAATATTACTTATTTGTTTATTCAAATTCATACAAGTTTAACAATTTGAATAGATCAATCAGACTCCTTAGTTTTCAGTAAACCGGAAATAATTCCAATTACCGGTAAACAGTAAGGCGAACTCGTTGTGTGTTTTTTAGTTCGTGAATTTTGATTTAGTTCGTGTTTTGCGTATGAATTAGTTCCCATGAACTCAAGTATTACTATCACTCCTGTTATGAGAAGTTTCCAATTTTGAATAATTAGACGAAATTGTCACAACCACATTTATTAAAAATATTTTAAATATAATTTTAAAAGATTTATTTTATTTATTTATCTATTTTATTTTATTGTATTTTATTTTATTTATTTTAAATATAAAAACTAGTTTCGGTTGCTATACCATTATCAATCTCAAACAAACTAAAACTAAAGTACAGAGTTGCTTAATATATAATAAACATAGAATGATACTATTGGCTAAACGAGAAACAGGCTGACCTTGAAGGTTGTGATTGGGTGACAAGTCACGCCCCCTGGTGAGAGGAGTAACAAGCAAAATACGAGTCAAATCAATAACTAAGTTATTGATAAGTTACATACCCCCATAAAAAAAACAACTTGGAACTGTGGAAATCTATAATGTTTTTTAGTCATTTATTTTTAGTAAATAATGTTGAAAATACAATTAATTTAATAGTAGGATTTTTTTCTAGATCACGCCCACAGCATGTAAGATTAATAGAAGAGGTGCCAACAACAAAATTCCAAAAAAGTTTCATCCCACACCATCTGTGAACTTTTATCACGCACCCTTGAAAACTTGTTATAGGTAGTTGAACAAAGTGCCTACAAGTACAACTTTGATAACATCATATTGGAAAGTGATGAGAGAAGTTGGCCAGATAAAAACTTGTTTCACACCACCCGGACATGACGGCCGGAACCCGGAAACCGGAAGTAAGGATCCGATTATCGTGAACGCCATTTTGTTTCCAAGCTATATACAACCTCTGACACACTCGAAATAGTTTCCACCTTGGGGCTAAGGATCTTATTGTTAATCCCACATAGGTCTGAGACCTGTGCGTGGGTAATGAGTTTGATGTTGATTGTGATGGTGACTCATCAATTGGACCTACACAGTTTTAGGTGAGCTCCGAACCACCGGGAAGTGATTTTACAGCAGAGAACTTACTTCTTTGCTGGCCAATCCAATCAGAGGGCCCAGGAGTTCGTAGCTTTCTTTATCTGACTGAACAGATGCCCGCTGCGACTCTCGGCTATCACTTCCCTATGTATTTATTATCACAAAAACACAATCAGGCAAAGATGCAAGGTATTACCCGCACTTTCTTTGTAGTGGTGAATGTGACATTGTGGAAGATATCCTCCATAATGAATAATAAGACAAAATTGTCACAACCACATTTATTAAAAATATAAAGATACTAGTTTCGGATGTTACTCCATTCTCAATCTCAGACAAACTAAAACTAGAGTACAGAGTAGCTTAATATATTCACGGAATGATAATATTAGCTAAGGGATAGGCTGACCTTCATTTATTTATTTATTCATACCCGGTAAACACCATTTAAACTTTTAGTTTTACACATTTGCATCAAAAACAATGAGCATGAATCTATATATAAATTAAGCACAACAATCAGCTCTAGCATAAGGCCAGGCAACAAAAGCAAATATATTAATTCAAAAATAGAAACTATATATATATGAATATAGATTATGTGTAATAACATTAATTAGATAATGGATAAAATATTGACGGTTGTTATTGGCTAAAAGCCACAACAGGTCACGCCCTCTGGTGGGAGGAGCAACAAACAAAAATAAGAATCAAATCAAGAACTAATAACTGTGATCATGTAGAAAGTGACAAAAAAGAACCATACACAAGTAAATTAGGATAGAATTGAATCATTTTAATTTAGAAAATTGAAGCTCATTGAAATGCAGTCAAGGTCAACCTAGAAAGACACGAAAATTCCATTATTGAAATGTAGCTCAGAATTATGATGTAACCAAGTTAGTTTGATTATTTAAACTAGTATTGGAATCGCTTCTTACCAACCTGGTGATCTCAAAAGCTTCTAGAATGTTTAATTGTCTGCCTTTGCCAATCAATTGCAGAAATTCAACATTTTCTTCAGTCTTGAACTTGTGTTCGTTATTTTGCATAAATTGAAAAACTTACTAGACTGTTTCACCCCAGCACATATTTATATAGTGGGGTGTTCACGAGTAATCAATATGAAAATATTTATACACAGACATTGTAAAAATTTATTATTATGTATCAAATGAAAATAAACTCCTCTGGACAGGGTTGTTCAGAGAAAATTGAATTGAATTATTAATGATATGCTCTGCAAAATTGGAGTCTCTTTTTTTGGTTTTCCAATCCCTAATGTGAAACTTCTACCGGTCTGATCCACATAATAAGCATCACAATCACTGCAATTCAATTAAAAAACACCACTTTTATCTCAAATATCAATTTGATATTTACTACGCCCAAACAAACTATTTAAAATAGGTTTTGTTTGAAAAGCTACATCAAAACCGTTCTTTTTCAATTCTTTCCCTAATTTATCGGATAGCCTACTGAGCCAAGATAAGGTACCGTTATCCACGGCCTTTCTCTAGTGTCAGTGACAGTATGATAGCACTGATTGCAAGTCTCCAATTTATTTAATTTAATATTTTGTCAATGATCTCGTCATATCGATTTGTAATAGCTATCTGTTTAATAGTACTAATCTCTTTTCAAATTCATTATTTTCTATTATATTCAAGTTCAAGTAGAAATTTTTGGAGTATAAAATAAAAATATTAATTTATAATTTCACTTTAAAAACGAAGCACTATAACAGCCCAATGAATCAAAGAAAAATTATAAAATAATTGGAAATGAAGTATTTAGACTAGTTTTAGACTGTACGCTGGGTTTGTGTTCGAAATTTTTTTTGAAGTCACTTGGGAGTTATTAGGGCTTTAAAATGTTATCTATTGCCGCGAGAATAAAATTCTCCACCATTAATTTTGTCAAATAAGGGGGTTTAAAGTTGAACATTTTCGGTTTTAAAAAATTTCAACTTAGAACACCCATATTTTACAAAGTATTTGGTGGAAAATATTTTTTCCAAATTTGAACCCCACCTTTCACAAAATAATTATTGAAAAAAATTCTGATGACAATAGAGAACATTTCAAATCCTTAATAGCATCCACTAAAATCTACTTAATGCTTAAAAAAATAAAACTTAATTGTGACCAAAAACTCTGCGCACAGCCTTAACCCTGTTAAGTTCAACATAGTTGAGATCATATTCCCACCAAAACAAAAAAATTTCATCTTTAAACCCCCATATTTCACAAAATAATTAGTGAAATATCTTTCCTTACGGCTATAGATGAAATATCAAAGTTCCCATCCAATACAAGAAACCTCGAAAGAAATTCTGGTCAAAAAACCTGCGCACAGTCTTAAATATCTCTCTCGCCATATTACTTGAACATGACTTTTAAAGTTTTGTTCTATAATCTTCAAATTTAGTGTCTCATGAACCTCTTGTCAAATGAGTGTGAAAATCTCATCGAACAGGGTTTGTGCTCAAAAGCATAGCTAGCAGTGTGGATAAAACATATATTTTTAAAGGCAATGAATAACATTTTTATACCTTAATTATCCAATAAACTTCGAAAAATCTTATGACTAAACCTCTGTTATAACCTCTGACAATCATAATCTTAATTTATTAGATTTAATTAAAATAAATAAATATAAAAATAAACTTTATTTCTGCACAAAAAAATACAATAGATAACAGAATATAAAACAAGATAAATGACATGCTGGCACTAAAAGAAAAAAGTATATAGTATAGTAAATAATAAAAGAATAAATTTCCAAAATTTTTCTGCCACCGGGCATTGTCGGTTTGAAACCCTGTTTTGACATAGGATTCCCCATCACCTTGGACCTTGGTCTCCATTGATCAATATCCCTCAATTCGATAACAGAGTAAATATTTGCCATTGAGTCACTACTTGGTTGATTTGTGCAGAGTCCCCCTCTCCAACTGCAACGCTATCAAATCAACATTCTACTGACCGATAGATTTAGTTGCAACAGCATAATTGCATTTCGGAATGCAATTTGTATGCTAACGAATGGGGGGAAATGCACTGCTAAACCCCCCCCCCCCCCCACCAACCTCAACACCTTGCAGAACCTCCTTCCCACCACAAAACACACCAAACACTCACCCTCACCCCTCCAAACATTGTAGAACACCCCTCTCATCATTCCACATCCTGTAGAAACAACCTCCCACACTCCTCACTCTGTAGAACACACCTCTACACACACTGTTGATACCTCTCCCATCATTTCTCACTCTGTAGAACCTAACGCATACCCCTCCATATCCTTTAGAACCCCCCTCCTACTCCTACAAACCCTGTTGAACACCACTCCAAACCCTCTAGAACCCCTATCCCACCCATTAAAACCCTACAGAACCCTCCTCCCACCCCTCTATGTCCTTTAGAATCCTCTCCAGACCCTGTAGAACCCCCTTTCCATCAATTCACACCCTGTAGAACCCCACTCCTACCTTATGAAACCCTGTAGAAACCCCTCCCACTTCCACAAACCCTGGAGAACCCCCCTCCAATTCCTCCAAACCCAATAGAACCCCTCCCATCACTCCACACCCTGTAGAACTCCCCTCCACACACTCTTGAAAGTCCCCCCACTTCCACAAAACAACTATAGCCAGAGTTATATAGGAAACAAACATTGTAACTACTATATTTATAGTTAGTGAGTTGTAGGAGAGTAACTTCTATATAGGATGGTTAGTGAGACGTGGGAGAGTGAGTACTATATATAGACACTGTATAGGTATAGTGGTGTTTCGGAACACCTGCATATAGTAAACAAATACAAATGGCACCTAGTTGATTGCATCGCAGGCCAAATTGATCAAACTGACTGCATCAACCGGAGTGAGGCTTAGCTTTCCTGTTGCAATTTGAGTCTGAGGTAGCTGAGGAATTGTGGGGGGGGGGGGGCGTTGCCGATGGATCTAGAGATCTCTCTTGTTTTAGAATTATTTTGGTGTTGATTATTTGGTGCCAATCGATGTTTATTTATTTATCTATTTATTCATTACACTAGAAATTAATGATTTTTTGATAAGATTAATCCGGCGAATAAACGCTTGCTTGTTGGTTTAGAGTACTGTTTACTTTTGTCGTGGCGAAGGTGATATTGTGAAAGCTGAAAGGTATCCATAATGAAAGAAAAAGACAGAGATGTTGTCAATACCACTTATATTTTAAAACTTTACAATATTATTAGAACCTATTTAGAACCAATTAGTATCCATAATAATAAGACGAAATTTTCACAACCACATTTATTAAATATTTATCTCAATATGTTTAATAAATGTGGTTGTGACAATTTCATCTTATTATTCAGTACTGTTTAAAACTATTATAATTATTTGATGGCCATTGGTATTTATTCACAGTAGGATCTCGGTCATTTCAGTTCAATATGGCTGAATTGCGAAAAACTCGAATTACACGGAGCACCCCCAGAAAAATAGGATTTTAATTGAGTCTTCATTCTTGAAGACCACCAAATAAGGCTGTTCTGAAAAATTGAGGTGTTGCTAGATAGGATGTGATAGCCGAGTGCCGTATCAGGTATCTGTTCAATCAGAGATAAGCTAGGGAACTCCTGGGCGCTCGTTGTAAGAATGACCTATTGGATTGGCCAGGAAAAAAGACTGTTCTCTGCTGTAAAATCACTTCCTGGTGGTTTGGAACCCACCTAAAACTGTAGGTCCAACTTATCAATCACCAGCATCCAATTAATTACCCACGCACAGGTCTCAGACCTATGTGGGCTTCATCCTCCGAAAAAAAGGTATGTCATCTGCTATAGCAGAAAATCTCTAACCTCAATGTACGAATTGGCAACACTAATCGTACTCTTGGATTTCTTGTTCCATAACGATCTGCGCTGTTAATATTATTTTTTTGTTGTAAATTTAACGTCTTGCAGTCAGTTTTAGATTGTGAATATATAATTAATGTACTCTCAAGGCCTTGAAGATGGGTTTCAACAACTCGAAAACGTTCGGCCACGTGTGAGTACATTTTTTATATATTCACAATCTAAAACTGACTGCAAGTCGTTAAATTTACAACAAAGTTAATACTAATTGTACCATGTTGCTAACCCAACATAATCACCTCGAAGACTGAGGCATTTCTAATATTTGTGAACAAGCTTTTCAATACCCTTTTCATAGGATGTTGCTGCCAGTGCAATTTAAGGAGTCTGGACTTGAAGTTCTTTTGTAGTAAGTGCTGACCTTCAAGTGCAAAGAAAGTCCACAGGAAGAATCCCGGAAGAAGACGACTAAGAATTGAAATTGCCCACTCTCATTATCTAGCAAACACTTGTGGAGAAGTAGAAGGAGGAGAAAGATAGGAGGAGGAGATGAATGAGTAGGTGAAGGAGGAGGAGATGAATGAGTAGGTGGAGGAGAAGGAGAAGTAATAGTTGGGAGGAGGAGGAGAAGGAGAGGTTGTGGTGAAGGAGAAGGATGAGGTTGATGAGGGAAAGTCTTGTGAAGTGCGGAAGATCGAGAATGCGCTGGTTTGATGAAGTGGAGAGTGATGTAATTCGGATGGACATAGATATATAGATAGATAAAATGTCTTTATTCGGGCGAAGTTAGGACTCGCAGATTCTCTCAGATACACTTGACCCTACATCAGAGGATGGAGAAGAAAATCACCGAATATAGGCATTTCAATAGTCGCTTGAGTTCAGATACACTGAATGAAGGTTCATAAATACAATTGAACAACAGGCTACATGAATCTAACCTATTACTTCTTTCCATATACCTAACAGCTTTCTTTTGGATAATTTTCCATTGATTTTACGATCGAAAATTTGTTTATTTCCTCACCTCCTTAGTGTTGCCCTTTCTCAAGACGACAATAAAATATTTTTCAAATATTATTCCTTAAAATACTATGGAAAAATGTTACAGTCCAGATTAGGGAATAACAAAAGGAGGGTGTTGGGTTATCAACATTCTTTCGGTCGGATAATGCTCCCAAGTACTCTGAATTTTTTAGTACTTTCTCAACTGTTGTGGGACCTAAAAATACATCAACCATAACCTAATAATAAACCACATTCAAGCCACGTGCGCGTTATTTTATCGTAACGTTATTATTTTATCGTAACGTTATTATTTTATCGCAACGTTATTTTATCGCACTCACAGACGTTTCTCATTGCTGGCAACGTCTAAAACAAATCTAAGGGTTACTGTTTTAGAAAATGGGGTGAGGCAGGAAAAGTGTCGAGACTGAATTATTCAAACTTGGAGGGAATACGACTCCTGTCTTGAATAATAAAATGGAGAAACTTTTTAAAAACCTTACGACAAACTTAGTTTTGACCCCACGACAAAGGTTCAAATCTACGCAAATATTTCCCTTATAAAATTTCACTCGTATGTGTAATTCCTTTTTATCTCCGTTTTTTTATAACTCTCGATTTCATAGCTATTTTATAACGGTCTTAAAACACTTGTGAGTCGGGGAACAAACTTACAACGCATGCAAGCGTAAACCGCGGAATGGTGCAGGCTACAAAAAAACCATAAGGAATTGTAGTGGTATTGCCCACAAATGTTTCATTGAGTACGGTAACATTCGTCCTAAACTGAATGTTGTGGGGAGTAAACATTTCTACACTCTAGTAAAGTAGTTTATCGTACCACATGTCGTGTTGAGATAAAACTCTCAAGTTCATTGTAGAAACACTGATTTTTATCTTTCAGGGTTTGAAAGTGAAATGAGAACAAGATGGTTTTTACCAAGTTTATTAGAAGAGAAATAGGTTTGGTATTAGGTAAATGGTAATAGAAGAGTAATAGGTAAATGGTAAAGGTAGAAGAGTAAAGATTAACGGTTGAGGTAAAAGGGTAAAGATAAGTGGCAAAGGTAAAGAAGATAGATAAAAAGTTGTAGTATAAATAAAGATATTAAAGAGATTGCGCAAATCTACTCTAAAACCCGTGAATACTAGAAACTACGATCAGTTTCAAACCACTTGCACACTTATGAGAATGTGATACAACAATAGAGCTAAGAGGCAAGAGTTTGGTTTGGAACTCACCTAAATCTGTAGGTCAAACTCATGAATCATCTTCCAACTCATTAGCCACACACAGGTCTCAGACCTATGTGGGCTTCATCCTCAAAAAAGATGTGAAAACTTGAAAGAACTAAAAAAAACATTGGCAGCCTAAATTTGATGTTGAAATTTTTTTTAAATTTTAAATTTGTTGAATTTCAAGAATTAGATCAGAATTACATTCTGTCAATGATTGAGTTCATGGGAGCCTTCGCATTTACCGGTAAATGTTACTGGTTGGATCTAATTGGTCTATATATTAATAATATACCGGTAATATATACGGTATAATGATATATACTGGTAATATATACAGTATAATTATATAATATACCAGTAATAAATACGGTATAATGATATGTACCGGTAATATATACGGTATAATGATATAATATACTGGTAATAAATACGGTATAATAATATATACCAGTAATATATATGGTATAATGATATAATATACCAGTAATAAATACGGTATAATGATATATACCGGTTGCCGGTAAGGCTCAGTAGCCTTCTATCCCAGTTCATAGACTTTAAAATATTTGATCAGACCAAACATACGACACCGGTAACATTTACCGGTTAATGATAAGACTCCCAGAAACTAAAACATTGTTATCAAATCTTGGCCAAATTATTCCACAGTCTTGTTAGGTTAGGTTAGGTTAATGTAACCCCACAGTCATAGAATAAGCCTTGAATGCCTTAATCCTCTAATTTTATTGTTGAATAAATAAAGCAAACTAGTTTTGAGGTCCAACTCAACGTCAATCCATTAAATGGACGGCCAATGGACAAAAGCATGGCTGGTTTCAATCCCACTAATCTCGAGCTTAGCAACAGTTGCTGCTAAGTTGACTTAAGTACAAATTCAAGTCGAAGTTGAACTTAGTTCAAACCACGACGCCGATTGTACACTACACTTACTTGGCGACAAAAGAGAAGGACTTTGCAAGTTGTCTGCGGGACTTAGCTGCTGCTTGCTCCCGTTATTAATTAGACGCTTTTGTCTTTGAAACGCGGCGATTGAAACCGGAAATAGGAGTGTCGCTTACTTCCTGACTTCCGGTTGACAGTTGGTAACAGCTTGTAAAGCGGTGCAGCTTAGAAATTAATGAATTTGTCCAAATCTATTCAGCTTGTATTTCAAGTTTCCAGAAGACCTGAACTAAAAAGGGTAAAATGAGATTAAGTTCTATATCCCTTCAAGTTACAGTAAAAAATATGCAGTTAGAGGAAACCCTAAACTAAGTAGAAGGACCATTTTTTTTAAACCTCCGATGAGCTATAAATAAAGTATTAGTTCAAGGTTTTGTTTTAATGAATTACCCCAACTAAGATAACATACCTAATATGTGACATCAAAAGCCTGTCGTCAGCTGTAATCTGTAGTTCTGTAACAGGCTTCACAGCAATTTAAAAAATATCAACCTTTTATCCCACAGTTTACAATTGCTGTGAAAGCTCTAAAATTTCAATTTACCGTAGTTGAAAAAAATACTGTCAAGTTAGTGACCCCTCTTTCTCTACTTTTGCGACCATTCGGGGTTGAATTTGGCAATATACCCTGTCCTTATACTTCATTAACCCGTTTTCTTATTCCCCTGTCTTGCTGTAATTTGAGGGAGGCACGCGAGCCCCAAATCTCTAGGGCTGTCCCTGACCCCACCCCTCAGGACATTGCAATCGATGAAATAAGAATGACAGCAGGACTACTGTGACGTCACAGTTCCTTTTCACATCAATGTCATGATTTCTTATTTATTCATTGCACTGATCCGTTGAATTCCATTATTAGTCACGCGAAATCGGATAATAATGTAGTGGTTATGGAAAGTAATATTATTCTACTTTTGAAACGTAATTTATGTCCTAAATATTTGAAATTTGTACTGAAAATGTTGACTATTTCTTCTACTGACTTCTTATTAAAAATATCTAATTAAATTTTATAAGAATTAATGAATAATAAGATTTGGAGTTGTCACAACCACATTTTTTAAAAACCGTGAGATACTAGTTTCGGAGTTTCGGTTGTTACACCATTACCTAGCTCAAGCAAACTAAAACTAAAGTACAGAGTAGCACATGGAAAGCAACAAACGATTACTATAATTCTATTGGTGAATATATTATAAGATATAGAGAATACTGAAGTACAGAGTAGCTTAATATATACTAAACACCGAATGATACTATTGGCTGACCTTCATTGAAGGTCTGTGATTATCGGATGAAGGCCATAACAAGTCACGCCCACTGGTGGGAGGAGCAACAAGCAAAAATAAGTGTCAAAGTCAAGAACTAAAAACCGTGAACACATAGAAAGCAACAAACAAGAACAATACACAATTAGGCTAGAATTTAAAAAAAAAAAATAAAAAATATAATATATAAATTAAAAAATTGAAGTTCACTGAAACGCAGTCAAGGTCAACCGAGATAAATACAAAAGTACCGCTATTAAAATGTAGACCAGAATTATGATGTAACCAAGTTAGTTGTATTGAATTGGTTGAAATTAATTTGATCGTTTAAACTTGTATTGGAATCGGTTTTTGCAGACCTAAAGCTTCTAAAATGTTCATTGTCTGCCTTTAAAGAATCAAGAAACATCAAAAGATACAAGTATATAAGACGAATGAACAGGAATATTTTTGACTTTATTGACTAACTTCAATGAATTTTTGATACCAAATTTAGGTTGGAATCCCGTTAACGATCTGAAGCTACTATCAAGTTTGTGGGCCAAATTAGAACATGAAGAATTAATAAATAACACTACTGGTCTTATCAGAATATTATTCTTGTGAAATTTAGGCTGACCAAATAATCTAGGTGGGTATGGGTTTATAACTGTTAAATTTAATTTCCTGCTTATCAATTAACTTTGTGATATAGAAATATAGTAACTTAGTGAAAATAGTTCTAGCTTACATTTTAATGACGTTTAACTTTCTTGTTTTTCTCGGTTGACCTTAACTACATTTCAGTGAACTTCAATTTTTTAATTTTTCAAATTGCAGCCTACTTGTGTGTTCTTGGTCGTTACTTTTTTGGTTCTTGATTTTGACACTTATTTTTGCTTGTTGCTCCTCCCACCAGTGGGCGTGACTTGTTATGGTCTTCAGCAAATCACAGACCTTCAATGAAGGTCAGCGTATCAGGCACTTCCTCCCTCAACCAATAGTATCATTCTGTGTTTTTTTATATATTCAGCTACTGTGTACTTTAGTTTTAGTTTGTTTGAGATTTATTCCGGTGCTACAACCGAAACAAGTATCTCACGGTTTTCCAAAGAAGTGTTTGTGACATCTTCAAGTCTTATTATTCATTAGTAATATTTCCACTATTAATAACGAATTTCTAGTATAACCTTTGAATCTCCACTATAATTTTTTTTTTAATTTTTACTATAATTTATGGATTTCCGCTATAATATAATTATAAAATTATCACTATAGTTTTTGAATTTTTGGTTCAGTTTTTAGATTTCTGTTATAATATTAGAATTCTCACTATAATTTTGAATTTCCACTAATATTTTTGAATTCCCACTATAATTTTTGTCTTTCTGCTATAATTTTTGAGCTTCTACTTGAATTTCTACTATAATTTTTGAATTCCCACTATAATTTTTGTCTTTCTGCTATAATTTTCGAGCTTTTACATTAATTTTTGAATTTTTAAAAATCCTTGTGGTATTTAACAGTCATATTAATTTATTTTCAACTTGTTTTTTAAATGGTTTAAATCGAATTACTGAGCTATTTTAATCGTTCTCTGTTATTAAACTATTATTAAAATTGTAATGTAAATTATCCCTTATTTAATTGACATTTCCCTGAAGCCTAAACATCACTAGAATATATCAAGAATGAACAGATAATATTTCAAGATTAATTTCTCAGGAATATTAAAATTTTATACAGCCTTTTGCGGTAATAAAATGATGTTTAATGTTCACAATCTTAACTCATGTACTAAAATAGATTCTGATTTACCTAATCCATAATAAAAGTTTGGAATTAATGACTAGCAGATTATCTGAAGCTTAAAAATAATAGGTTAGGAATTAATGACTGACACAACCTACCTGAAGCATCCCAGGTGGTTCTTGAGTGAAATGGCCATGAAAAGTAACGAACATCAATGTCCTGGCTTCATGTTTACTAGACTTATTTGCATAGCCTTATATGGAACCAACTTCAAGAGCACTCTGCTTGTGAGGAGTTTTAATGGCAGTTGTAACATAGTTCTGTTGTCAGCAACCTGGAACAAGTTTCCTATTTTGTTATACAGGCTCAAGTTGATAATTTGTGAATAATTTCTGATAATAATGTCCATGACCTTGCGTGGTGAACATCAGGTGTAGCATAGAACAAAGTGTACTTACATGTCTGGTAAGTTTAACTGCTTAAATAAATTCCAATTAACTTGGAGGTATATTTTGTATCTTAGACTGCTAAAATGAATTCCGAAAGAATATTATTAGTATTGATATCAAATTTCAATTTTATAATATTTTCTTTTTTAAATTGTGTAATAATTTCTTGACCTTGACGTGAAGTTACGAGGTCATTTCAGGATTCCTTGCATCTAGGCCATTATTCAATGACATTCCTATTCATTATTGCTATTACCTATTATTACTATTACCTATTGCACAGATTTATTCATTTACTAGCAGGTAGCCCGATTCAATTGAATAGCAAAAACGTCTTCTTCATCCCCTTTCATCTACTCTTTTTCTTTTTTTCTTTCTGAGGATGAAGCCCACATAAGTCTGAGACCTGTGCGTGGGTGATGAGTTGGACCTACAGTTTTAGGTGGGTTCCGAACCACCGAACCTCCGAACTACTCTTACTCCTCATCTTCTTCTCTTTTTCTCTTCTTCTGCGTCTCATTTTTCTTCTCCTTCGTCTCTTTTTCCCTTCTTCTTCTTCTTCTTCTCCTTCTCTTTTTTCTCCTCCTCCCTCAGCTCCTCCTTCTCCTCCTGCTTCTCTTCCTCCTCCTGGTTCTCCTTTTCCTCCTGCTTCTCCTTTTCCTCCTGCTTCTCTTCCTCCTCCTGGTTATCTTTTTCCTCCTGCTTCTCCTTTTCCTTCTGCTTCTCTTTCTCCTCCTGGTTCTCCTTTTCCTCTTGCTTCTCTTCCTCCTCCTGGTTATTTTTTTTCTCCTTCTCCTCTTTTTCCTCCTGGTTCTCCTTTTCCTCCTGGTTCTCCTTTTCCTCCTGGTTCTCCTTTTCCTCCTGGTTCTCGTTTTCCTCTTTCTCCTCCTGCTTCTCTTCCTCCTCCTGGTTATATTTTTTCTCCTGCTTCTCCTTCTCCTCCTACTTCTCTTCCTCCTCCTGGTTATCTTTTTCCTCCTTTCCTCCTGCTTCTCTTCCTCCTCCTGGTTACCTTTTTCCTCCTTGTCCTCCTTTTTCTTCTCCTCTTCCACCTCCACCCCTTCTTCACGTTTTCTCGTTTCTCCCCATTACTCTTCCTCTCCACTTCCAATCCCTTATTCTCCAGCATCAGAGCTTCGTCAACAGATAGCAGCAATCGCAAGTAGCTGTTTATTATATAGGATTTATAATTTCTAAAACACATTCAATGCAAAGATACAACTGGCCTTTGTCTACAACTGCTTTATTCACAAGTTTTCTAACTAAAGAAATCAAATTTAAAGTATCTAGTTTTACTAGAAATTACTTCAACTTACAAAATTACTGAACTGATTTTAGTTACAAAATATTCAATTACAAAATTACCAAATTTTAGAAATAAAATATTTATTTATTTTGGAATATCCACTTGTTTGGTAATAGAATAATTTTGATTTTCCATAAGCCTTTTAACACCTCTAATTCATTCTCTATTTTTTACAGGTATGTTGGACATAATTTCATTACATGGAATAAGATTTGGTGAGTAGGCTCTTCTAATAATACATTGTCAATCCAAGTTATAATAATTTATAAGTATAATAATATCTTCCTAAGGTATTAGGTAATATCCAAGGTAATATCTTCCTAATATCAATATTCAAAGGGTAACAATAGTTTTGATGATGATTTTAATATAGAGTAATTTATTCAGCTCAGAGTACAGAACTGAAAATAAGGTACATTATTATTCTTTGAAGGTTAGTAGGACCATCATTGCGCATACAGCCTTACCCATAATGCACCATCAGTAGACAACATCAATTCCATATTCATGTTTAAAATTAGGATTTTCCTTGAATTTCTGATCTACCAATTTACAGCTAGCCTCATACATTGTAGCCTCATATACATGTATGTGATGTCACATCATCAAGTAATCGGGATCTATTAATGCGATTCCATATTCTTCGATGTAGAAACGAGAAGTCTCAAATTTTTTTGGGGGGGGGGATGAAGCCCACATAGGTCTGAAACCTGTGCGTGGGTAATGAGTTGGATGATGGTGATTGATGAGCTGGACTTACAGTTTTAGGTGGGTTCCGATCCTCCGGGAAGTTATTTTACTGCAGAGAACAGTGTCTTTTGCTAGCCAATCTAATCGGTCACCCCTACAAAGAGAGCCCATTAGAACGCAGCTTATTTCTATCTGATTGAACAGATACCTGCTACGGCTCACGGCTATCACTTCCCTATAAGTTCACCCTAATAAGTTCCTTGTATAGAATAATTCCCTAGGGTTTAAGTTCTTCATGATGTTATACATATTTCTGATATTCAAGGGAAGAAATTATTTTCCTTCAAAAAAGGCTGCCATCTTGAAAAACTTAGGTTTTCCTTGTAGCTTCTAAAAGAAATGAATGCATTGCGGGACTTCGCACACAGAATAGTAATTTTGGGGGCGATTTCTTCAAGGTATTGCATATTTTCTATATGATTGACGAGATATCATCATCTTTTAAAAGTTGCCATCTTTAAATAAAATCTGTTTTCATATGGCATATTTCTAATATGATTGAGAAGATATCATCTTTTAATAGTTGCCATCTTTTTTAAATAAAACATGTTTTCCTTGCAGCTTCTTGAAACTATGGACGAATTGCGGGACTTTACGTATAGAATGATAATCATGGGGGAAATTTCTTCAAGGTATTGCATATTTCGAATATTATTGGGAAGATGTCATCTTTAAAAGTTGCCATCTTTAAATAAAATCTGTTTTCCTTGTAGCTTCTTGAAACTATGAATGAATTGCTAGATTTCACACATAGAATAATAATCTTGGGGAAATTTCTTCAAAGTATTGCATATTTCTAATATGATTGAGAAGATATCATCTTTTATAAGTTGCAATCTTTAAATAAAATATGTTTTCCTAGTAGCTACTTGAAAAAATGCTTGAATATGATTTGTAGGATTCTTTCCTCATGGAATAATAACTATTATAGTTTTTTCCATGGCACATATTGACAATACATCAAATTTGTTATTCCTTGAATAATAGTGACTGTAGTTGACATAAGTTTCGTCTGCTGAATTTGAATTACAAATCACAAGAAGTGACAATGAACCGTGTTGGTCTTCTTATTATAATAATCTCACTGGTTGAATAAGTAGCTAGATAGACTTGAAGATGGAGGATAAAGAGGGAATGTGGAACGGAGGGGAGAAAGAGAGATAGAACGAATGAGAGTGACGAGAGGAGGTGAGAAAGAGTGTTAGAGACAGTGAGAAAGAGGGTATGAGAGAGCAAGTGATCAAGGCTGTGAGCATGATGTTTGGTCATAATTTTTTTCGAAGTTTCTTATATTGGATGTTATCGCAGTGCAGAAATGTTATCTATTACCATGAGACATGTATTTTTTTTTTCATTAATTATTTTGTGAAATATGGTGGTTCGAAGTATGGTTTTTGAGTTTTGGGGGACAAGTGATCTCACCTAGAAGTTTATTTACATTTTTTGTGAAATATGGGGGTTCTAAGTTGAATTTTTCGAGTTTTGGGGGACAACTGATTTCACCTAGAAGTTAATGTAATTTTTTGGTATTATTAGACTTCTATAAAATTAAAAGCACCTCGGGGAGTAAAATTTCATATTTTTTATTTTTATCAAACAATTAGTTGCTTTAAAATATATTTTTGAAAATCTGAAAAATGTTTACTAATATTTCAAAGTCAATTTGAAAAACTGTTTTAAATAAAAAATACGTCATTTTACTCCCCGATGTGTCTTTTAGTTATAGAAAATTGTCAAAAGTTTAAAATTATTCACAGGTAAGGTTAATTTCCCCCAAAACCGAAAAATGTCAACTATGAACCCCCATATTTCACGAAATAATTCATTAGATAATTTTCTGACGGTGATAAAATAACATACTAAGCCCGAATAACACCAAATACAAGAATTGATGAAAATAATATGCCCAAAAACCTTGCGCACAGCCTAGAGATCCCTCAAATGAAAGAAAATAGAGTCTTGACTTGAAACGATTATTAGATTATAAGGAACAAGAATACGAGATAGACCCATAGAGAGAGAGAGAGAGAGAGAGAGTGAGAGAGAGAGAGAGAGAGAGAGTGAGGGTGAGAGAGAGCGAGTGAGTGAGAGACAGGGATTCAGAGATAATCTTATTTGCGCAAATTTACAATTTTTTTTGAATGATTGCAGTATTATAGAGATTAGCAACTCTCAGATCCGATAGTGACATACAATGATTTTGGAAAAGTCAACTGAGCAAAAGAGAGCGAATGAGTGAGTGAATAAGAGTGAGATAATAGAGCGAGAGAGAGCGACTAAGAGTGAAAGAAAGGAAGAGTGAGAGAGACTGTTAGTGGAAGAGAGAATGTTTCTGAGTGAGGGAGTGAGAAAGAGGCACTGTGATTGAAACGATTGAAGCATTGAGAGAATTTCAATCTTGGCCATAGATAAATTGTACAGCAATGTTGGTTGATTATCGATGACTACTCTTCGATTGCACTATTCGATCTATCGATAGTCAGTAGTGAGTAGTAGCTATCTGATTCATTCTGATGAATAATAAACAGTCTCCTTCTTCTCTTCATCCATTGTGTGTGTACACTATCCTGATTTCAATTCGTCTAACGTAGTAGGCTATACAGTATATACGAGTATTTATATAGTAATACTAGTAGTGGTAGGAGATATTGGGCTGCTTTGCACTGGCATTTGCTGGTCTTTTCAAATCGATGGAATAAATTATTATTATTATTGTTCTTTGTAGTTTTTTTGGTTTTGTTCGTTTGCTATTCCTACAATATTCTTCTTATTCTCCTTTTCCAGCCCCTTCTCTTTCTCCTACTTCTTCTTCTCCTTTATCTCCTCCTTTTTTCTCCTCCACCCATTTATCTTTCTCCTTCTTCTTCTCCTTGTCTTGGTTGAGTGGTAGGGGACTTGTCAAGGTTGAGTGGTAGAGGGGACTCTCAAGTCCCAACTCCGCCTAATAAAGCATATTTTCATTTCATTTCATTTGTCTTTCATCTCCTTCTATTTGTCCTCCTCGTCCTCTTACTCCTCCACCTTCTCCTTCCCCTACTCCTTGACCACCTCCTTCTCCTTTTTCTTCTTCTCAAAATTCTCTTTCTTATCCTTCTCCTTCTCCTTCACCCCTACTAACCATCTTCACCTTTCCTCGTACTCTACCTTCTTCTTCTCTTTCTCAAATTCTACCTCTTTCTTCTCTTCCAGCTCCTCTTTCTCCTAATTGACTTACCCCTCCATCACATCCTCCTCCTCCTCCTCCTCCTCCTTCTTCTTCTCCTCTTCCTCCTTCTCCTGCGCCTTATCCACCTCCTTTTCCTTCTCCTTCTCCACATTCTCTCTCCTACTTCTTCTTCTTTTTTCCTTCTTCTAATTCTTCTCCTACTTATTCTTCTCCCCTACCACCTCCTCTATCTTTCATTCTATTCTATCTTCTTCTCCTCCTATTTCTCAAATTTTACCTCCTCCACCTCTTTCTCCAATTCTACCTCTTCGTCCTCCTCCTCCTTTTCCTCTTCCTCCTCTTCTTGTTCCACATCCTCTCCCTCCTGCTCTTTTTCCACCTCTTTCTCCTCCTCTTTTTCCTCCTCTTTCTCCTATTTGACCTACACCTCCTACATCTTCTCCTTCTCCTTCTTCTGATCATTGATGAGTTTGACCTAGTTTCATGTGGGTTCCGAACCACCGGGAGTGATTTTACAGCAGAGAACAGAGTCTTTTTTGCTGGTTAATCCAATCGGTCGCCCTTGCAAAGAGGGCCCAGGATTTCGTAGCTTATCTTAAATAGATTAACTTAGGTAAATCAGATGCCAGCAGGAGTTTTATAGCCCGATCAACATAGACTGATGTTGTTAAAAGCGTGAATCAAGCAGGCCATTTCAGGAGCTTACTTGAAGTTGAAGAAAATCTAGACAGATTGTGTGACTTTATCCAATGACACATGAGTAGAGGGCGCTTGCAAGCTAGGTGCGAAGTAAGCCAGTCATCTGTCTGTCCGTCTGTCTTGTCTGTCTGTCTTTGTCTATGGTCTTTGTCTTTCATTCAACATTGGTGCCAACATTTGAAAATGGTAGCATTTCGTGCCGTTGTACAAGGTTTTTGTTTTTTGTTGAATATATTGATACAGATTTCCACTATAGGCCGTAGGTTAGTTTTGGCTAGTGAAATAAAAACATTGGACAGCTGGTTCGTTTCGAATACAAAACCATTGAAGAATATTCAGTTACAGTATAATTAAATTCTTGTAACCAAAACCGACATTTACAATCAAAAATGTTGTTGAAAATAATTTATTTGATGTTATGGAGTCGTAGGAAAAAGGTTAGTTTCAATCATGAGTTGGAGAATTTGGAAAAACAGCTGATCCCAGAAGTATTTTTAGTTTCGCTGCTGTGATGGATCAACACGATTCGAAAACGTTCCAGCCTACTTGAGTAAATTATTTATTTATTCTCAATAACTAAAAATGACTGAAAGTCGTTAAATTTTCCATAAAAAGTTGAGAAGAATATTCAATATTCAGAAGGTTGCTGCTTACCCAAATTATCCACTTTATTCTACAGTTTAAGCATTGATATTTCCAATTTGATTGTGTTAAATTCTTTTTAACCGACTTCCAAAAAGAACAAGGTTCTATATTAGACCTTTTTTTTATGTTTGTACATCAATCATTCGAACAATATTGAACTCATTTCGATGAATTTTTTTTAAAATGAAAGAGCATCGCTCAGCGGTGGTCCCATCCAAGTTTCGCAAGGATCGGCCCAATACTTAGCCCAATATTAAACAAAAAGGAGCATTCTTCGATGTCTTCATTTCAATCTTGTTTGAATAGGATAGTTCCACACATAACCGCCAATCGGATATCCAGTGACGCTTACCAGTCTGATCATTGTATCATATGGAGCGCTTCACATCTAGACGATTTTCGAAATCATATGATGCAATGTAATTATGCCGGGTAAACGACATCGGTTACCCAAAGCTGGTTCAGTGTGAAACAAGCCTGTAATGTCCCGTTTTGACCAATCACGTGAACTTAATTTGAATCGAGAATAAGAAGAATATAATATTTCTGTTCATATGTTCATATGAAAATTGTAAATAATTTAGTTGATGTTATGGAGTCATAGGAATAAGGTTATTTAGTTTCAATCATGAGTTGGAGAATTTGGAAAAACAGCTGATCTCAGAAGTATTTTTAGTTTCGCTCCTGTGATGGATTAAGAATATTTATTCGCCATTAAATACATGTCCGTACAATAGGCTATTTTGAGGTTATGTTTGATGATACTTGTTGTACTAGCTCAAAGTTTATGTTTTTTATATTAAAAAAATATATATGACTAATATCACGAAAAAAATCGTACATAACTCGTCCGGGAAGATGTTTACCATACTCGTATGATAATACTGCACTCGACTTCGTCTCTTGCGTTAACTTATCATACTTTCAGTAAACACCATTTTCCGCACTTGTAACGTAATGTAGGCCTACTATTTCAGTGTAGGTATATTCTGAAAGGGACCACATCAAAATGAATCAAAAGCCATTTCACTTTTTGAAAGCCTTTCGCTATTATAATTTTCCTAAATACAATATACCACATTAAAGTATTGTAGAATTTTCCTTAGTTTATCTTTTCTTATAGGTGGATTTTTAGTTACCTATGTTTGGATGTAATAAGTTTATTATTGGCTTGCTAATTTGATAAATATTTCATAATGTAGGCTTTAAGAAATTTCTCATGTTTTCAAAGTTTGAAAATTCAACTAGAAAGCTTAAAATAAAACAAATTTTAAAACAAAAAAAGAAACCGACTTCAGTGAAATGATACTCAACCATTAAATACTCACGTACTAAAAAGTTTAAAATAAAGTATTTACTTTAAACTGAGAAAAGTTTCAATTTCATGCAAGTAATCTTTTAAAGTCGGCGCCAAATTTCCCATAAACTTTTAAAATATAACAGAATTACTCTGTGATATCTTCCATGACGAAATAATCGAACAATCTAATATCAAAACTGACACTGTATTCGAGTAAAAGTGATACTTTTGATATTATATAGAATTTCCTATCAATCACTTCCAGGTGGTTCGGAACCCACCTAAAACTGTAAATCCAAATCCTCAATCACCATCATCCAACTCGTAATGGGGTCTCAGACCTATGTGGGCTTCATCCTCAAAAAAAAATCATTTTGCGCCGACTTCAAAAGATTACTTGTATAAAATTAAAAATTTTCTCAGTTTTAAGTAAATACTTCATTTAAAATTTTTAAGTACATGAGTATTATTTAATGTTTGAGTATCATTTCACTGAAGTCGGTTTCTTTTTTTGTTTTAATATTTGTTTTATCTTTAATTATTTCGAATCATCAAATTGAAAAAAAAATATTGAGGCATGATGCATTATGAGATCTGTTGAACAAGAAGAAGATACAATTTATTTCAATTTTAAATTGCTGATGCGCATTTTTTTGAATCGGGAAGCACATGATTTTTATAGAAATCAAAGCAGTTGAATGATGCATATGCTTATCAGTCAGTACAATCTATATATATATAAAAATGAATGTCTTTATGTATGTATGTATGTATGTATGTTCCCTATAGACTTCAAAACTACTTGACAGATCGGTATGAAACTTTGGGAATATGTTGTGTGAACACTGGGGATGGTTTCTGACCATAAATTTCAATAGGGGAGCTAATAATTATGATTAATTAATCCATTTTGTAGACCTAACCTTCTGAACTTGCCGGCCAAACAGCTTAAAGGAACATCTGATAAGAAGTCAACAGTTTTTAATCATATGGCAGGCCCCTTAGCGGCGTTATTTACGCTGTCTTTGAACAGCAAAAGACTTTGCACTTTGCATGTAGGCTACCGTACAGTCAGAGCCTTGCAATATGTAGGAAACATACGACTGGGTATGATGAAATGTAATTATGCCAGGTTGATGACATCCATCTGTTAACCAATGAAGTGCTAGCTAGAAATTTGAAATGCAGCCTCAGCGGGAGGTGGCGAATACTAAAATAAAAAACCTAGCTTCTACCCTTATAGTTGTAGGAGGTTTAAATTTGAAATGTTTCTTTATTCAGAGGTGGTGATTAAGAAAACAACGAAGCTTCTATTATCAGCTGGAAGAGCCCTAGGACTAACCTTTTTCCTAATTTGAAATGTAACCTCAGGGGGGTTATGGCAAATAATAAAATCAAGGAGAATTTTTATGAGAACGCAGCAACGCGTGTCGGGCCAGCTAGTTGATAATAATAATGATCCTAAATTTTATTTGAATTCGTCGGGTCCTTGGATACTGCCTTGTATTGGTTTATTTCATGTGAATTTGTCGGGTCCTTGGATACTTCGTTGTATTAGTTTATTTTATGTGAATTCATTGGGTCCTTGGGTACTCCGTAGTATTGGTTTATTTTATGTGAATTCTTCGGGTCCTTGGTTTCTCCATTGTAATGGTTTATTTCTCCAAAAAACCTGCCAATATTTTTTTAAAACAAGGTTTCCCACAACCCTTTTATTTTCCCCAATTTTTCCTTTCCATTAACAAACCTCAAAAATAGACCACAAAACAAATCCAGATAGTTTATTAGAAGCTGCAATCGCCCTCCAAGACCACCAAGACTACCAAGACCACATCCCCAAAATACCATTATTTATGATTTGTGGATTCCGATATACCGTATTACAAGTAACAGTATGGAATGTAGGTGGTTCGTTAGTTGCCAGGAAAGCTAGCTACTATACCACAGACATCATTAGAGATACCATACTCTTCTATATATAACTTGTATGCATGTATAGATAATTGAGTAAAAAATAAATTTAATCCAATATGAATAACATTCAATTTCTGAACTCTTTTTTCTCGCGCTGTCTCTCTCGCGTTCTGTCTGAGGCTCTCTCCCTCTCACTCTACTTGCCTCACTCTCGGTTAAGTGTCAAGAATGGACAAATCCTTGTCCAAACTTCGCCATTTCATGTAATTGCATCACTTAGATTGTCATTACTGTAATTAATATCATACAAATGAGATCATTGTACATAATTCTCTGCAGTATAAAAATAGTATTTTCTGAGTTCACTACTGTATATATCTATGTGATGTTGATAATTTTGATTTTAACCATTCATATGCAAATTTGTAAATTTACATGAATAAAGAAATATAATCTAATCTAATCTCGTACACACCCTTGCACTGTAATGGTAGCTCTAACACACTCTCACTCTATCACTGTCTTTCTCACACTTACTCTCATTCTTTCACACACTCACTCTATCACTCTCTCTTTTTCCTCACTCACTCACATTCTCTCTTTCCTCACTCTTTCTCTCTCTCCCCCTCCCTCCTCTCACTCTGTCTCTTCCTCACCCCCTCTCACACATTCACTCTATCTCCATCCCTCTCTCTCCCCTCCACATACACATTCCTCACGCCCTCCTACTCTCTCCCTTCTCATTCACTTTTATCTTTTTCTCCCTCCTCACACTCACTCACTCTCTACATCCTCACACTCACTCACTCTCTCACTACCTATCACCCCCTTCTCACTCCCACTCATTCTCTCTTACATACACCTCATTCTCTCTCACTCACTCTTCATCTTTCTCTCTATCACACACACTTTTTTCTCTCACTCTCTCTCTCTTATTTTAACACTCACTTATCCTCTCTTTCTCTCTCACCATCTCCTCACACACACACACACACACTCTCTCTTCCTCTCTGTATCTGTCTCACTCATTATGTATTTCTCTTCTGTTCTCTTTCACTCACTCATCCCTCTCATTCTCTCTCTTTCTTCTCTCTTCCTCCCCACACTCACTCCTCTTTTTTCCCCTCAATCACTTCTTCTCTTCCTTCCCTCTCTCTCTCTCTGGTTTCCTCCCCTCACTCACTTCTTCTCTTCCTCCCCTCTCTTTCGTTCTTCCTTACCCGTCTCTCTCGCTCTATCTATCTCTATCTATCTACCTTTCTCTTTCTCTATGTCCCTGTCTGTCAATGATTCTCTCTCCACCGGCCTTGAGGCAACTGCATGATCAATGATACTATAATCCTTTAAGTTAGGTTAGGTTATTATCTATAATCTAAATTATTTATCTATTCATTTTTATAATACTTTTTTTCTTAATCCACAAATTATTTTTAATATGCTTTCATTTTTTGTTTCAATGTATAAATGTAAAATTGTTAAAATTTGAATTTATCTCATTTGAATTGATTTATCTTACTTAGATAACCCGTATTAGACAATTTCATCTAAATCAATTTAAACTAGTAGGACATGTTGAGGTAAAAGGTTAAGTGTAAGAATGGCCTCAATGGCCAAGACTTCGCCTCTTTGTGTAATTCATCTCTCAGATCCAAGCTCTATTTTCATTATTTTTTTTATTTTTTTAAACAATTTCTGCTGTACTATACCTTAGAATATAATATTTTTTGTATTTATAAACTTTTCTACTCAAACTATTCAACCATTATGTTTACGATTCAAAATCAACTGTACTTAACTTCAACTAGGGGATCTGAGATTTGCTGATATTAATAATACCTTTATCATTCATATACATTGTACATTTACACAAATAAAGTCATTTGAATCTGAATCTACCTCGCAAAAGCTTAACGAGCTTAACAAAAAATGTAAAATCTTATTTCTTTATCAATTCTAATTGAATCAAGACCAAACGTTGTGTATGGACATATATTGGGGGGGGGGGGGAAGTCCTTTTGTGGATTAATAAAAGCCGCCATTGAAAAGAAGGAAACACGAAACTAAGTGGAAATGGATAGAGTTGGAGAATTTATGAGAAAATAAAATGGAATGAAACAATTTTTGTCACTGTCAGCATAAAGAGTGGCGGGAAGCTTTTAAACATTTACCTGAGTTATGTAACACAGCGAGTTGACAGTGTTATTCGTTCGGAGGCTGACATGGCACCCCGGGGAGTTGCGTACTACCACTAATGCACCCACTATTGATATATTTATCCATGATACATATATATAGCCTTGGCGAGCGTCATATCACACGATAATATGCGACATATTTCCCTTTGCAGGTCTATTTATAAGCTGGGAGCTCAACATAGGTGACGGCCGCGGTTATGGTTTAGGGCAGGGGGGGGGGGTGGATTGAGTATGAGCGGGAAAAGAGAAGGTATGAGAGAGAAAAAATGAGGGGAAGTGAGAAGGAAATAGATGAGTGAGAGGGTGGAGGAATGAGAAGATAAAAAGAAGGGGAAGTTAGAAGAAATGTTGATGAGATAGATTGATTATGGAACACAGGGTGAAGGTGGAACGAGAATTAGGGGACAGAGAGAGAGAGAAAGAGAGTGTGTGTGAGGGGAAAGAGTGAGTGAGACAGTGTGGGAGAGTGAGAAGGTAAAAAGAAGGGCAAGGTAGAAGAAAAGTTGAAGAGGTAGATAGATTATGGAACACAAGGAGAAGGTTGAACGAGAATTAGGGAGGGCAGAGAAAGAACGATTGTGACAGAGTGGGAGGGAGGGAGTGAGTGAGACTATGCGGGAAGGGGGAGGAGGAAAGAGAAGATAGAAAGAAGGGGAAGATAGAAGAAAAGTTTTAAATAGTGATAAATTGAGCTTACAATACATTGTACAAAAGTCAAATATTGCAAATACTTTAATATAATAGACAGCTGTTATCTGTGGACGAAACTCTGGAGAATAAGCGATCCAAGATGGTGAGGAAGGAGAAGAATGAGAAGAAAAAGAAGAAGGGATAGAAGAGAAGGAAGAAAATAAGGAGATGAAAAGGGGTAATAAAAAAGAGACTACCACATTAAGGCTGCGCGCAGGGTTTTTGGTCATAATTTTTTTTTCTAAGTTCTTTGTATTGGATGTTATTAGGGCTTTGAAATGTTATCTATTGCTGTGAGGAAAATGTTTTCTTCAATTATTTTGTGAAATTTGAGGGTTCAAAGTTGAAAATTTTCGTAGGGGCAATTGGTCTACGAGTCATTTTAAACTCTTGTTTTATTTTCTATAACTAAAAGACACCTTGAGGAATAAAATAATGACATATTTTTTATTTCAATCTAAAAAATAGTTTTTTCAAAATAATTTTCTGAAAAATTAATTTTTTTTACAGATTTAAAAAATGTATTTTGAAAAAACTAATTATTTGATTGGAGTAAAAAATATGTCATTTTATTCTTCGAGGTGTCTTTTAGTAACGGAAAGTTCATCAAAAGGTTAAAATCACTTTACTTAGTAATCACTTGTTATTATACTCAATTGAATTATTAGAAATGAAACAAACAAATATGTTATTCTTATGTATGATAACTTTATTCATATGAATAAGGCTCAGCCAGATTAATAAGGGGGCCTGAGGGCTGATTCCAATTGCATATGATGGAAAAGATCATTATTTTAAAAATCATATAAAATCAAATTTATTTCCCAGTTAACACGATTTATACATGAAATACTCATTGTACATTCCTAATTTAATCTTAGCTTTACTAAGATAATCTTAGTTTTATCAACTTAACTTTACTGTAGTATTAATTTAATCATATATGTACGGTAATGTGCTATGCCTATACTTAACTACATATTAACTAAGAACAATTTTTCTGGAAAATAAGCCCAAAGGTTACGAAACCTGTTCGGGAGAAATAAAAACAACATATTCCTACTGAACAAAGCAAAAATAAAATAGAAAGTAAAGCTAAAAAAACAGAAAGAAAAACCTCTAATTAAACATTTTCGAATAAAACATAGAAAACTCAAGAGAATTCTACGCTTACCAGCCGTTGGAAAACATTTTTGACGGATTCAATAAATAATTTTGCAACTTCTAATGTAATATACAATACACAATCTATACACTTCTATATGTTCCTATAGAAGAAAGCCTGGCCTTTTTCTTTATATTTATCCTTTAAATGCAAAAAAATTTAAAAAAACCTTACACATACATCAATGCGCATTACTAAAAGACATGCCAAATTTCACAGAAATCGGTTCACGCATTCAGCCGTAAATGCGTTACAAACAAAGAAACAGACAAAATAAAAAAGGGTCGACTTGAAACAGAGACCTCTCTTCTTTCGGTTAATGATTTATGTAATAAAATACTCAGTACTTCCTTATAATCCTTGAAAATATTTCCTTCTACTCCGTATCAGGACTCTTGAGAATTGAATTAATGAACCAATAATTCTGAGAAAAATTAATTGATCAATGAGTTCGTCCAAATAATTAGTAGAAGGGGATTGATTCCATTTGTCTAAGTTTTTTTTTAAGGGGGAAATATCCGTGCTGTAACACTGTTACATCACTGAAAAAGAAAAAATAATTTCAAGTATTTTCTACGATTTCCATTGAACTTCACCTTTATTCGGTGCTTTGATTGCTGAAGGCACCGATGAATAATTGATTCTCGCTTTTAGAAGCTGTAATAAGAATCGGTGTCACTTTTTTCTGGATTTTAGAAGTTCTAGGAAAAAAATAACGAGGAAAGATGAGAGTTACATGGGGAGTCTCAGAGAGAAAGAGAATGAGAGAGAGGGAATGAGAAAGAGTGAGAGAATGATAGAGAATTAGCAGATGGGGAAGAGAGTAAAAGTAAGGAGAGAGTTTGGGAGGGGGAAAAGAGATTGATAGAGGGAATGATAGAGCGTGGGGAAAATAGAGTGTGTGTGAGAGAGAAAAAAGAGAACGACAGGGAAAGAATGAGGGGGAAGAGAGAGATTAAATGAGTGTGAGGGAGAAAAATAGAGAATGGCAGGGAAAGAGTGAGTGGAAGAGCGAGGAAGAAGAGAGAGAGTGTGTGAGAGAGTAAAATAGAGAAAGACAGGGAAAGAGAGAGTGGATGAGAGAGGGGGTGTGTGAGAGGGAAAAGAGAGAGAATGACAGGGGAAGAGGGGAGGAATGATTAGCGAGGGGAGAGAGAGAGTGTGAGAGGGAAAACAAAAAGAATGAAAGGGATGAGCGAGCGGAGGAGTGAGGGGGAAGAGAGAGAGAGAGAGTGCTGGAGGGAATAAGAATAGGCGAGAGGGATAAAGAGTGACCTTGAAGGTGGAAACAGTGTGAGAGTGAGATAGATAGTGAGAGGTGGGAAGAGAGAATGAAGAGAGCGTGTCAGAGGGAAAATATAAGTAGAATGAATGGAGAAAGAAATAAAGAGCGAGTATAAGGAAATAAGTAAAAGAGAATTGGCGATAAGGAAGAGAGATTAGAGAAAGAGGGAGATAGAGAGAAAATGTAACAGAAAATGAGTAAGGGAGAATGGTGAGAGTGGGAAAGAAAGAGGGAGAGAAAAAGCGAGAGAGAGTGAGTGAAAGAGAAAATTGGAAAGAATTAAGAACGAAGAGAAGAAAGAAAGATGAAGAGAGAGACTGAGTGAGAAGTAAAAGACATTTGAGAAAGAAGGAGGAGAGAGTGAGAAAATAAGTAAGAAAGAATTGAGAAAGAGACAGAAACAGAGAGAGCACGTGTTGCAATCGGTGTCAGTTTTTCCAAGATTTCAGATGTTTTAGCGGAGAAATATCAGAGGAACACGGAAGAGTCAGAGATAGATAAAGAGAGGGAGTGTGCGAGAGACAGAAGGAGAATGAACAAGAGAGCAAGTGAGAGGGAGTGTGGAAAATAGAAAGTAACAGAAAAAGAGAAGTAGAATTGGAAAAAATAAAATTGCAGCAAAAAATAATTGTGAGACGATAGCGTATGAAAGTGAGATAGCGAATAAGAGAAATGAAATCACTTAAAGAGAGGGAGCTGGAAAGATTCAGGCATCACTCAGCTTCATGAGTTCAATTTTCATAAATTTGTCACAGCGCAACGACGCTGTGTATCCAGCAAGTCCCGTCCCCCCTGGGCGGGGGGGTGGTTAGGGGTAGTTCAGGATTAAAAGGAGATTTGCGACAGTCGTCTGGCTTTGTGCATTTTTAATACCTACCCCCTTTTCCTCCCCCTAAAATCCACAACCTTCCCCCCCCCCCGTCATGCTGTTACACCCCCTAAAGAGCTGAGTCAGCAGTTTAAGAAATGCCTCCATGGTGTCATGGGGGCTTTACGTAGCATCTCACGCTTCCGGCACTTTTAATCTGCTCATTCCTTTAACCCCCCTCCCCTACTCATTCCTATACCCCCCCCCCTTCTCATCATCATCATCATCACAACTCAGTAGTCTTCCACATTCATAATTAAATTGGATCTTATATAATTCTTCTAGAAAAATTAGAAGAAGATATAATGCAGGCTGTGTAGAAGTTATCAGCCTTTTCGCCCTGTTGTAACAATTCTTGGTGTGGGGTAAAAAAGTGGGGTGGATTTGAATTAGGTAAATATTGCTCATTATTTTCTCGATTGAATGATCTCAAGGTCGTTACAGGCATGTCCTGAATTTGCTCAAATACGGTACTGTAATCGCAAACTCCACAAGAATAATATTCTCATAAGACCAGTAGTGTCATTTACCATGTTCTAAATTGGTTCACGAACTTAATAATAATGGGATTCCAACCCAAATTTGGTATTAAAAATTCATTGGAGTTAGTCAATAAAATGAAAAATATTCGTCTTATAAACTTGTTTCTTCTGATGTAGCTAATCTTTTCACAAATATACCGGTTGAAGAAAGCCTTTTAACAGAGCTGAAGAGATCGTGAAAACTACAATTAACGATACTATTATTAGAACTGAGCTGTTTGGATTTATGAAGTTGTGTACTGAATATAATTATTTCAAGTTTGAAAATAAATTTTATTAACAGAAAGATGGGCTAGCAATGGGTTCACCACTTTCACCACTAATAGCCCAATTATTTATGGATAACTTTGAATGTAAAATTTTTGAAAATAATACTCAATTCAAGGATAGGATTGTTTATTGGTTTAGACACGTAGATGGTATTATTTGTTTGTGGAAGGGTAGTAATAGACAATTTTCTTAGCTATTTGAATAGTTTACACCATACGATTAAATTTACCATAGAGTTAGTAAAGAATCGTGTTTTAAACTTTCTAGATTTGAGAATTGATCATAGCACAGGAGCCCACAATTTATCTATTTCTAGAAAAGCAACTCATACCGATGTAATCATACCTCATCACTTATGCCACCCTATATCTCACAAACTTGCAGCTTTCAATAGTATGATTTATAGAGCTCTAATAATACCCACAGGCAAACTTCACTTTGAAAAAGAGATTAGTACTATTGAACATATAGCTATTACAAATGGATATGAGGAGATCATTGTTGATAAAATTTAAAATAAAATAATTAGGAAACTAGCAATCAGTGCTAGCATTACAGAAACTGGGACGGTAGAGAAGTCACGGATAACGGTACCTTATCTTGGCTCAGTATCTGATAAATTAGGGAAAGATTTGAAAAAGAACGGTTTTGATGCAGCTTTTGAAACATAACCAAGAGTTTGTAGTAAAGATAAAATTAACTGTATCTGGCATAAAAGTAGAGTTTACAAATTGAATTGCGGTGATTGTAATGCCCGTTATTTGGGTCAGACCGGTAGAAGTTCAAATGTAGAATAAATGATCATATAATAGATTGGAAAACCCAAAAGGACGTCTCAAATTTTGCTGATTATCTCGTTACTAATGGACAAATTTATTTCAACCAATTCAATGTGTTGATTTAATGACTTGGTTTTATAATAATTCTGGCCTACATTTTAAAAACGGTATTTTCGTGTTTCTCGTTTGACCTGGACTGCATTTCAGTGAGATTCAATTTTTTTAATTTCAAAATTTTGTAATTCCAGCCTGCTTATGTATTTATTGTTCTTGTCAGTTGCTTTCTATGTGTTTCCGGTTTTTGGTTCTTAATTTTGACACTTGTTTGTTGCTCCTCCCACCAGGGGGCGTGACTTATAGCCTTCAGGGAATGACAGACCTTCAATGAAGGTCAGCCTATTAGAGGAACTTTCTCCCTCAGCCAATAGTATCATTCCGTGTTTAGTATTATATTAAGCTACTCTGTACTTCAGTTTTAGTTTGTTTGAGATCCATAATGGTTCAACAATCGTAACTAGTACCTCACTGTTTTCAATAAATGTGGTTGTGACAACTTCGTCTTATTATTCATTATGGATATCTTCCACAATATCACCGTCTCCACTACAAAGAGAGGTAATCGCTACCCAAAACCTAAACTTTTCAACTACAAATGCCTATATTTCACAAAAAAAAAACTGATACAACGAAGTATCCAAGGGCCCGACGAATTTGCATGAAATAATCAATGGGAAGTGACATGTTACATGCCACTTGAGCTCTGCTCAAATTGTGTGGCTCTACGTAACAAATAATAATAGCCGTGAGCCGTAGCCGTATCTGTTCAATCAGATAGAGATAAGCTGCGTTCTCCTAGGCACTCTTTGTAAGGGGGACTGAATAGATTGGCCAGCAAAAAAGACCCTGTTCTCTGCTGTAAAATCACTTCCCGGTGGTTCGGAACCCACCTAAAACTGTAGGTGCAGCTCATCAATCACAATCATCCAAATCATTACCTATGTCTCAGACCTATCATCCAAATCATTACCTAAGTCTCAGACCAATCATCCAAATCATTACCTTAGTCTCAGACCTATGTGGGCTTCATCCTCAAAAAAAATCAATGGAAACCTTTCTCCCAAAAAAATGTCTGTTGTCTTTTCAAATTTTCTCAACGTACAGATAACATTCCAGTTAACATCCTATTGAATCTGCAACTTTTTCCAGTCCCTACAGAAAACAAACGTGAAACTCGTCCTAAACAGAACTGAATCCCTTTACAGCAGTGTAAAATGCCTAAAAGATAAGCTTATCTATGTCTTCTAGGTCGGATATTATTCAGAGCGTGTATTTTATGTAATTTTTCATCATTCTCCTGTTTTGTGTCTTGAATAATGGATGATGTCTACTCTATCTACTTCAGATTCCTGTCAATCCTGCTCTTCTGATGCCATCTCTGTCCTCGTTCTTCCTATGTTTCCGCCGTTCTTCCTTCTCATTCTCATTCTGTTTTGTGTTTACTTTTCCCTTTTGCGTTCTTCTTTTACCTTGTCCTTCACATATTCTTCCTTCTCCTTTTTTTCCTCCTCTTCCTCCTTCTTCACCCTCTTCTCCTTCTCTCTCTTTTCCCCTCCACCTCCTATGCTCTCCTCTCTTTCTATTCCCTCTCCTTCTTCTCCACCTCCCCCGCTTCCTCCTCATTCTCTTTCTCTTTCTCCTCCACTTTTCCCTCCTTCTTCTCCTCCTCCTATGATCTCTTATGCTCTCCTCTCTCACTATTCCCTCTGCTTCTTTTCCTTCTCTTTGTTTTTCTCCTTCTTCTTCTTCTCCTTCTTCTTCTCCTCCTCCTTCTTCACCTTCTCCTACTTCTTCTTCTCTTTCTCCTTTTCCTCCTCTTCCTCCTTCTCCTTCTCCTTCATTCTCTTTTTCCCTTCCACCTCCTATGCTCTCCTCTCTTACTAATCCCTCTCCTTCTTCTCCACCTCCTCCGCTTCCTCCTCCTCCTTTTCCTTCTCTTTCTCTTTCTCCTCCACTTTTTCCCCTTCTTCTCCTCTTTCTATGCTCTCCTCTCTCACTATTCCCTCTCCTTTTCCTTCTCTTTCTCCTTCTTCTCGTCCCTTTCCTTCTTCTTCTCTCTCTCCTCCTTCTCCTCCTCCTCTTCCTATGCTCTCCTCTCTCACTATTCGTAATTATCCTCTACCTTTTCTCTTCTTTCAATTTCTCTCCATCAACTACTTCTTTTTTGCCTCTTTTCTTCTCCGCGTTTCGTTTGATCCATCACCCGTTTTCTGTTCTGTTCTTTCTCCTTCTCTTCACTCGTCATCTAATTTTCTCCCATTCTTTCTTGTGTTATGTTTTTTCATTTCTCGTCTTTTTCTTCCTACTTTTCCTTGTTCAAATCTTCTATATTACGTCCTCTACCGTCCTTCACTTCCTCTTTGTTCTTTGTCTTCTATCCTCTTCTCATCTTCCTTCCCAAGTTTACTTCCCATAATTTCTTTTTTCTCTTCTCACCCTTTCTTCGTATTTTTCTCCTTTATATTTATTTATTTTGTTTGTCTGGACATTTTTCTTATTCTTTGTCTTTTATCCTCTTTTCATCTTTCCACCCACCTTCTCTCGAATTTTTATCTCATCACAATTTTCTTCTCTATTTCTTCTTTGTCCCATTTTTGCCTTTACCGTTGTCTTATTTTCCATCTCTTCCTCCTTCCACATCTCGCCCTTCTTTTTCAATATCTTCGCAAATTTTTTATAAAGATCTTACACTTCCATTTCCTTATTTTCAATCTTCTCTTTCTTTATACTGCGAAATACTTCTTTTTTCTCGCTACTTGAGATTACTTCCTCCTTCTAGTTGTTCATCTTCTCTGTCACTTCCTCTCTTTATCTATCCCTTTTTCTTACTCTTTCCTACTGTCTGTCTAGAGCTCTCACTCTATCACCAATACAATAAGACAAATATAGAAATGCACAGTCACATTTTTTCGCTCCGCCATATTGCAAAACAAGGCTGAAGCCTGATGGAATTGTCGTGTGAAATGTCTTTCACAACTCACGCTTCTGACGTGTTTACTGTCTACCTCTTTCTTCTTCGTATTCTTCTCCTTCCCTCTCTTTTTCTTCTTCTCCTTCCCTCTCTCTTTCTTCTTCTCCTTCCGCCTCTCCTTGTTCTTCTTAATACAAGTCACACTGGCTCAAACACACTCACTCACTCGTATTCTGCCTCACTCCTCATTTTTTTTTGCCTCACATCAATCCGGCCATTTATTTTCCTTTCGAGATTTCTTCCATATTAGTGTCGTATTCGTTCTACATCTCTGCATTCAGTTTACTTTTTTCTTCATGCCAGTGAAGATATGGAAGAGATTTTTGTTTTCAGTTGTATTTGGCTGTAGTAAAGAAAATATTGAACGTTATTTTGAAATTAAATTCGAAAAATGTTTTCACGAATGAGTGCTGAATTCAAATATATCGAGTAATAATAAATCATGTTCAGTAATAATCATGGGCAATAATTAATAATAATTATTATCACTCTATTACTTACCTGGTGGTTCGGAAACCACCTAAAATAGTAAGTCCACCAAAACATGGCTTAAAAACCTTCGCCTTTACAAAGAAAGTTATCTTCTTTATGTACTGGCACTGCTGCTGGTCAAAATTTAGGTTTTTTCTAGTTCTAACTTGTAATTATTCTGGAATCGCTTGTTACGATTTGTAGCTTTTCAATATATTCTCCTGAGTTTGTTTACTTCATGTTCAGGGACTCAAAATAACCTCAAATGAACAGTAATTTCAAAAGTTCTTTTTTAGATAAGCTTTTCTAAATTGAAAAAAAAAAATAATAACCAATAAAAAGGCTGGAAATCGTGATAACCAATTCTAGAATGTCACTTTCTAATAAAACTAGAAAAACCTGAATTTTGACAAGCAGTTTCATAACCTACATGAAGAAATCAAACTCAAAAGCCTCTGAATTGTGACAAAAAAAATTACAGGTAGCTATTTGTTCAGTTCCAATCTCTAACACTATCTATTAGGAGCCGGGATAAATTGAAAGAGGAGAAAAAATGACGAATCCTCTTTAAATGGACTTGGTTTTAGCTGATAAAAGACAGGAAGAATGGTAGTGTGTGGTCAAAGGAAAGTGTCGAATACCAAAATACTTTTCAAAGGGGGACTATCGCGCATTCTATCATTTCCCTCTCTTTTTTCATCCCTTTCACCCCCTAAACACCCTTTTTTACCCCCTTTAAGATACTCCCTTGTACCCCCCCCCATTACATCCTATTCAACCCCCTTACATCCTCTTCAACCCCCCATACATTCTCTTTCACCCCTCCCCTAAACTCCTTTTAAACCCCACAAACATACACCCCCTATCATGCATACAACTTCTCTTTTTTTCTCCCGACAAAAGCCAGATTCTGCCGATTTTTTCACATCTCAAATGGTGTCAGAATCAACTCGGAAGTGCAGATGAATTGAATGAATGATCAAAAGAACTGAGAAAAAGCACCCCGTACCAATAGCTAGCTGTATTGTGCTATTTTTTGCCAGTAGCAGGAATTTGTTGAATTTTTTGTAGTCACCTACCGAATGGTTCATTGATACATCTGGGAATGTTTGAATTCAGCCATTCAATGTGTCAGGTGGATCACGAAATAGTAGGTCTCGAATCAATGGAGATTCTTTGGTCTAAATATAGAATCACCCATACAAGAGTCAGTTCCCGTGGGAATCTACAGGAGTTAAAAACACCAATTTATTATTATTTAGTTAAATTATACTGTTGATCGGACTTCATTGATATCAACATTGATATCCACACTTTTTATGGAGGATGTAGCCCTAGTAGGTCTGACAATTGTGCGTGGGTAATGCGTTAGATGAGTTTGACCTACAATTTTCGGTGGGATCCGAACTAATCGGTAGTGATTCACATTCTCAATTTTATCATAGAACCTTGTTTTATCATAAAATAAAACAATATAGAAATTGGTGTTTTAAAGAAAGCGAAGATATGATTCAACATATACTTGTACAGAATATGCTGGAACTTCCAGAGAAACATATTTAAAAACGGTTCAGTTCATTCTCAATGCACATGTTTATTTACTTCATTCACTACGCACAAGTTATTAAACATTTGTTGTGATGTACTGTCCCGGTCAAAATTCATCATGTGTTGTGTCTCCGCTAATAGAGTGCAAGATATATATTTATAGTTGATAGAAAAATAGAAATATATAGCCCACTAGGTATATAGCTAAGAAATATACCGCTTACACAAATATAATAATAAACAATAGTAATATAAAAAATTGAGATACTGAGTAGAAACTGACAAGACTCTTTTATTTAAGATACTGTGATATTGAAAATTGAAAGACTGATCACTATTTTGAGATATTGGCAAATTGGTACTATTTATGACAAGACTATGTTTGTATTTCAAGCTCTTTGGTCAATAATAGTTATTTATGTATTAAGAGCGTGAAGCGTGACTTTATCGCTCGAGCCAAAACATTTACTGCGCGACGCACAGCGGAGCGCAGTAATTTTGCAAGAGCGATAAAGAAGCTTCACGCGCGAATTGCATACAATATTTTTCCTAAAACTGCAGTTCTGGATTCCAACACAATAAAAGCTTGTAGTTTGTAACATCACAGACCATGCGCGGATTTGGTTAGCATACGCCATTGTTGAGGTTATGTGAATTTCACGGATTCCGTGATCCACCAATGAGAAGGCATCAGAATCAAAACAGAAACGTAAAGAAAACAGCTGGCGAGCGTAAAGTACTTTACCGCTTGCGGAGCAGTAAAGAGGTATTTTACAATTAGTTTTCAGTACGTAAAGAACTACTTTACGAGCACTTGTAGGAAAAACATATTTATTTATTTTCAAAGCTTGACAGAAAATGTTACCATACATGATGGATATTGCACTATGTAATAACAAAAAAAACAATATTGTTAGGCGAAGAATTGAATATCTAAAATACAGGGTGTTTCAAAAAGGACGCACATGGAAGTTTGAGAATGTGAATTTAGTACATTAAGTTATTAAAGTAATTATAAGTTATGCTGTATGAAATTATTACCTTTATTATATTCAAATTACCTTTAAAACTTCACAATAAATGTTCAAAATGGCTTCCTCCACTAGTAATGCAGGTTCGAACACGTTTCATAACATTTGCAGCCACTTTTCGTAGTGTTTGCTCAGAAATGATTTTAATCTCACTTTCAATATTAGCCTTCAATTCGTCAAGTGTATGAGGATTGTTATTAAAAACCTTACTTTTTAAATTCCCCCAAAGAAAAAAGTCAGCTGGAGTAAGATCTGGGGATCTTGGCGGCCACAATCCTTTTGATATCACACGATGGTCAAAAAATTCTCGTAACATATTCATCGTTTCAGCAGAAGTATGGCATGTTGCATTATCCTGCTGAAACCAACAATCTCGATCGTCTAATTCTAACAACGCTATAAATTGTTCAATAAGGTTGCGATACACAACACCATCTACAGATTTGTCAAAAAATAAAGGCCCTACAATACGACGCCGGGAGATCGCACACCAAACACCAATTTTACGTGCATGTAATGGTCGTTCTTGAAATGCGTGAGGATTTTCAGCGCTCCATATTCGGCAGTTTTGGCTGTTGACGTAACCATCTAAGTGGAACCACGCTTCGTCACTGAAATAAACACGATCCAATATTTCAATACCGTTGTCATTAACAAGAGAACGTATCCAACGACAATACTGTATACGTTTCCCATGGTCAACATCCTTCAGTTCATGAACGACTCCGATGCGGTAAGGACGCAGATTCAATTTTTTAGTAGCCCTGAAAGTGGAAGATAGTGACAATCCAGCCTGTACAGATAACTTTCTAAGTGATTTTCTGGGTGAGGTAGTCAAACGTTGTTTCACATTGTCCAGAACTTGTTCTGTTAACACTGACGGTCGACCTGTGCTTTTCCGATCCTGTACACTTCCAGTCTCACGAAATTTATCGATCAGACGCGTTATTGTGGCGTTATTAGGTACTGCAGAATTGGGAAATTTCAACCTGAATTCGTCTTTCACTCGTTCGTAAGATTTATATGCGAAATAACTTTCAATAATAAACACACGTTCATCCTTTGAAAAAACCATAGTTGAACATACACAGACACTACAGATTACAAATGAATACTAACAAGCACTAGTAAATGTAAAATGGTGCATGCCGGTTCAACAATGAGTACGGCAGTGCCAACTGTTATTTGGGGGAACAAAATATTCCCTATACAGAAAATATATTCCCTCAAACTTCGATGTGCGTCCTTTTTGAAACACCCGTTAGTTTCATTGCACATTGCACTTGCCAAAAAAGGAATTTTTTGATACAAACTATTAAATATCTATAGTTTTTAGTTTCTAAATATATCTATATTTCTTTGCAGAGGTAGAAATATAAAGATACTGACCTGACTTATTCATTTGTTTCATCGTTGAAACTTTGAAAAAAACCTGCAATAAATTGGTGCAAAATGACAGTCTGTCACAAAGTTTTGATTCTGCAGTATCGAGTGTGGATGCAACCTAACCTAACTTGATCAGGGCATGGGCCGCATTTTTGGCGCCATTTCTCAATATCGACTGAGCATTTGACAGACTTCAAAAATATGGGAAAACACTCAATGCTGTGGCACGATTTTGAAACGCTATAAATTTGAGTTGCACTGTGTTGCCAGATGGGGCTGTCAAAAATTTCAGCTTGACATTGCACCCCGTACCATACCGCCCACCATTCTGGTCCTCCGGGCCGTCATTTTGTCCATTTTTGATTAACAGTTTTTCATCGGAACAGCGTTCCAATTTATCGTACACCAGCATGCTGTGTAATGAACGATCTGACCGAATTGGTGCGTTGAAACTTTGTGTAATAAAATTGGCGCCAGTGCTCTCTCAGATCTAGGCAGTAATTACGAGCCAGTTGAAGGCATTTGTACCGTTCACTGGAATTTATTCATTTCAGCTGTCAATAAATCTGTGACACTGACTTGTATTGAGTGAAGTTTGGGGATAAGTTTAGTTAGTGAAAAATGAAGGATTCTGTGATATAAAATTTCATGTCTATTATTAAAACGTAAACAGGAGTCCACAATTGCAAAACCTTTTGACGTTATTGCTCTTTTCTGAATAAACATTCTTTTTTCTCACTTCTTCATTTTGCTTTGTATTTCTTCATCTATCTATTTTTTCTCTTATTTTAACCTCTCTCTTTTCGCATTTGCCGGCCACATTCTTTCTTTCTCCCTCTCACATTCCCTCTCTTGTTCTCTCCACCCTCTCTTATTTTCTTTATCATTTAAATCCTTAAAGGATTTCTTCTCTTTTCCACTCTGTATCCACATTTTTGTTCTCTGTAACTTTCTTTGTATGCCTCTCACTCTCTCTCTCTCTCTCTCTTTCCCTCCCTTCCTTCTTTCTTTCTTTTCCTTTCACACCCTCTGTCTCCCTTTCATCAACTCTTCTCCTTTCTCTCCCTCTCTCGTGGGTTAAGTGGAAGAGGGGGCTCTTATGCCTCAACTTCGCCCACAGCACTTTTATTACTTGTAAAGTGCACAAATAAAAGTCATTTATCTATCTATCTCGTATTATTTAGATATTCAATTTATTTAGATAATCTAATCTAATCTAATTTCTCCCCTTCATCAACTATTTTCCTTCCTCTCAATCTTTCCACTCTTTCTAGACCCTCAGCATCAACCTCTCCTTTTAATATCTCTCTCCTCCCCCTTCATCAACTAGTTTCCTTTCTCTCAATTCCTCTCTCTTACACACACCTGTTCTCTCTCTTACTCTAGCACTTATCCACTCTTTCACTCATCCCCAGTCTTCTGAGCAGCTCTTTCTAAGCCTTTGTCGTCGTCCAAGTCTGTAGTCCAGTGAAGGGTATCCTGCTCCCCTCTTACCGATCTCTTAATCTCCCTCTTCCTCCTTTTACACCCCTCCTCTTCCTTTTACCCCCCTGTTCCTTTTACCCCTCCTCATTTTACTCCCTCCTCATTTTACTCCCTCTTCCTCTTACCCCTCTTCCTTTTACCCCCCTCCTCCTATTTGAACCTCCCCACAATACAAGGAAGAAGCCCCCGACTAATCTCTTTTGATTACGACAAGCTCTTATGTCTCCCGGGCCGAGACTCCTAGAGAAAGGACACGGCCCGCACATAAGAGCCTTTATACAATTTCCAGAGGTCTTCACTTATGTGCAAATCTCAGGCGTTTTTCATTTGCTACATCCCAAAAGAATGTGATGCTCATTCCATGGATGATGATTCATCATGGAGTAGCATTATTTGTAACAGCTAAGAATAATGAAAAGTAGAAGTGATTTTTGTCTAGAAAATTTATTTAAAATAGTATACTTTTCAAAATATTTTTTCCGTAGTTTTTTTGATACATGAGGTCTAGAAACATACTTGAAAAATGTATGACTTTTTCTTAAATATTATAATTTTTCTAGTGTTTTTCGTACAAAAGAGGACTAAAAAAAGCCTAAGAGAGCCCCTTTCACCCTCAGTCAATAGTATCATTCTGTGTTTAGTATATATTAAGCTACTCTGTATAGTTTTAGTCTTTTTGATATTGATAATGGTGTAACAACCGAAACAACCGTCATTTTTTCTCTTTTAATTTATCCGGGCTCCTAATAGAGATTAGTGATTTTAGAGTATTAGTGATTGGAACTGAAAAAGTAGATACTTGTAATTGTTTTGTCACAATTGAGAGGCTTGTGAGTTTGATTTCTTCATGTAGGTGATGCTTGTCAAAATTCAGGTTTTTTCTAGTTTAATCTGAAAGCGACATTCTAGAATTGGAGTATCTAGTATCTCACGGTTTTCAATAAATGTGGTTGTGACAACATTTTTATTCATTATGGATTTTTTTATTTTTTTATTTCTGATGATGCCCACATGAGTCAGAGACTTGTGCGTGGGTAATGAGGTGAATGATTACACATAAATGCCTGACGGTGGAGCGGGACTCGAACCCACGAACGCTTAAACGACAGCAAGCTGAAGTTGTGACGCCTCAACCAACTGCGCTAAGCGGCCCACAGTAGTATAAAACTCTCACTTTTGGGACAACCTTGACCTTTGACCTCCCCCCTTCTGCCCCCTGCACCTCCCCCATGTTCCCCCTCCCCATGTTCCCTCTCCCCTCCCCCATGTTCCCCCACAAAAAAAAATTCCCGAAAAATGGCCCCCCCTCTACCCGAAAAGTGGCCCCAAAATGTATCACCTTCTCCACTACAAATAATTAATAACAAAATCTATAGTTTTAAAAGATAGGATGGGAAAAACTGGAAAAATAGGAGAAATTTAGGTTATGGCTCATTGTTTGTGTAAATAGACCCAAGGTTTAAGTAAATATACGGTAGTGAGAACAATGAGAAAAAAGTGGAATACTACAATAACAACAGGATAAGCAAAAGTGAGAAAAGGAGAATGAAAGAAAAATAGTGAGATGGAATAATAAGAACAGTATGAGCAAAAGAGAGATGATGAGAATAAAATAGAAAGAAAGTCCAACATAAAACGGGTTGAACGATTGAAATAAGACTAGAACCGGGTTGCTTCAATTAGAGTCAAGATTTACATGCAGGCAGTAATCCCCCAACATCGAGGATTACAACTCCGGAATCCGTTCAAACTCGGAAATTTGCTCTCCAGCCATTGCAACAGATTTTCCAATCTTCCCTGATCCCCGAATCACGAATTATCGGATCCAAAGATTCCCATTTCCTGTTATTCGAGACTGCGAGTCACAGTGCTGATTCTATTAACGTCAATTATCAGGGTTACCAATTGTAATTTGTGAGTGCTGTGTGAATATGTTCAGTGATTTTTATTTTTCAGTGATCAGTGAAAGAATCTGTTTAGTGATTTTAATTTGTCAGAGCTTTTTTGAAAGAATCTATTCAGTTATTTTTTATGTATGAGTGACAAATATTGAAAATAAAACTCACTCTAATGAATAATAATAAGAATTTGTCACAACCTCATTTATTAAAAATAGTGAGATACTAGTTTCGGTTGTTACACCATTATCAATCTCAAACAAACTCGAAATTGTGATTGTTTGAGATTGATAATTGTGTAACAACCGAAACTAGTATCTCACTATTTTTAATAAATGTGATTGTGACAACTTCGTCTAATTATTCATTATGGATATCTTCAATGTCATCAATAACAACCGATATAACAGTAAACTAATGTGTTGAGCAAACACATTTTGAAATTGATGAAGAACATGATGAATAATATTTCTATTCTAAATCATAGTAAAATTAGTATTAAAATGATTTTTTGATAAATAGGAAAACATACTGAACATGATTCTAAATATCACTTACTGTGGCTCTTACTGTTACATATTAGATATGCTATCTTAGAATGGGGTAATTCATCAGATCAAAACCTTGATAGGATGTTTAAGACCCAAAAGAAAGCGGTTAGGTGTATGGAAAGAGTAAATAGATTAGATTCATGTAGGCCGTTGTTCAATTTTGGTATTCAGTTTTGGTATCCTAAGTGTACCCTGCTTATATGTGTATGAAGCTACTTTATATGTGAAAAAAAGTGATATTAACCAAAATCTTGACGAACACGATTATAATACAAGAAGCCGAGGAGATTAACACTTTGTGAGTCACTAAGTGAATAGTAGTTAATTCAAACAAAAACCTAGTTATATTGGTAGGAATTTGTACAACAAGCTACCGCAGTTTTTAAAGTCTTGAAAATATAGACATATTTTAAAAAAAATTGAAATAAATATTTAGTTGATAAAGCTTTTTATAGTGTACAAGAGTTTCTTTCACATCAAAATTAAGCCTCACCTCAACTAATTGATATAGTAATTATGGAACATTGTACAATTGTTAAATTGGCTTGTCTTACACTCCTTAACTGGAGTCTTCAAGATGTAATCTACAAAAAAATCATCTTTATTAATGAACGAGGACAATGATTTCAGTGAAAAGGTAAACAAGACACTCGATAAGAAATAGATAATAGTAAGACCGATGAAACGGAAGGGGAAGGAACGGAAAAAGAAAAAGAAAAGGAAGAATAAGAAATCAGGCCAGAACAGACCGCAGTACAGCTTCTGTTCGGTTTAGTAACCGAAATAGTTTGTAAGTCGATCGAAAACAATTTCGCAGTCTATTTTGAACGTATAAGTCCCAAAAACAATTGGAATGCTGGCACTGGTTCAGAAATAAAAGACATTTCGATAATGCCGGCTGCCTTATTCAGATGGCATTATCCCTGTTCAATGATCTGCTAGGATAACAAACGACAATAGACTTCGGTATGTGTCCACCGACTGTTCATTTGGTTACTTCCAACTTATAACAGTATTATAACTCTTATTTATTCATTTAACTAAAATACAGTCAATGTGAATACAAGAGGCTATTGCCCAAAACTGCCTTTCACAAAATCAAATGAAATAATGAAATTTATTATTAACTTTTCAAGTGAATTAAACGACTTGCAGTCAAATTTTTATTAAAATAAGTATTATCTCACTTACTTCTGTAGGCCGAACGTTTTCGAGTTGTTAAAACCCTTGAAGGCCTTGAAGATGGGTTTTAACAACTCGAAAACGTTCGGCCTACAGAAGTAAGTGAAATACTACTTATTTTAATAAAAATTAGACTGCAAGTCGTTTAATTCACTTGAAAAGTTTATATTAACAACGCAGTTCGTCATGGAACAAGAAATCCAGAAATTTATTACTTCAAAACAGAACAAAATATTTTTCAAATAATATACAGGAATTAGAGTTTACCACATTATCCAGTATTCGTGGTCAACTTGAAATTTAAAAAAATAATTACAGAATTGAATTGAATTGAATTTTTTTTATTAGATTCCAAAAACAAAAAGCATACAATTGTACAGATACAAAGCATATACTTAAGATAAAATACATTTTTATGAGATAAGGAATCAATTCTCACATGAACCGCAAGAATAAAAGTACAAATGAAATTTGAGTCCAGCACTTATAAAAACACTTGCACTCTACGACTAAAATTTTGAATTAGGATCAAAATCTTAGGTTAGGTCGCTGTTTTACTTGAAATTTCAACTTGAAAAACAATAATTATTCACAATCACAAGTCTTAGCAGATAAAGAATATATTTTTTTCCATTTCAAGCACAGCACTATCACAGTCTCCGAAAAAGGTGATATAATTAGGAATTTTGATAATTTTAAACCAAAAATCTTAAATATAAAATTTTTATACTCATAACAGTACTATAACTTATACTTTAACCGTATTTTGTTGTTATTTTGTTTTTTTGAATGGTGAAGCACACATAGGTCTGAGATCTGTTCGTGGGGAATGTGTTGGATGATTCTTATAACAGTATTTTGTTGTTACTTTTTTTTTGGAGGATTAAGCCCAAATAAGACTGAGACCTGTGTGTGGGTAATGGGTTGGATGATGGTGATTGATGAGTTAAACCTACAGTTTTAGGTGAGTTCCGAACCACCGGGCAGTGATTATACAGCAGAGAACAGCGGTTTTTTGCTAACCAACCCTTATAAAATAATCGGTCACCCTTTCAATATAAAGATACTCACATGGCACATACCATATCTGTATACTTATTCATAATATTTTTGATTTCTTGATCTTCAATATTTTCCACGTTTATTCTATTGTTGATTAGTATTTGGTTGTTACATTCATTCCATTGCTACGTACGGTAGTTTGAAGCCAAATTCCCTCCCCCCCGAAATTCTTCAGTGAATAATAGGACTTGAATTTGTCACAACCCCATTTATTGAAAACAGTGAGTTTCAATTGTTACACCATTATCGATCTCAATCAAACTAAAACTAAAGTACAGAGTATCTGAGTATATTCTAAACATAGAATGATACTATTGGCTGAGGGAGAAATTTCCTTTGATTGGCTGGTCTTCATTGAAGGTCTGTGATTGACTAAAGGTCATAACGAGTCATGCCCACTGGTGGGAGGAGCAACAAGCAGAAATAAGTGTCGAAGTCAAGATTCAAACACCGTGAACACATTGAAAGCAACAAACAAAGACAATACACAAGTAGGCTAGAATTAATAAATTTTAAAATTGAAAAATTAAAGCTCACTAAAATGCAGTCAAGGTCTACCGAGAAAAACACTTAAGTTCTGTTATTAAAATGCAGGCCAGAATTAAGATAAAACCATGTTAGTTGCATTGATTTGGTTGGAATAAATTTGAATCCAATACTATTTTAAACGATCAAATTTATTTCAACCAATTCAATACAACTAACTTGGTTTTGTCATAATTCTGGCCTACATAACGGTACTTACGTGTTTTTCTCTGTTGACTTAACTCCATTTCAGTGAACTTCAATTTTTTAATTTTACAATTTTGTAATTTTATCATACTTGTGTATTGTTCTTGTTTGTTGCTTTCAATGTGTTCATGGTATTTGAATCTTGACTTCGACACTTATTTCTGCTTGTTGCTCCTCCCACCAGTGGGCATGACTTGTTATGGCCTTCAGTCAATCACAGACCTTCAATGAAGACCAGCCAATCAATGGAAATTTCTCCCTAGTGTTCACAGTGTTTCAGCCTAGTTTCAGCCATAGTGTTCACAGTTTATGGCTCTTGATTTGGACACTTTATCCTTGTTGCTCCTCCCACCAGTGGACGTGTCTTATCTTGGCCAATCACAGACCTTCAATGAAGTTCAGCCTTTCAGAATCACTTTCTCCCTCAACCAATTGTATCATTCTGTGTTTAGTAAACATTAAGCTACTCTGTACTTTAATGTAGTTTGATTGAGATTTATAATGGTGTAACAATCGAAACTAGTATCTAACTTTTTTCAATACATGTGGTTGTGACAAATTCTAGACTCATTATTCATTATGGATATCTTCCACAATATCACCTTCGCAACTACAAAGAAAAGTATTTCTTCAGCTAGCATATGACAACACTGGTGCGCAGCTAGGAAAACACAGCTTTATTCAAAGTTATTCACAACCAAAATGCAAATAACCGATGTTCTAATGACTGAAATTTTGGCACAAACTGTAGGACGGAGGACCAGTATTCTTCATCTCCCAAACCACACAGTCGTTGTCTGATGGTAATATATATATATATATATATATATATATATGTATGTATGTATATGAATGGTGAGCTATTCTCGCCGAAAACTGAAGCCAAATCTCAGTCCGCAGTAAACCGTGTTCTGCACCATATAGGTAGTGTGTCCCAGCTATAGTTAGCTGTAGTATATAGCTTTCAGCTAAAGTTAGCTGAAATAGCTTCCAGCTACAGCTCGCAGGAGAATGGATCTTGATGAGAGATGCAGCCCTAATCGTCTCCTGCAAGCCAAACTACTATCGCCTTTGAATAATTTACGACACCTATGAAACCATTCAAATTTATGTATGAGCAGACGGGTATGTATGTGTTCTAACGTGAAAACTATGGGAAGTATTTATCGACGTACCTTGAGACTTACTTAAGTCATGGGAAACTTGAAAATACTTCTAATCAGATGTTTTATATAACTGTCTTGTGTTTAGCAAGCCTTAAAAAATGCTGTTAAGAAAGCCGTAAAAAAAGCCGTTAATATCACTCTTTTTTACATATAAAGTAGCTTCATACACATATAAGCAGGGTACAGTTAGGAGACCAAGTCTCTTGAACAAAGGCCTACATGAATCTAATCTATTTACTCTTTCCATACACCTAACAGCTTTATTTTGGATCTTCAGGTTTAGTTGAACCTGAGCAAATATTCAACCACTTACTTTTTTATCTGAAATTTCTTCCTGTTTATATGATGGTGGACAGAACTGTATCATTATATGTGCTGTTCAACCAATTATATATTTTTTTAATCGTGTACGTCAAGATTTTGTTTAATATTACTCTTTTTCACAATTAGTTGTGGTGAGGCTTAATTTTAATGTGAAAGGAACTCTTGTACACTATAAAAAGCATTATCAACTAAACATTTTGTCAATTGTTTTTTAATTATTTTTATATTTTCAAGACTTTATAAACTGCGGTAGCTCGTTGTAGAGTTTCCTACCAATATAACTAGCTAGGTATAACTATTGTGACTCACCAAGTGATAATCCCCTCGGCTTCTTGTATTATAATTGTGTATGTCAAGATTTTGGTTATCACTCTTTTTTACATGCAAAGTAGCACACATTTAAGCAGGTGGGTTCCGAACCACCGGGAAGTGATTTTACAACTGGGAAAAGCTTTTTTGCTGGCCGATCCAATCGGCCACCCTTACCAGGACCCATATGATGTTATGTTTTACCTCATATACATTTATGATGGAATTATTGAGACAACAGGGCCTTGATAGACATTAAGGTTACTAATGAAGTGCACAAATGGCATTTGAGGGAGGTGTTAGCTGGCACACAATTGCAGGAAATTGAAACAGTCGGCTAACAAGAGTGGAGCCGACGGAGAAGATAGGGCGGATTAATTTTGAGGTCATCACCACGGTGGAGGAGAGGGTACACGCCACAACTTGTGGGGTGTTTGGGGGTTGAAGACTTCCCTCAACTACCTACTATTATGGGGGGAGGTTAGTTGAGCCCCCCGGTGAAGGGGGGAGGAAAGGACTTGTCCACTGGCCGATAAAGTTTGTAGACGCAAACTGACGTTTTGAGACTGGAAAGGGTGAGATGGGGGACCGCAGAGTGATGGGATGACCTCTCTAATACTTTGAAGAGGGTAGAAAAACAGAAAGATAGAGAGAGAGAGGGAGTGAGTGAGTGAGAGCGATCGAGGAAGAGAGAGTCTTTGTGAGCGAGTGAAAGAGCTCGCTGAGTAAGAGAGATAGGGTGAGAGTGAGAGATTTTTAGGGGGAGAGGGAGTGAGAGGGCTTGGGAGAGAGAGTGTGATCTAGGGAGAGAGAGTGGGAGTGCTAGGGAGAGAGAGAGTTCGTGTGACAGAGAGTGAGTATGAGAGGGAGCAAACGAGCAAGAGGGAGTGAGAGAGAATGATGAAAAACAGAAAATTTCCAGCTAAAAAATTGACGAATTTCATCACAGAGTTGCCTCAGTTAACGAGGTTTAGAGAGAGGACAACCGACGTCTAATTTGATGTTTTATTTTTTCGACAGCGTAGTTTTTTCTACGCTACTAAAGTGGTTAGAAACTTTCTATTTAATAAACAAGCAGTCGACTGGAAGTTAAAGATGTCAGAGTCTTGTTGAAAAATTAATAGGGACTCTCATTTTATAAATAAGTTATGTTCAAGAGTTGAAATTTTGCAGATGCAGCTCTTGGGGTTGTTTAATGAAGGGACACAAAATTGATAGGAGACCTCATTTTACTATCCGCATGAATGAAGTTTATATATCTCAAACCACGTTATGGAGTAGTTTTTAGAAGTTGAAAATCAAGGTCGAAACAGATCAACTAATTTTATTGAAAACAGATCAAAACGGTTTTGTAATGGAGCTTTCATACAGGGTGTTCCGGAACTCTCTACCAACACTTCTAGGCAGTGTTTCTGGACCACTAACAAAAGTAAATATCATAATAAAATTTTCCTAAAATCCCCAGTTACTTAAACAACCGCCATTTTGTTTTTTTTATGCTTTATAACAGTTGAAAAATCTAAAAAAATTAATTAAAACTTTCCGACATCAAAAAACAAAACGGCAGCCTTTTAAAATCTTTGAACAGGATTAAATTAATAATGGCTAATGATATCAAAATTTGACTGGAATAACGTTTTTTAGATATTTTTATTGCAAATCCAGCGATACCTCATTTTCCAATATTGGCCAACAATTAACAGAGATATGCTACTTTTTAGGGTGTGCGGTGGTTGAGAACGGGTTGCAGTTTTTCGCTTCCAACTACCGCACACCCTAAAAAGTAGCATATATCTGTTAGTTGTTGGCCAATCTTGGAAAATGAGGTATCGTTGGATTTGCAATAAAAATATCTAAAAAAAGTTATTCTAGTCAAATTTTGATATCATTAGCCATTATTAATTTAATCCTGTTCAAAGATTTTAAATGGCCGCCATTTTGTTTTTTGAAGTCGGAAAATTTAGATTAATTTTTTTAAGATTGTTTAAATTGCTATAAAGCTGTATGCAAAATTTCAAAATTATACATTCAGAGGTGTTCGAATAAAAAAATAATGAGTGAAAAAAACAAAATGGTGGCTGTGTGAGTAACAGGGGATTTTAGAAAAATTTTATTACAATATTTACTTTTGTTATTGGTCCAGAAACACTGCCTAGAAGTATTCGTAGAGAGTTCTGAAACACCCCGTATAATCGGTCTTACTTTATGCTATGGGCTCTAGACCAGGGGTTCCCAATCGGTGGTACGCGTACCCACTGGTGGCACCACGCGGGAAGATTTCAGGTGGTACGCGTCACGTGGCTTAAAAAAATATTGACACAAAAAACTTGTTCTGTGATGAAGAATGGTTGTCAAGATTGGCATATCTAGCTGGCATTTTTGATGGACTCTTCATGCTGAACATGATTCTTCAGAGAGAAAATACATAACCCTTCACAACCCTTCACAAAATAAGTTGTCCAAGAAACGTTATTGCTTTTAAGCTTGCAAATACGAGAGAAGAATGTCCCATTATTTCCTAACTTGTCATCATTTTTTGAAGAAAATTATATTGCTTCAAAGCAAGTGTTTGGTGATATAATTCTGCACTTGGAAGCTCTTCCAGAAAGTTTTAATAAATATTTCTTCGAAGATTATTCCAAATTTGACTGGATCAAAAATCTTTTTGCAGGATCTCCAAATGAATTGGAACTTCTGAAAAAAATTATCGATTCAACAGAGACATGTTTTTAAAGAGAAATCATTACTAGACTTTTGGATCGGTTATAAATCCGATGAAATGAGACAGAAATAATTCTTAAAAATTAATAAGAAATGGTGAATTCTGAAATTAAAAGAAAAAATTGTGATCTAATTGAGTAAAAAAATATATTCTATACATTATATTTATTATGTACAATAATATACTATTGAATTAAATACATATATGATATATATACAAAAATATTGAATACAAAAAAAATTCTATAGCCATCTATGTTGAAATGTAATTTAGAAACTGCATTATTTTTAATAGCTATGGAACATAAGTTGAGGTACATACTCACTGTATATTGTAAATTACATTATTGTTTTGTATTGTATTGAATTGACTGACGAAAAATTATTACTCAATGAACTTACTAATTTTTCGTTTTTTTTCTTCCATAGGTGAGTGGAATTTCCTTTGCAGTAGTTCATAAATTGGTGAGTTTTATAACTTTTTCACATAAAAAATATTTATTTCAAACCTGAAAAATTATATTTTTAGCCAATTTTACAAACTACCTAATTTGAAATTACTGTGATAGCAGACATGGGACAATATTCATTGCTTTTTAATAGCTATCTCATTAGCTCATTTTGACAATAAATATTCACCATTTCAGAGCCTACTTGTTGTAGGACGTATAGATTGGGATAGTGATAGCTAACATTATCTTAAAAAACGTTCTGTTTATGAACGATTTCATCTATCTCAAATCATCATCTATTTTCGTGTCAACTTAAACTATCACTAAATTTATTTTATTACTGCTATTATTTTTTTTTCTTTTTCACTCATACCAATTTTATTTCATAATCACTTATTATACAGTCAAACAGTTCGAAAACACTTAAATAAAATTAAGTTTGAATGGACGAATTTTTACGTAGATGCTTCACATACGACGTCATTCTACGGAAATCAAACTTAATGGAGAGAATTTAGTTGCACAAAGGACAATTATAAGCGATAACGCCGATTAGGTTAACCGGCGTAAAAGATATTTAACCGCGCGATCACCGATGATTACATCTCACTAATGCCCGTCAAGTTACATTTTGTAGGTTATGTTCATTGTACCAGAACACGGAACTTCAAATTTGGTCGTAGATGTTGAAAACCTTTCAAAATGAATAAAATCTATTAAGAATATAATAATATTGAGATAATTGAGTAATGATTCAAATAATTCATAATGAAATGATTCTAATTCATCTTTTTTCTCAACTTCAGAATCAGCTGTTGATCAGTGTAGCCAGATTGTGCCCGTTCGGTTTACAAAAATTAACTAATGGATCTCAGTGCAACAGAAATAAACCCATTACACTTACAACGGTTAGTTAACTGACATTAAACTACTTATCAATTGGCTTTCGTGCAACCGGCCTTTAGTTTCTTATTGGTAATTTTTTTTCGGAGGATGAAGCCCACATAGGTCTGAGACCTGTGCGTGGGTACTGAATTGGATGATGGTGATTGATGAGTTGGACCTACAGTTTTAGGTGGGTTCCGAACCACCGGGAAGTGATTTTACAGCAGAGAACAGAGTCTTTTTGTTGGCCAATCCGCCAATCCAATCGGTCACCCTTGCAAAGAGCGCCCAGGAGTCTCATTGAACAGATACTGTTGGTGTCTGACGAGTTGATCCCTGGCCGAATTTTCCACTTCTCCTCCAAGTCTCTGCTACTGTGCTTTGCAATGACATTAACCCTACTCAACTAGTCTACTTGAAGCTGGCTGAAGCGCAGAAAACCTGTTTGTCTCTGGCCGTATTTTTCAAATTAGGAGTAAAGCATGAATAGAGCATGCGCAGTTGACTTCCTACTACCGCCGCCCGCTCCCGCACCAAAAAACCAGTGATCATCTCGTCCACAGACCACAACTATACCTGCTACAGCACTCGGTTATCACTTCCCCAATTTTCATACTTTTATTCATTAATACAATAAATTCAAATACAATTATTCATACTTTCTGCTATAATTATACAATCTATAGTTTGTTTAATAGTATAATTTTTTATCAGTTATAATGGAAATTTGTATGTTTACGGAAATAAAGTAATCTTATACATCTCATATTGGTTTCAAACTGCATAATATTATGTAGGTACGTTGTTACACGTACAAAACATGTTGAAGTTAGTGTCTTGAATGTCAGCATCTATGCGAGGCATCTGTCACAAGTTATATGAGACTTACAAGTTATATGTGACTTGCCAGTCAAACTCAGCGGCTTGTTGGTGTGCATAGCACCATTGTTCTCAACGTAAACTAAATGTCACCATTGTTTGCGCTACGTCTTCAGCACGTATTGAACCACTAACGCATGTCACTTGCAAAGCTGCCTCAGAAGCATGACCTAGATTCGCTTTATTAGGATTGCTTCACTTCACAGGTCTCCAGAATGCATCTACATGGGAATTTACTAGATTTGAGAACATTTAGGATTTAGGAGATCAGCTGTGTTTGAGTTATAGAATAAATGTTGCTTCTGCAAATAAAAATGTTAGTTCAGCAAATAGAGAAAACATCTATAACGAAATAATAAGACTTGTAACTAATCAGTTATCACAACCACATTTATTGAAAACGGTGAGATACTAGTTTCGGTTGTTACACCATTATCAATCTCAAACAAACTAAAGTACGGAGTAGCTTAATATTTATACTGAAAGAACACGGAATGATACTATTAGCTGAGGGAGAAAGTGCCTTTGATAGGCTGACTTTCATTGAAGGTCTGTGATCTGTGAAAGAAGGCACGCCCACTGGTGGGAAAATTAAGTGTCACAATCAAGAACCAAAAACAGTGAACACATAGAGAGCAATAAAGAAGAGTATTACACAAGTAGGATGGAATTAAAAAATTGAAGCTCACTGAAATGCAGTCAAGGTCAACAGAGAAACACGAAAGTACCGTTATTAAAATATAGGCCAGAATTATGATGAGACCAAGTTAGTTGTAGCCTATTGAATTGGTGGAAATAAATTTGATCGTTTAAATTTGGAATCGTTTTTTACCAACCTAGTTATCTGCAAAGCCAAAGTTATCTCAATTGCCTGCCTTCGTCAATCAAATGCAGAAATTCAACTTTCTCTTCGGCCTTGAACTTGTGTTTATCAGTAATGAGATGATCTGCGAAATTTGAGTCTCCTTTTTAGGTTTTCCAATCTCTTTACTTGAAACTTAATTCACCACAAGCCAAGTAACACAATATTAAACTAGTATACAACGTATAATTCTTGGAATACGATTTCAAATAATTATAGGAAACCTAAAGAAAAAACATTGAAAAAAGAAAAAACAGCAATTTTTCTGGGTTTCAAACTCAAATAAGGTCTAAATCTGTCAATGAATTCAATCTACCAAGGCGTTGTCAACTACCGTGCCACACAGCGTAAATTACAACCTAGAACAAATGTATGAAGGGAGCTAGCACTACAACACACATCCTGTCTGTGACGTGCCTCTGTTAGTTTTGGCGGGCGCGCGCTTTTCACTTTTGGCGCCTTATCACGTTTCCCGCCACTTTTCCATTTCCTTCATCAGCTACCAAACAACTCCTAAGAAACTGGCTTTCCCCCCTCTCTATCACACCCTCTTTCACCCTCCCTCCCTTTACCCCTCCTCACAAATTTTCTATTCCCCATCCTCTCCTAACCACAACAGTCATCCTGTTAATTAATCTCGTTGCTTGAAGACTAAGCACTGTAGTTGGCTGTTGTTTGCTTGCTACATGTCCCATCATGCTCTGCCAGGTGAATGCCCCTGTTCTGCTTTATATTTGCACTGGAAATGTCTTTTAACCCCTCCCCTCCTATCATTCCTCCTCCCATCATCACGTATTTAACTTTCAACCTCCCCCCCCCCTCTTTTTTACCTTCTCCCATCAACCCTCATCACTCTCTTACTCACCTCAACCATTAGCATATCCACCAGTCTTTACACTCTCCTATCTGATACACTTAATTTCCTTACCGTTGCTCTCGCACAATAGTTACCACCTTATTCTTTTTAAACTTCTTATTCTTATCTTCTTATAAAAAGTTCTTCATATGATTTCACAATTACAGTATATATTCATTTCCACTGTATGGTGGAATTTTCTTGTTATATTTGTCTCGTCATTCTTTTTCTCTTTTTCTTCTTAGTGATTCAAAAAAGTCTTATTGTCTTACTCCAAATCACGCACCACCACACTCCTCTGAACCTTCTCCTCCTACTTCTTATTGTCCTGTTTCTTCTACCTCCTTCTTTCCCTCTTCTTTCTACACTCCTTCTTCTAGACCACTCTCATTGTTTCCTCTTTTCATCTCATTCTTCATCACCTTCTTCTTCTCCTCCTCCTCCTCCTCCTCTTTCTTCTTCTCCAACTCTTCCACCACCACCTTCTTTGTCTTCTTCTAATAATTCCTCTTTATCTCTTCAAAATAACTTTATCTTTTCTCTTCTCTGTCTCTCTTCCTACTCCTCTTTTGTCTTCTTACAGATTTTAATTCTCTTCCTCCTTCTTCCTTTTCTTCTTCCCCTCATCCTCCCCATCATACTCTTGATTTTTCTCCTTCTCCTTTTTTCGTCCTCCTTCAACACCTCATCCTCCTCCTTCACCTGTGTTTTCTCAACAATTTTCCTTATTTTTCTCCCATTACTTTTACCTCTCCTTCAATTCATCTTCCTATCCTCCTCTTCCTCCTTGTCCTCTTCATCCTCCCACACCTTCTCCTCCTCCTCAGCCTCTGGCTCCTCCTTCTTCTTAGTCGTCTCGTCCTCCATCTATTCCTCCTCCTCTTGCTCTTCCTCCTTCTTGTCATCCTTCTCCTCCTCTTGGTCCACCTTATCCTCCTCCTCTGTTTTCTTCCTCCCACTCCTCCACACCCACTCCTCCACACCTACTCCTCCTCAACCTCTCCTCCACACCTACTCCTCCTCAACCTCTCCTCCTCCTCTTCTTCCCCCTCCTCCTCTTCTTCCTCCTCCTCCTCCTCCTCCTCCTCTTCTTCCTCCTCCTCCTCCTCCTCTTCCTCCTCCTCCTTCTTCTTCTCCTCCTCCTCCTTCTTCATCTTCTCCTTCTCCTCCTCCTCCTCCTCCTCCTCCTCCTCCTCCCCCTTTTCCTCATCCTCTTCCTTCTCCTACACCTATTTCTCATCCACCTCCTACTCCATCACTTTGCACTCCTCTCACAGCTGGTTCATTAACGGTTGAACTTAGCTGATGTACCCGCTGTTGTTATAATAATAATTTGCGTTTCGCTTGCATCCTTCCCTTCCTTACTCGACAGACCTGTATCATTCCATTCATTCATTATTCATGCCCCCATTCAGATGCCCGCCCCATCCTTATATGCCATTCTCTCTGAATATATCTTATCCCACCAACATCAACAACACTGCACTGTTTCTTGTCTTTCACCCCTACCGTCCCCTGTTCCTTCACTCTCCTTCATTCTCCATCCTCTATCATCTTCTCCATTCTCTACTTTTTCCTCTTCTTTCTCTTCTTCTTTTTCTTCCTCTTTTTGTTGTTTTTCCAGAGTTTAGACTGCTGATAATATTTCATGTTAGTCCAGGTATTTAAGGGTTTGACCCCGGAATGGAAGCTAACTTTTGAAATTTGAATTTTGAAGTCTTCGTTATGGCATTTTCAAAAAGAGGTAGAAAGCCGACGGTCCTATCCTTGTAAGCTCTCTCTCCAGATATTCAAGGTCATGATATTTTTCTTGAAATAACTCGTCATCTATGCGTCGCAGATCGTTAAAATGTGACGAAAATTAAATTCTCTACAATTTTTGTTATTTTCATTATTCTTCGTACGATTTACCGTTTTTCAAGATACTGCTTGGTGAAAGAGAGGCGTTTATACTACATGGAGAGACCAATGACCTTGAAGCGCTAGTTAATTGCAATACTAGATTTAAATACAGTGAATTAAATAGAAAATGAGTTACTACATGGAGAGACCAATGACCTTGAAGCGCTAGTTCATTGCAATACTAGATTTAAATACAGCGAATAAAATAGAAAATGAGTTACTACATGGAGAGACCAATGACCTTGAAGCGCTAGTTCATTGCAATACTAGATTCATATACAGCGAATAAAATAGATAATGAATTGGGTTTTTCATTTCAGTATCACACTTCCTACACCCCAAAGACGTTATTGCAAGGGGTATACGACACCCTAGCCACCTTTATTTTTTTTTCGGAGGATGAAGCCCTCATAGGTTTGAGACCTGTGCGTGGGTGATGAATTGGATGATGGTGATTGTTGAGTTGGACCTACAGTTTTAGGTGGGTTCCGAACCACCGGGAAATGATTTTACATCAGAAAACAGTCTTTTTTTGCTGGCCAATCCAATCGGTCTGCCTTACAAAGAGCGCCCAGGAGTTTCGTAGCTTATCTCTGATTGTACAGATACCTGCTACGGCACTCGGCTATCACTTCCCTTAAAATTGATAGCTGAAAATTTTCAAGATTTTGATAAAAAATTGGCACCTGATTTTTTTGAGGTTTTTTAGAAATTCTATCGCAATCATTACCGGGAAGAATAGCACGTACTTTTTTGTTTTGCAAAAGATATCAATTGTTGAGTTCCTGGGAGCTTTCTCATTTACCGGTAAATTTTACTGGTGGCTTCTTATTGGTCTACTCATATTTTCTAATGTCTATGAATTTGATTAGACCAATTACATGCCACCGGTAACATTTACTAGTTACCGGTGAGGATCCCATGAACGCAACCAATGCTTCTTTTAAATAATCTTTGTCATCTCTCTGGTTCTACAGAATTATCTGTCTCAAAAAAAACCGGGGAAAATAGTCACCAACTTCGATTCCCAAAATCTGATCTTGTTTTCCAAGATGTCAATTTCCTTCACTTGTGATCTACTTCAAACTTCTTGTTCCGAGATTCTCGAACTTGCCGGGTACTTTTCCCGTCAGAACTAGTCGGTTGTGCTATCCATTACTTGGATTATTGCTTCGATATTTCCCTCCAAAGATCTCGAACTCTGGAAAACCGGGTGTGTGAATATTTTCCGAACAGCCAACAAAAGTTTACGTCGAAGGAGCGCTTTCCCAAGACAGCTGGGAAAGCTGGGAAATTTCCCAGCTCGTTTTTCTTTTTCGTTTTGCTAGCCGCATCCAGCCAAGTTTTCCTTGCTAGTTGGAGCAAGTTTGCTTGTTACCCAATAGGGTCTTTTCCATTTACATTCTGCCCGCCTTCTGCTTTTCTATGCTTTGTTATCGTAATATTTCGTATTCATTCTTGTTTTGCTGCTTTGACTAACCTATTCTATTCTAGAAATCAGAGATGAGACCTTTTGGTACGAAAAACTTGATAATTACCCACTAAACACACTTTGTAGGCTTTTAAGTACGGTAGCTGATGCAGGGTCTGAAAATAAGTATTGAAACTTCATTAAAATTAGAAATTTATTTCAGATTCTATTGAAAATCAATTCTAATCTAAAAAATAAAGTTTTGAAGAAATTTCTTGTCCAAACCACTTTATTTTATAAAATACGAGACTGTTACATCATTATTTTGACATCATATTGCTTCATTGATATTGTTATGGTACTATGTGAATTTTGTACTATTTGTATTTGGCTAAAGCTGATTGGTAGAGAAGACTTAAGTCTTAAATCCGCCTAATAAAGAAATTTAACATGGGTTCTTTCGTGTTTTTCTCGGGTGACCTTGACTGCATTTCATCCAGCTTAAATTTTTTAATTCTAGACTACTTGTGTATTGCTCTTGTTTATTGCTTTCTACGTCCTCTCGGTTTTTGGTTCTTGATTTTGACACTTTATTTTTGCTTGTTGCTTCTCCCACCAGTGGGCGTGACTTGTTTCGGCCTTCAGCCAATCACAGACCTTCAATGAATCACAGGCCTCTTCCCCTTCCTTTTACTCCTGCTCTTCCTTCTCCTACTCCTCTTTCTCACCCTCTTCTTTTTCCTCCTCCTCTTTCTCTTCCTCTTACTTTTCCTCCTCCTCTTCCTTCTACTCCTCCTCTTTCTCTTCCTCTTCCTTTTCCTTCTCCTCTTTCTGTTCCTCTTATTTTTTCCTCCTCCTCTTTCTCTTCCTCTTCCTTTTCCGCCTCCTCTTCCTCCTCCTCCTCTTCCACCTTCTCCTCCACTTCCTCCTCCTTCTCCTGCCTCTTCTCCTCCTTTTTCCAATGATTCTTCTTTTCCTTTGTCTTTTTATTCTTTTCCTTCTCCATTCCCTTCAATTTATTCTCTCTCCTCTCCAGCCCAATGTTTCTCTGCCCCTTATTCTTGGGCAATCCTTCTTCATTTCTCGCAGGACCATGAAATTATTATTTTCTAACCCCAGCGAGCCTCTGACTGAGAGAAAGGGGTTTAGCAAAACCACCTCGTGGATAATTGGAGAAAAGCAATACGTTCCAAAAGATTTCAAGCAATTCTTCTTTGCCATAAAACGCTATAAATAATACCGAACTTGACAGCAAGCAGCATTTCCCTATGCAATAGGCCTAGCTGTTTTCCCATTCATTTTTCAGTTGTCTCAATTTCTTCTATTGCTTTCTCTATTACTCTCTCGTTCTTCTCTTTTACTCTCCGTTCTCTCCTCATCTCTTATCTTCTCTCTTTCTCTCTTGCACTATAAAAATAGCATTATCTAAGCTTACTATTGTATCTTTGTGGTGGTAATATTTTTTGTTTTCAACCATTCATTTGCAAAATTTGTAAATTTACATGAATAAAGAAAGATAAACTAATCTCTCTCTACCAATCTTGCTATCTCTCTCAAACACTTCAACATCCAAGATATCTCCATCAATAAAAATTATCACGAAATTATCATTCTTCACTAGTCCCTGTGCTTCATTATTAGTTTGTTTGCATTCCTTCATAACTTTGAATTATTTCAGCGTTATCAAGGTCCGTTAATTAGTTTCCAGATGTTACAGTAATGATTATTACTCTTACAAGAATAATTTACCTGGAATTGGTACAAGAATTGCATGAAATTTATCTGGCCCATTCACTTGAAATTGATACATTCTTGGGAAGTGATAGCCGTGAGCCGTAGCAGGCAACTGTTGAATTAGATTAGATAAGCAACGCCCTCCTGTGCCCTGTCTGTAAGGGTGACCCATTGGATTGTCCAGCAAAAAAGGGTCGGTTCTCTGCTGTAAAATCACTTACCAGTTGTTCGGAACCCACCTAAAATTGTAGGTCCACCATGTTTTCAAAAGCATGGCTCAAGCGGCGAGGTGGAACCCGTAAGGGTCTCCACACCAATAAAAGCCATACGCATTTATTTTTTTTTACATTCATCATGCTCAAACACAAAATATAGTAACGATTTTAATGTTCATCAAAATAATAAAATTTACCTGAAATTAGTATAACAATTGTCCTAATTACCTGAAAGTGTTACATTCATCAATCAAAAAATAATAAAATAATAGCTTAATGAATAATAAGACGAAATTGTCACAACCACATTTATTAAAAAATATTGAGAAACTTATTTCGGTTGTTATACCATTATCAATCTCAAATAAACTAAAACTAAAGTACAGAGAAGCTTAATATATACTGAACATGGAATGATACTATTGGCTAAGCGAGAAAGAGGCTGACCTTCATCGAAGGCTGTGATTGGCTGACAAGTCACGCCCCCTGGTGGGAGGAGTAACAAGTAAAAATACGAGTCAAATCAGTGTTGAAAACTGTGAACATCAAGAAAGCAACAAAGAAAAATACGTAATAAGGCTAGAATTGAATCAAATAAAAACTAAAAAATTAGAAGCTCAGTGAAATGCAGTCGATGTCAACCTATAAATACACGAAAGAACCGTTTTTTAAATGTAGGCTGGAATTATTATGATACCAAGTTAGTTGTATTGAATTGGTTAAAATAAATTTGGTCATTTGAACTAGTATTTCGTCTTATTATTCATTATGGATACCTTCCACAATATCACCTTTGCCACTACAAAGAAAAATAATAGCTTATTGTCATTATTTCATCTATTAACTATACGTCAAATATTTCAAATCTGTACCTCCTCTCGTATTATTCAATGACAAATAGTTTTTTAGGAACTCTCCAGGTCTGTATACAAAACTACAAAAAAATTAAGTGATACCTTCCACAATATCACCTTCGCCACTACAAAGGAAATACAAAAAAATATTCTGATTCAAATTCTAACCACGTTTCATTGTTATTTTTAACTTGCTTTCTCACCACATAAATCTATTTATCAAACCTCTAATATTATCTAATATAAATATTTCTTCGAATTCAATTTCAAAATTATTTATTCGCACGGCTCACACAGTTCTTCTCATAACAAAAATAACGTCAGGAAATAACTAATTAAACATGGTTTGAAGCTACAATATCAATAAAGCCAATGCCACTGAATAACTAAATTAAATGTGGTTTGAAGCTGCAATATCAACACAAAAATGCTACTAAATAACTAAATTAAATGTGGTTTGAACCTACAATATCAACAAAACAAATGCCACTATTACTTAATTAAATACGATTTGGAGCTACAATATCAATAAAACAAAAGACAAATCGAAATTACGACTTACAGAAAGTATTTGTGGAAACTGACTAATAAAAAAAGAATCATTTTGCCGCGAGGCGTAGCAGGTATCTGTTCAATCAGATAGAGATAAGCTGCGTTCTCCTGGCCGCTCTTTGTAAGGGTGACCGATTAGATTGGCCAGCAAAAAATACACTGTTCTTTGCTGTAGAATCACTACCCGGTGGCTCGGAACCCACTTAAAACTGTAGGTTCAACTTATCAATCACCGTCATCCAACTCATTACCTACGCACAAGTCTCAGACCTATGTGGGCTTCATCCTAAAAAAAAAAAAAAAAAAATTGCATTGATTCATAAGCAAGCAGCAGTGGGCTGTGCCTGTTGTATCTTTACTCGATTGTGTTTTTATAATAAATTAATAAATATCTAAAATATTTTTCATAGTTATTTCCAATTCTCTACGTTACTAAATATTTTATACCATCCTCCAGGTGTGCACACAAGAAATTTGTATGGTGATCCACTGAAAATTTGAAATTCATATCTTCCTCTGTTTTTTGTCAACTATTCTCGCAAGATTCCCAGCCGATTTCATGCATATAAGTTGAAGTAGTGGGGTTATCACGTTCTGTAGTATACGCTGGCAATAGCGGAAAAGAAAAAGAATTTCACACGTCTTTTTTTCTGTGATGCGCTTTTTTGCCTCGCAAAGTCTGAAAAGAATGAAGAGTCCCGGTTCACGTTGAAAGAGAAAGAATTAGAGAAAGAAAGTGTAAAAAAGGAGAGAGAATGAATGAGGGACTGATAGAGAGACAGGGTGAGTGGGAGATTGAGGGAGTAATAGAGTGAGAAAGAGGGTGTGACTTATAGAGAGTGTGAGTGAGGGAGTGACACAGTGAGAGTGAAAGAGTGTGAGGGGAAGAGGGTGAGAAAGAGGAATAAAGGCGACTTTTTGTGATGTTTCATTTTCCATGTTCTGCAAACCTTGAGTCAGCTCAGCCGCCTGGAAAATTCTCGTCTACCTTTTGTTTCCCGGGTTTTCCCGATTCCATGGAACGAGTCTGTTGTACTATCTCTGGCTTGTCTTTTCTTCTTCGTTTTTCCTCCCTACTGGAAAAGCGCAACAAGGCATAAAGACGTCAGGAGTCGCTTTTCTTTGATCTCCAACTTTTGATGGTATTGAAAAATTTTTAATTTTTTTTTTGCAGTTGTGATTTCCATTTAGTGCACTAAAAAGTATACTGGGTATAGGCACTTAATGTTATCTATTTATTAATTCATTATTCATTTTTTACCCATTTATTTATTCATAGACAAAGTAACCATGAGTGTGAAGATGCAACAGACACTATTTATTAATTATTTATTTATTACTTATTAGTTATCTATTAATTTATCATTCATTTATTTATTTATGTATTTGTTAATTTTCTTTGTAGTGGCGAAGGTGATATAGTGTAAGGTATCCATAATGAATAATAAGACGAAATTGTCACAACCAAATTTATTAGAAATATTGAGATACTAGTTTCGGTTGTTATACCATTATCAATGTCAAATTAATTATGCTGTATTGTCCAAAACATTGACGCTAATTAATTATATCCATTCCCACAACTTCACTCAAAAAAAAAAAAAATGGTTGCTTCTTACTTAAAGGCTATTAATTTAAAAGTTCGCTATAACTGAAACCCTTAAATTAGCTAATACGAATTTATAATATTAAATTTTTATAAAATCTATAATCATTCTATTGCTCACAATTCATACTACTATATCCATCTATTTCAATATTCTGCAGTACTACTCAATAAAATTAAACAAGCATGAAAGTCTGTCGGCCAGTTGCACGAAAGAAAATTAAATTAGACCACCGTAAGATGTCGTCATTTGACGGAGCCAGTGCAACGACTTCCCTATTGAACTCCTTAAAATGACGTCATCTTACGGTGGTCGAATTTAATTTTTATTCGTGCTACTGGCATTCAGTAATCCTTTCTTCTATTACAGCACATCTCTCAACTAAACTGAAATAATTGACTAACTCATCTTTGTGCAATTGTACCTTTAGTTTTAAAACATAAATAAAAAATGCTACTTTTGAGTCAAATGTCCCCATTTATGAACGTTGATTCATAACCTCTTGACTCGAGGGACTCTTGAAATGCCTATATAAATAACATTCATAGATAACTGTGAGATCCTAGTTTCGTTTGTTGAACCATTATCAATCTCAAACTAAAACTAACGTACAGAGGAGCTTAATATTTTCTAAGAATGATACCATTGGTTGAGAAGAATAAGACTTGAATAAAAAGACTTGAAGTTGTCACAACCACATTTATTGAAAATAGTGAGGTACTAGTTTCGGTTGTTACACCATTATGAACCTAAAACTAAAGTACAGAATAATACTAAACACAGAATGATACTATTGACTGAGGGAGAAAGCGCCTCTCTCATATGCTGACATTCCATTGAAGGTCTTTGATTGGCCGAAGGCCAAAACAAGATACGCCCACTGGTGGGATGAGAAACAAGCAAAAATATGTGTCAAAGTCAAGAACCAAAAACCGTGAACACTTAGAAAGTAACAAACAAGTCTCAGACATATGTGGGCTTCATCCTAGAAAAAAAAAACAAAAAAAAAACACAATCAATACACGAGTAGGCTAGAATTAAAAAATTGAAGCTCACTTAAATGCAGTAAAAGTCAACAGAGAAACGTGTGAGTACCGTTATTAGTTCTGGCCTACATTTTAAAAATGGTACTTTCGTATTTCTCTCCGTTAACCTTCACTGAATTTCAGTGAGCTTCAATATTTTTACCTACTTGTGTAATGTTCTTGTTCGCTTTTTTCGGAGGATGGATCCCACATAGGTCTGACACCTGTGCGTGGGTAATGATTTGGATGATGGTGATTGATGAGTTGGACCTACAGTTTTAGGTGGGTTCCGAACCACCGGTTGCTTTCTGTGTGTTTACGGTTGGTTTTTGGTTCATGATTGTTACACTTATTTTGGCTTGTTGCTCCTCCCACCAGTGGGCGTGGCTTGTTATGACCTACAGATAATCACAGACCTTCAATGAAGGCCAGTCTACCAGAAGCACTTTCTCCCTCAGCCAATAGTATCATTCTCTGTTTAATATACAAAATATATTAAGCTACTCTATACTTTAATTTCAGTTTGTTTGAGATTGATAATTGTGTAACAACCGGAACTAGTATTTCACTGTTTTTCAATAAATGTGGTTGTGACAACTTCAAGTTTTATTAATTATGGATATCTTTCACAATGTCACTTTTGCCACTATAAAGAAATTTTTTGTTATATAGTATTCTGTAGCCTTCTATTCCTATAACATTCCTAAGTCCTCCAACTTTTTTGGAGGATGAATCCCACGTAGGTCTGAGAGTTATGAGTTATGGTGATTGATGAGCTGGACAGTTTTAGGTGGGTTCCGAACCACCGGGAAGTGATTTCACAGCAGAGAACAGTGTCATTTTTGCCGGCCTATCTAATCGGTCACCCTTACAAAGAGTGTCCAGGAGAGCGTAGCTTATCTCTATCTGATTGAACAGATACCTGCTACGGCTCACGGCTATCACTTCCCAAATGTTATCAATAGCCTCCGGCCTCTCTTCAGTAGTTTTCAAACATGAACAAAACACACTACTATACTCAAATAGTTACTAATAATTCATCAGCTACCCTGAACTCTCTAGTTATTCGACTGAGCCGCCTAGGGATGTGTTGCAAAATTTTTTCTTCCACTTAATTTATCTTCCGGTACCCTTCCAGGAATTAATTTCTGGATTCAGGGGATGCAGAGTCCAGAAATGGACCCTGAATAAGCAGAAGGCAAACTTGCCTCGTGGACAGGAAGTAAGTGCTAATGAAATTTCCACCATGTCCATCATAGTAACTCTCTTCAAACTACTCTCTCAATCTCTCTTTTCCTTCCTCGCTCTTTCTTCCTCTTCCTTCCTCTCTCTTCCTTTTACTTCCTCTATCTTCCTTTTCCTTCCTCCTCCCTATTCCACTCTTCCGCTTTTTCTCATATCCTCTCCCCTCACTCACTTCATCACTCTCTCTCTCTCTCTCTCAACCCTATCTTTCTCTTTTCCTCTCTTTCTCAATCCCCATCTCTCTCTTTTCTCCGCACTCTTACTCATTCTCTCTCTCTCTTTCTTTCCCCTTCTCTTCCTCTTTTTCTCTCTATCACTCTCCTCTCTTTTCCTCACTCACACACACACACACTCTTTCCTCGCTTTCCAATTCCCTATCTCTCTCTTTTCTCCCTCACTTCATCTTACTCACTATCTTTCCTGTCTCTCTTTCTTCCCCATTCTCACTGCTCTCTCTTCCTCTTTCTCCGGAATTCTTGCTTATCGAAATTTCTGTTGATAATGTTAAAGTCCTTATTTGTGTTGTGTATCGTCCTCCTAATGCAGGGCGATTGTCATTGCTGGAAAATGCATTGTTGGATCATATTGATATTTATCAACATATAATTGTTGTTGGTGACTTTAACTCTGATCTGTTGAAAAATAATTTCGAGAAAGTACAACTAGTCACAATGGTAAGTTGTATGAGTCTTTATTTAGTAAATGATGCATCGCCCACCTATCATCTGCCCAATTCTCACACACTCCTGGATCTTGCCATTGTGAGTGACATTGATTTTGTTATTCATTATGATCAAGTGCCGGCTCCTTGTTTTTCCCATCATGACCTTATTTATTTAATTTACAACCTGGAGAGACAGCCGTCTAGTAATGACACCTTCACTTATAGAAATTTTAGAAATTTTGATGTAAACCAGGCCCTGGAGGATGCAATCAATCTTCCTTGGTATCGTATTTGTGAAATATTTGATATTAATGATAAGGTTGCAGTCTTCAACCAGATGATCTTTGATATTTTTGATAGACATGCTCCTGTCTGTACAGCACGTCCGAGACAGAAGTCTGTGCCCTGGATGAATTCGGAGATTTTGAATGCTAGGCAGGAAAGAGATAGAGCCAGGAGAAAATTTAAGAGATCCAGTAGTGAGGCTGATTTTAATTCTTTTAAAATTTTGCGTAACAGGGTAAAGTCACTGTGTCGAAATTCCAAGTTGCGTTACTATCATGAACAGTTCAACAGGAGTAAGTCAGTTGTTTCCCTATGGAATAATGTTCGTAGGCTTGGAGGTTATCATGGTAAGCAGCTTAACCCAGTGTTAAATTTTTCCCCAAATGAGCTCAATCATCATTTCGTAACTTTGCAAAATCCTGCTATTAATGGTGATGCAGATATAACTCAAGATCAATACATAAACCAGTTCCAACAAAATTTTCCTGAAGAGTCATTCCACTTTTCCTATGCTTATCCGTCAGAAATTTCAAGTAATATCCTATCCATTACTAAAAACTCCGTGGGGGTTGATAATATTCCTATTATTTTCTACAAGAAGTTACTTCCAATCATATTACCTTCAATTACTCATATTTTCAATTTTTCGCTGCAGTCTAGTGTATATCCTGAGTTGTGGAAGCGCTCTTTAGTGATCCCTATACCTAAAAATAGAAATCCAACAGTTCCTTCCGATTTTAGAGGTATTCACATATTATGTTCAATTTCTAAAGCTTTTGAACGAATGGTACACAAACAAGTTGTCAGCTACTTGTCTGGCTTCAACTTTTTTGCGAAATTCCAGTCAGGTTTCCGTCCACATTACAGTACTTCTACTGCTCTTATTAAGATAACAGATGATATCAGAGCAGCTATGGATAAGAGGCAGGGTACATTGCTTGTTCAATTTGACTTTAGCAAAGCATTCGATAATGTTAGTCATGCAATACTTCTCCACAAATTAAAACAACAATGTAATTTTTCGGATTCCACCATCTGCTGGTTCTCATCTTACCTAAATGGTCGCTGTCAAGCTGTCATGGGCAGCTCCAACAATATATCCTCTTGGTGTCCAGTAATCCGAGGTGTACCTCAAGGATCAGTTCTAGGGCCTCTTCTCTTCTCTGTTTATATAAATAATGCTCCCATGATTTTCTCCTTCTCATCGTATCATTTGTTTGCCGATGATCTTATAATGTACCTTCATTTCCCTATTGATCGGTTCCAGGCCTCTGTAAATGATGTAAATGTTGATATCTCTGAACTTGAAGCATGGTCTGATGCGCATGGGCTAACACTGAATCCTATGAAAACTAAAAGCATTGTCATTGGTTACCCCAGACTCATGAATCAATTGAATCTTGAAAGTGCAAAAGTTGTCATTAGGGGAAATATTGTTCCCTACTCTCAGTGTGTCCGAATACTTGGCATTCTGATTGATTCTTCTCTGAGTTGGCGAGAGCAAACTACTCATGTGTGCAACAAAGTGTTTGGTGGAATGCATCAGTTGAAGAGAATTAAAAGATACCTGCCAAAATCTGTGAGAGTTGCTCTGGTTAATGCTTTGATAGCTCCATTTCTCTATTATTGCTGTGTGGTCTATAACGATCTTACCAACGAATTGGATGTGCGGTTACAGCGGTCTCTCAACTATGCTGTTCGTTACATATATGATGCCAGACGAGATGCACACATAACACCATTATTTATTGATCTTGGTTGGCTCAAATTAAAAGAGCGTAGGAAATACTTTTTGCTTTGTTTATTGTTTAAAATTTTAATTTTGAAGGAGGGTCCTGTATATCTGTCTGATTCCTTTACTTTGTTGAACGATGTGAATCCTGGTCGCCGCACAAGGTCTCATCGCTTCACACTTCAAATACCGCTGCACCGCACTGCCATATTTAATAACTCCTTTGTTGTGACAGCGTCTAGACTATGGAATGAGTTACCTGAAAGAGTGGTATTTTCTAGATCTCTCTCCACATTCAAAAGGAGACTCTATGTTCATTTGAATTCTTATCAGTGAAATTGATTCTACACAAATCATTCAATAGGCTTTATCAATAAGTATATTTTATCTTTCAACATTTTTTTTTTCTCTTTTTTTCAAGGACGGATGTTTTCTCTTTTGCTCAAAGTGCAAAGTTCGTTGAAGTCTAATCAATTTCCTTTTATGTTTGAGATGGTTTTTGTTATCAAGAAAAAAAAATGCTCTTGAATAGTCTTGTTCTGTCTTCACTTCCCCCCCCCCCCTCTTAGTCATCTTCATCATTTAAATCATGGTGTTTTTATCATTCACTTATTGACACCTTTCTAATTCTTATTCAATTTTTTTTCTAACCCTTTTTTATATAGAACTAATAGGTACTTTGTCTATCCATCTAATTTATCTAATTATTTGACATTTTATTACATGGATCTTTTACAGTGTAAATTTTATGCAATTTATTTTCATTTTAATTTATATATTTTTCTTTTATTTTCTTCAATTTAATTTATTCTAATTTTGTATTTACGTTCAATGTGCAATGGGTCTGTCAAGACCTAGTACAGACAATAAATAAATCAATCAATCAATCAATCAATCAATCTTCCTTTCTATCACTGCTCTCTCTTTCTTCACTCACACACACTCTCTTTCCTCTCTTTCTAATTCCCTATCTCTCTCTTTTCTCCCTCACTTCATCTTACTCACTCTCTTTCCTCTCTCTCTCTCTCTATTTCCCCTTCTCACTCCTCTCTCTTCCTCTCTATCACTCTCCTCTCTTTTTCTCACTCATACTCATACAAATAAAGTAATTTTATCTTATCTTATCTTATACTCTCTTTCTTTTGCTCTTTCTTTCTCACTCACACTCTCTCTCTTTCTCTCTCGTTTACTCACTCCTCATCCTCTTGCCACTCATCCTCATACTTCTCCTCCTCCGCCTCCACCTCCTAATCTTCTTATTACTCCTCTCCATCCTTCTCGTCCTACTCCTTCTCCTGCTTCTCCTATTTGTCCTCCTTTTCCTCGTATTTCGCCTCCTCATCCTCTTGTCACTACTCCTCATCCTTTTTCTCCTACTCCTTCTCCTGCTTCTTCTCCTCCTCCTCTTCTCCTTCTTCCTTCCCCTCCTCCACGTCTCCTTCTCCCTCTCCCTCTCTTACCTCTTATATTAAACCTCTCTTCTCCTTCTTCCTTCCCCTCCTCCACGTCTCCTTCTCCCTCTCCCTCTCTCACCTCTTATATTAAACCTCTCTTCTCACATAATCCACCCCTATTTCGGTTAATCTATCTCAATTTTGGTCAACATCTTCTCAACCTACTAGCACTGGTAACAGATTGTCAACTGGCATTTCGTTCCTTGGTGCCCCGAGGCCATCTCAATTGTTTAATCACTTGACCAACACTGCTCACAACTGGCCTCTGTTTTGTTTAACTTGATCTAAGTTCAACGTTTTGACCATCTCTATTCAACATTATTCACCCCGTTAACTTGGTCTGTTTGACTTGAACGTTGCGGCTTTGTGTTGTAATCCGGTTAACTAACTCATATTACTAGGAAATTGATTATAAATGTATGAGCACACATGTAAGCTGACAACTCAGCTTACTGTGATAAGTTACTTATTATTATGTACCCGAATAATGATACTGTTACAGAATTCAAGGGCCCTATTTGTAAAATAGAGTTGAGATATTCTCCTATTGGTTGAACATCATTATAACAAAAGCGATTAGTATTTAGAGTTAGCTTTATTAAGGACCCGAAAGGGCCTTATTGAAATCGTGCCGTTTTCCGTCCGTCCGTCCGTCTGTGCTCTAGCACTTGGAAGAAAGATTTTTTTTGGAGGATGAAGCCCACATAGGTCTGAGACCTGTGAGTAATGAGTTGGATGATGGTGATTGATGAGTTGGACCTACAGTTTTAGGTGGGTTCCGAACCACCGGGAAGTGATTTTACAGCAGAGAACAGTGTATTTTTTGCTGGCCAATCTAATCGGTCACCGTTACAAACAGGACCTACGAGAACGCAGCTTATCTGATTGAACAGATACCTGCTACGGCTCGCGGCTATTACTTCCCTCCAAAGAAAGATTCTAGACGCTTAAAAATAGTTATAAAACTCCCGCATAGTCCAAGTGAGATAGCTATGGATTTTGGAGTTTGGGGTTTGAATATAAAAATAATTATGTTGTAAAACAGATTCCCTCTATGTTGGTTTTGACTAGTGAAAATCAAAACATTAGACTGCTGGTTCATTTCGATTAAAAAAAATTGAAGAAAATTGCAAAGGTTCCTTTTTAGCCCAATTTCCCACTTCATTTTTACAGTGCAAGTTTTGACGTTTTCATTTTTATTGTGTTGAAATTTTCTTTTAAATTGTCGAATTGATAAAAAAGAGAAAATATTGATGGTTAGTATAATTATTATGAGTTTTAGAACAAGAAGAAGAAAAATAATTTATTTTCCTACAGTCTTCTAACAAAGTTGTTATTTATGCACTTATTATACTGTACTAGCTGGCCCGACGCGCGTTGCTGCGTTCTCATAAAAATTCTCCTTGATTTTATTATTCGCCACCTCCCGCTGAGGTTACATTTCAAATTAGGAAAGAAGTTAGTCCTAGGGCTCTTCCAGCTGATCATAGAGGCTTCGTTGTTTTCTTAATCACCACCTCTGAATGAGGACGTTATTATGAGGACGTAGGAGGTATTGCCAGTACTCAATAATTTTTATTAAACTGGAATAATTCGGGAAGACGTTACAATTTTTAAACTGTCTAAAGTTGATAAACAAATTGAATATTCAAATTTCCTCATTTCGAATATTCAATTTATTTGATCGCAAAAAACATATGTTAAACATTTGTTATTGGCTAAAGACGTATGCCCAAAAAATTACCCGAGCACTGAAAAAGCATGACCATTACAGATGATTGGCAATATGGCAAACATACGTTTACCGGTTTTATAGACAGACGTTGTTTTTAGAATGATGATTTGCAAAACACACAAACAGCTTGTCCATTGGAACAGCGTGTACAGCAGATCGAACAATTTCAAATTATTTTCCATATGATCCCAGTAAGCTAGCTAGCCATGTACCCGTGCTTTGCATAGGCAAAACTTTAACCCCCTAAAAACACCCCTAAAATTGCGAATTTTGAAAAATCCTTTCTTATTGCACGGTGAAATCCTATAAGGATTGTTCATACGAAATTTCAAGTTCATAGGCCTAGTAGTTTTGGCTCTGCGTTGATGAGTGAGTCAGGGTATCATCCTTTTATAGATAGAGATAATACTGTATAACTGTATTACAGTAAGCAAAACAGCTGATTCCTGCACTATTTTACGTTGCCACACTCATTTTACTTTGTAGCACTCCAGGTGTGCCAACTGTAGGAAAAATGTATTGTGTAACTCGTGCTGAAAGTATCTTTGCTGCACTTGAGAGAATATTACGCACTCGCCTTCAGCTCGTGCATAATGCGTTTCTCTTGTGCAGCAAAGAGCTACTTTGCGCACTAGTTACACAAATAGCAAATGGACTGTGATGGTGTTTCAAAATTGTGAAAATCAAAATTGATATTCTTTTTCTGAAAATTTTGAATTATTGTGCTTCAAGGTGACATTTTTAGTGAAACAGACCTAACCTAAGATTTGGATTCTAATTAAAATTTTGTGAAAACAGTTTTGGGCAATAGCCTGTTGTATTTACATTGATTGTATGTTAGTTAAATAAATAAATGCTTAATTCCCCTATGGAAAGAATCCTCCCATGAAATGACAATTCAGAGTAAATTAAAAAAGAATGAAGAGAGTATATAAGGTTAGAATGATAGGGATCAAAGTGAGGAAGAAGTTAATGAAGTGATAAAGGTTAGGTAAGAGGTGGACACAAAATAATGATGCGTCCGTTAAGTGGAAGTGAAATGGGTGGAAGGAGCGAGTAAGAGGAAATGAGCGAGAAACGCTTCACAGAAAGGAAATGGAGGAAGATGGCGTCATTTCCAGGTCTCATGTGTCTCATGTCTCACATTCTTCATCACTCTCGCTCCTATTCACTCTCATCATTTCTTCTCCTCATTCTCGTTTCCCTTCACATTGAATCTCATCTTATTCTTTTTAGCCTCCTCACACTCTTTTCCCCCCACCATCATTTTTTTAAACACTGTTCCATTTTCCCCTCTCACACCCATTTTCTCTCTCCCTTTCTCCCCCTCTATATTTCATTTCGTCCTCTTTTTCTGTTTTTAATTTTTCTTCTTATCGAGTCTGTTTTTTCCTCCTCAGATTGTCTTCTCCCCTATATTTCTATCCACCACTTTGTCTATCTCTTATTTCTCTTCCACTCTATCTCTCTTTTCTCTCTCTTCTCTCTATTGTTTCTCCACTTTCTCTATCCCTTACTTCTCTTCCACTCTCTCTGAATGTTGAATGGTGTGTTTGCTATGTTTAATAACATTTTCATTATTTAAGATTTTGAGTTTTTATTTAAGCTATTTCTCATCAAGAAAGTTTCTTGTATTTTCTAGATTTCCTTTTTCTATTTTTCATTTTCATTTCTAATTATTTTTCAAAAAGCTTTTTATTTTCAAGATTATTTTTTATTTATTTTTTCACTAGAGGCTTGTTTGTTTTTTTATGCTTTGGTAACCTGTATTTACTACTTTTTTCCTAACTATTTTTAATTTTTTAATTTTTATTTAATTTTTTGTCCTATTTAAAAAAAAAATTTTTTTTTTTTACAAGTTAGTGTTGTATGGGAGGGTTAAGTGGGAGAGAGGGCCGATTGCTCCCTATCTTCGCCCTCCCAGGATGAAATAAAGGCAGACATTCTATTCTACCTTTTTCTCTCTCTCTCTTCTCTCTGCCCCTGTCTACCTATCGTTTTCTTCCTCTCCCTTTGTTTGGTTCAATATCAATCTCTCTTTTCTACCGTCTCTCATTCTTTGTTTCCTTCTCTTCACACTGAGTATCCATCTCATTTTTTTCATCCTCTTCAGTCCATTTTCCCCCTTTAATACCTCTCTTATTTCTTCTTTCAATCTTTTTCCTTTATATTTGTTTCTTATTCTCTCTTCCTCTGTCTCTCTCTCTGTCTCTCTCTCAAAATCTCTTAAAACATCAAATTGATATCTTTTTCAGCTTCATCTAATTTTTTTCACAAAAAATGTTATTTCTTTATTTTGATAATTTTATAAATAAATTAGTTTTTTTAATGCTGTGGTTTAAGTGGATGGGGGCTTTTATGCCTCAACTTCGCCCACGACACTTTTATAAATTTTAAAGTGCAAAAATAAAATCAATTAATCATTATCTCACACACTCCCTCCCTTTTTCTGTCTCTTTCTCTCTCTTTCCTCTTTACTCTTTATCTCGTTCTTAGTCTTAGATCTTAAACTTCCCTTTATGTCTCATTTTCACCACTTTCTATGTTTCGGTTTCTCCCAGTCACTCTCCCTCACTCTCTCTTTCTCTCTCTCTCTCGTTCTCTCTCTCTCTCTCTCTCTGTTTCACAATCTCTTTCGTTTTCTCTCCACTTCACTTTGTATCTTTGTCTTCAAGTACAACCCTTTTACACCTCATTTTCACCAATTTCTATGTTTCCGTTTCTCTCTGTCACTCTCTCATTTTCTCTCTCTCTCGCTCTCTCTCTGTCACAATCTCTTTCGTTTTCTCTCCACTTCACTTTGTAACTCTCTTTTTGTCTCAGAACATCTCTTTCCCTTTTACACCTATTTTTCACCACTTTCTTTAATTCCCTTTCCCTTTCACACATTCTCTTTTACTCTCTTTATCTATATATCTCTCTGTCTCTCTCTCGCTATCACAATCTCTTTCTTTTTCCTCCCACTTCACTTTGTATCTCTGTCTTTGTCTCAGAACATCTCTTTCCCTTTTACACCTCATTTTCACCACTTTCTATCATTCCCTTTCCCCTTTCACACATTCTCACTCTCTCTCCTTCCACTGTCACTCAATCCCTCATTCTCTCTCTCTCACACACTCTCTTACACGCACTCACACACTCTCTCTCTCCAGAATCACTCGACTCGCACAAATGAAGTGGAAAAAGCGTAGAGTAAATCCATTAACCAGAAGAGCACAAGCTGCTTTCACCGTCTTTTGGCATTTCTCTTAATGCTCTACGGCTCAATGTTTTCACAAGCGAGGACTGTGTATATATATATATATGCACATACATATACACCTACCTCTATATCATTCACTCTAACCTTAGTCTGTATTACTATATCTACGCCTCTTTGCTCCAATTTAAAGGCATCCTTTCGTCACCGCGCATCTCAACACACTCACTGAGCAGGTGCTTTCTCAATTAAAGCCTCTTTTCTGTCTCCTCCTAGCCCTTTTTTCTGTCACCCAGCCCCCCTTCTGTCATCTAGACCCCCTTTCTGCTACCTATACCTCATTTCTACCCTCTAACCAACCCTTTCAGCGATTTGGCCCTCCCTTGCTGCCCCCTAGACCTTTCTTCTTGCCCTGAAGCCCCTTTTTCTGCCCGCTAGCCCCCCTTTTGCCCCCCTAGCTATCTCTTCCTGCTCCCTCAGTAATCTATCACCAAGTCCCCGTCCTGCTACCTATCCCTTAATTCGCCCTTTCTGCCCTTTGGCCCTCCCTTGCTGCCCCCTAGACCTTCCTTCTTGCTCTGAAGCCCCTTTTTCTGCCCCCTAGCCCCCCTTTTTGCTCCCTAGGTATCTCCTCTCAGTACCCTTTCTGTCAACAAGCCTACCTATTCCTAATTCTGCCCCCTAGACCTTCTTCTTGCCCCGATGCCCCTCTTTCTGCCCCTATCCCCCATTTTTGCCCCTCCAGGTGTATCTTCCTTCCCCCTCAGTAACCTTTCTTTTATCAAGCCCCCCTCCTGCTACCTATCCTCATTTTGCCCCCTAACCATCTCTTTCTGCCACCTAGTCCCCTCTTTTCCAAAGTCACCATTTCTGCAACCTAGCCACACTTTCTGCCCTCCAGCTATCTCTTCGCCCCCCTCCCAGGTCGTTTTCATTCACCTAGCCCCTCTTTTCCGTTACCTAACCCTCATTTGTGCCCCCTAGCAATCTTTTTCTGCCATTTAGCTCACCCTTACTGCAACGTAGCCCCTCTTTTTTCCCTAACCACCTTTCTACACCTAGCCCCTCTTTTTTTCCCTAACAACCGTTGTACACCTAGCCACTCTTTTTGATCATTTGCCTCCCTTTCTACACCTAGTCCCTTCTTCTCTATCCCTCCTAGCCCCTCTTTTTGCCGCCTTTCCCCCTTTTAACACCTAGTTCCCTCTTCACCCTCCACAACAAAATCTTTATGCCCCTCTTTTTGTCCCTTTGTCCCCCTTTCTACATCTAGTCCTTTCTTCCCCCCCCCTCCTTAAAAACCACTTTGCCCCCTAGCACCTCTTTTCTGCATCTAGCCCCCCCTTTTCCCTATTTTTAGGAGAAAGAGGAGGAGTAAAAGAAGATGAATTGGTATAAAACTTGAGTTAGATGATGGTGATTGATGAGATGGACCTACAGTTTTAGATGGATTCCGAATCACCGGTAAGTGACTTTTTACAGCTGAGAACAGAGGCGTTTTTGCTAGCCAATCCAATTCAAAGAGTGCCCAGGAGTTCGTAGCTTATCTTTATCTAACTGCACAGATACCTGCTATGGCTGACGGCCATCACTTTACACATAGTTTGAAAATTATCGGATTTCAACCAAAATAGTAAACATTTTAATCTCTTCAGGGTTCAAACTGAACTTGGTAATTAATTGTGTTTTCCAGAAGATTTAAGTTATATTTTAATAAAAACGTAAACATAACTCTTGTAAATATTTAGTAAGAGAGACAGTTTTGGGATAAACGCCTGTTGTCAACGTAAGTTGACACGTTGATAACGTAATTATTATAGTTAGGAAAATCCTTGGACCAAGGCGTACCGAAAACGGATATGGATTACAGAAAACGTCTAAAGTTGAAGAATATTCTAATATAGAGACAGATATGAGGAAAAGACATCTTAAATTTTATGGTCACATCAATAGACTAACAAAAAGAATTGTAAACTATGTAGCATCACTTGTCAATAGAGGAGATCGGATACAAAATGTTTAAAAAGACATAGTTCTGGCCAAAATAACCAACAAAGAAAAAACTTCAGAATAAAACTTTATAAATGGGAAGTTATACCAGAGACAAAACCTCCAAGAGTTGGAACAAAATGGAGTGAAGAGAGAAAAGCTGAATTCGCACAAAACATGAAAAGCTGGTTGACAAACAAGAAGAATAAGTCCAAAAAATGAACCATCTTTTCTCAGCGTTTTCCACTTTGGGAGTTTTACGTCAAAGAATAATAAGCAAAAAAACCTTTTCAGAAACGATGAAAGCCTATTGGGGTAATAAGAAAACCAAAAGGATAACATGACTGAGTCTTTTGCTTATCGTCTTCCGTCTTGGGAGAATTCGCCAATAATAATAATAATAATTATTATTATTATTATTAATTTATTATTATTAATTATTATTATAATTATAATTAATATTATTATTATTATTATTATTATTATTATTTAGGACTATGTAGCCAATATCACAACCTAATTGGCTGGTAGTAAGTAATTCATACGGGTCATTGACCAAGTATGAATTTAATATATTTCAAATAAATTTTTGTTCTCTAAAACTGACATGCTCCAATATTCAAAATTTTACTATTTTTACTTTTTTTCTTACTATTCCTATTCTTACTACTTTCTTTTTCATCTTTAATTTTATTGTTTTTTTTTCCTTTAAATATTTTATAAGTTACTCCTTCTCGTCATCCTATTCATTTCCTCATTACACTCTCGCATCTCTTTTTTTTTAATAAATGAATAAAGAACATAATAACATGCATATCATATACATGTATAGTATATCCGTACATATCTTCAAAAAAAATTTTTCTTTTAATCCCTCCCTAATTCCCCCTTTTTTTTTTTTTTTTTTTTTTTGTCCCTATGTGCCTAGGAACTTTCGTGTTATTGAGCATGTGTCCAGTACAATTGTCTTTTGAAGAGCAATGTAGATGTTAGGTGGCAGACCAAGATCAGAGATATACTTGTGAAGAGACTTCGAAATTACAGCAGTTTTATTATTATTATTATTATATTTATTATTATTATGTAACAGGACCGGGCCTAATATTTGGTAGCGTGGTCCACCGGTCCTGACATAAAAGGAGAATATTCTCTAATAGCCTTAAAACTAGTGGACTAGGCGACTGGAGATAATACGAGCTTTTTCTCAATGATAATTAATTTAATACATGTTCCATAGCAGATGTAAGATTCAATACCCAATTTAAGATTTCATAGCAAGTAACAGTAACATTATTATTATTCACACCATCCAAACAATCAATATTAAGTCGTTCGTTAACACAATCAAACATTAAACCCTGCATTAGCAATCAATTAATTTATCAATCCATTATCCAACATCAAAGAAAACAAGGTGTTCCAAAAATATTTCATCAATTCATAATAGACTTTTGGACTTACTACGTTAATTACGCAACTAAATCATTAATGGATCAGTAAATCAGAATTTTCAATAATAATAGACCAGCACTAACAATAATAATCAATATCTTATTAAATTTGCCAAAATTAATAGTCGGGCACGTCAATAGATTCAGCTTAACAAAAGCATATGCAGTTTGGTAAAATACACATGATTACGGACACAATTAGATAAACAACCTCTGGAAGTAAGTGCTCTAAAGTACTCCCCTATCTCTACGAATTCCTCCAGTCACCAATACTGGTAATCTAATAATTAACAAACAATTTTAATTGCAAGGTTCGGTCAAGGAACTTTAAAGATTTAAGTGATTTAGACGATGATATACGAAATTTCGGACTCACCGACAGCAAATGCCAACACTAGGCAACCGACGATCATATCCGCTACCGGTTGCGATAATTCGACTTCCGTTCACCGGCTAAATAATAACTTTCATAAAATTAATGACTTTTCTAATATTTCAATAATTCCCGAACTTTACTTCAAATTTAGGTTTCACTCACAAACTTTAGTACTTTTTCGCAAAATATCTATCAACTAATACTTTTCCAATTTCAACTTTTCAACAATCACGACCGCGACACGCGCATCTGCTCTCTTCAGGGGTCCATCATCGACGACTCTTACTTCGAGGGTAAACGCCTAGGAAGACGCTTCCCCCTCCATCAAACACGTGGAAAATCCTCTCGTTCTCACGCGGAGTGACAGAGAGCCTTCCAAAACGACAGAGAGAGAGATAGTTCGGTGAGCATAAAAATTGCAATATTTTGCAATTTTTATTTCTCACGGAAGTGGAGACATGAGCACAGACTTCCAGCAATTCAAAATAAAGAAATAATAAAATCATAATAGTGCATTCGAGTCCGTGAGAACGTATCTCACCATCATGTCTTACAACTAAAATGTCAATTATGAGTTCAAATAAAATCAATCTGAAATAAAATAAATTCAATAACCTAGTTCAATAATACCCCCATCACAATTATTATTATTATCATTATTATTATTATTATACTCTTATCTCAAAAAATATCTTATAAAAAAATAATCTTCCAAATTTTGTATAAATTTTCCTTCTGCCACATAATTGATTCAAGACACAAACTGAGGATGAAAACTGTCCTTTTGCGTATCGAAGTTCAATCTCATTAACAAAATGGCGTCTGATCAACTTCAACCAACTCCATTAGTCGTTCTTGGAATTTGGTAACTGCATTAGCCTTTCCTGGAATTCAGGTGTGTAAAGATTCTTGAACCGGAAGTATATCGCACCAATTTGGCGTCGAATTTAATAATGAGCTTAGCACTCTGTTATCTGAGCTGATAAATACTTCAGTCGAGAAAAGTTTCATCTACAGCTTTCTAACTTCTAACTTATTCATTATTTGTTTATCCGAAGTTTCCTTATAATTTATCCTATCTTATTGTAATTTACATGAAAAGATCACCTGAAGAAAGTTCATACAATTTAAATTAATTTAATTAATACACAATTCTGTATCCGATTCCTTATTAAATTTTAGTTTTATTTCAACATTTTACTTCAAGGTGAATCTGGTAGCACTTGAAGTACTTGTCTGTGATTAGATAATTGTTGTAATTTACATGAAAAGATCACCTGAAGAAAATTTATACAATTTAAATTATTTAATTAATAAACAATTCTGTATCCCATTCCTTATTCAATTTTAATTTCATTTCAACATTTCAAGGCGAATCTGGTAGCACTCGAAGCACTTGTCTGTGATTAGATAATTATTGTAATTTACATGAAAAAATCACCTGAAGAAAATTTATACAATTTTAATCAATAAACATTACTGTGTCCCACTCCTTTTTCAATTTAAATTTTATTTCAAGAATTAATTCCAAGGCTGCTCAGTTGGTTGGAGCGCTTGTCTGTGATAAGATAAGGCTCTAGCTGGCTCATGAAATTCATGGAATTTTATTTCAAGAATTTATTCCAAGGCGGCTCATTTGGTTGGAGCGCTTGTCTGTGATAACATAAGGCTCTGGCTGGCTTCGTCTCCTTCAGCCTTTGGGTTCGAATCTCATTCAGCAATGGATGTGTCTCATCGTTCACCCATTCACCTCATTTCCCACGCACAAGTCTCTAGACTGATGTGGGCGTCATTCATTATCCTTTTACATTTTCTTTAACTTCGCCTCCTTCTTATTCTTTTTCTCTTACTTCTTTCTGTCCGCATATGTTTATACTGAATTTTTTTCTCCTTTTATCTCTCATTTATTTAGTATTCCTACTACTACTACCACTTCTATTTCTTTTTCTTCTTCTTAATCTTCTTCTATTTCTTCTTCTACTCCTCCTTCTCCATCTTCTTCTTCTCCTTTTCTTTCTTCTTCTTCTCCTCATTCACCATCTTTTCTCTTTCTCCATCTATTTCTTCTTTTTATCCTTCTCCTTCTCCTTCTCCATCTGCTCCTCCTCCTTTTTCTCTATCTTCTTCTTCTTCTTCACATTTTTCTTTCTCTTCTTCTTCTCCTCCTCCTTCACCATCTTCTCTTCCTTCACCATCTTCTTTTTCTTTATCTCTTTCTTCTTCTCCTCCTCCATCTTCTTCTTCTTCTCCATCTTCTTTGTCCTCTTGTATTTCTTCTTCTCCTTCTCCTTCTCCTCCTCTTTCTTCTTATTCTTTTTCTCCTCTTTCTTTTGCTTTTTCTTCTCCTTCTTATTTTTCTCCTTTCCCTCTTTTTCCATCTTCTTCTTCTCTGTCTTCTTCACTTCATTACCAACGAACAAGTCTCTAGACTAATGTTAGCTTCATTCCTAATGTTTCTACATTTTTTTTCGCCTCCTACTTCTTCTTCTTTTTCTTCTTCTACTCCCTCTTTTTTTTCGTCTTCTTCTTCTTCTTCTTCATCTTCTCCTTTTCTATCTTCTCCATCTGTTCTTTTGCTCCATCTTCTTCTTCTTCTCCTCCTTCATCTTCATCTCTTTCTTCTTCTCCACCCCCTTCCCAATCTTCTTCTTCTTCTCTATCTTCTTCTTACTCTTTTTTATTCTCATTTTTGTTCTCCTTTTTCTTCCTATTTTGCTCTACTTCTTTTTCTTCTTCCACTTATTCTTCTTCTTTTTTTTATTTTTCTTCCACTTTTGCTCTTACTTTTTTCCGTCTGCATCTTCTTCTACACCTTTTTTCTCCTTTTGATCTCACTACTATTACCCCAACCACTTCTGCATCTTCATCACTCTTCCTACTCCTATTTTCGTATTTTTCTTTCCCCCCCTTATCCATTTTCTTTTTCTCCCCAACCAAATTTTCTTTTTTTTTCTTTCTCTCACCGTCCCTATCTGCCCCGAACAAACGCAGCCCTTCTTTGACCCTTGGAAATTCAGCACTTGCTACAACTGACCAATCCTAATTCCAACCCTTACCCCCCTCCACTCTCTTTTCTACCGCTACCATCATCAACACCCCCCACCCTTTTCTACCTCCACCCCCACCCTCATTACCTTCCCCCCCACCCCTCCTGGAAAACGTGCACTCTCCTTGTACTACCTGCATCCACCTCTTTACATTGTCCGAGTTGCCCCCATTAATTAGACCCTTTTTAAAAATGTAACCAACGTAGCGGTCGGCAGCCAATGTAGCCTGCTATTTTTTTCTTTTTCTTTTTGTTCTTCGCTCTTTATTTTTTATAGTAGCCTCCAATTTGCTCGCCACTCGACAGGCCAGTTCTCTGCTCGCACTTGAAAGCGGCAGCCATCTCTTTTCAACATGTTATTTTTCCATTTTCTCTTTCAAGAGAACTCGCCAACTTGAAAAGTTTTACTTGTAGCTAGCCTGAAAAAACAGCTATTTCTCTCCAACTTGTTATTCTTCTCCTTATTCTGTTTCTTTTTCTTCTCCTCTTTCTTCTTAACTTTCTTCTTCTTCCCACCATCCTCTACCATCTGCTATTCTTCTTCATCTTCTTATTCTTCTTCGCCTTTTTTACCCCCACCATAGTCCTCATTTGCTGCTTTTGGTACGAACCTCCTCTTGTTTTTCTTCTCCTTCTCTCCTGCTTCTTCTTTTTTTCTCCTTCTCCTTCTTCTTCTTTCTCTTACTCGTCTTCTTCTCACTTTTTCTGCTTGCACCATCTTCTTATCTTCTTTTTCTTCTCCTACTTCTTCTCTTTCTTACTCTACTTCTTCTCCCTTTTCCCCATCTTCTTCTGCCACCACTGCCTATTCTCTCTTTTCTCCATCTTCTCTTTTCTCTTCCTCTTCTCCTTCTTGTTCTTCTCCTTTTTGTTGCACCATTCCTTCTTATTCTGCCTCTTCTTTCTCTTGTCCATCATCTTCTTCTATTTCTTACTCCTCCTCCTCTTCTTTTTCTTCCTTTTTGTTTTTCCCCGTTATTTTTCCTCTTCTTGTCTTCTTCTCATTGCTACTCTTTCATTTCTTCTTTTTCTTCTGCTTCTTCTCTTTCTTACTCTACTTCTTCTCCTTTTTCTCTGTTTACACCATCTTCTTCTATCCCTTCTGTCTCTTCACTCTCTTCTCCAATTTCTTCTTTCTCTTCTCCAACTTTTTCTTTCTCTTCTCCAACTTATTCTCTTTTTTCTTCCTCTTATTCCTCTTCTTTTCCTCCTTGTATCATTCCTTCTTATTCTGCCTCTTCTTTCTCTTCTCCATCGTCTTCTTCTCTTTTTCCTTTTTCTTCTCCTTCTTGTTTTTCCCCTTTTTACCTCCTGGTATCATTCCTTCTCCTTCAGCCTATTCTTTCTCTTGTCTATTTTCTTATTTCCTCTTCCTCTTGGTCTCCTTCTTCTCTCCCTCTTGTTATCCTCCTCCTTCTCTTTCTCTTGTTCTCCGTTTTCTCTTTTTTCCCCCTTTGAATCATTCTCACTTCAGCCTCATTATTTTCTTCAGTGTCAAGAATTTATCCAAAATTTCACATTCAATAAATTGAACAATTTCAAACCGCATATAGTAGATTCTTTGTATGATACTTCAATATTTCTCTTTTAATTAGATAGAGATAAGCGTTCTCTTGGGTCCACTTTGTAACGGTGACCGATTAGATTGGCCAGCAAAAAAGACACTGTTCTCTGCTGTAAAATCACTTCCCGGTGGTTCAGAACCGACCTAAAACTGTTGGTCCAACTCATCAATCACCATCATCCAACTCATTACCCACGCACTGGTTTCAGACCTATGTGGGCTTCATCCCCAAAAAATAAATATTACTCTTCAGAAAATTGTTTAACAATGAACAATATTGTTTAACATTGTTTGCATTCTCTCCAAATTGAAATCATCAGTCTGAATGCAACTTCAGGTTCGTGTTTACACCCACTCTATTGTGTTTCAAAATTTCCCAACTTTTTTAAACTCTCCAAGCTTTATTCAAAATTTTTTCAACTACGGTAAATTCATAAACTGTGAATTCCCAATTTATTTGAGCAGCTATTGTGTTTTTTTCAGAAAAGTAAACATCCCATGCAGTAATAGAAACTTTTTGCCAGTATTTTGTATGTTTCTAACAAGAGCTAGATGCTTATTGGAGCAGAGCTTCACCTGTTATGTTGTATTTACTTTTGGAACAATCATTGCCTGCATTGTTTTTTAAAAACGTGAGGCTTAAGTTGCCACTTTTGGAGAACAAACATAAATATTCATTTTTCAGACTAGCATTTGGTTTGCATTTGGTCAGTATTATCAATTAGGAAAATAAGATTCTGGTGGCGTAGTTGGTTGGAGCGCTTGTCTGTGATACGATAAGGCTCTGGCTGGCTTCCTTTCCAGCAGCCTTGGATTCGAATCTCATTCAGCCATGGATGTTTCTCATCATTCACCCATTCACCTCATTACCCACGCACAAGTCTCTAGACTAATGTGGGCATCATCCGCAATAAAAATAAAAGATATATAGATATAATAATATTAGAAAATTATATTTTTCAAGATATATTTTGCGATAAATTACAAGCTCCATTATCTCATAGTTTTGAAATGTGACAGAACAATGATAGCTGTAATAGTAGATGATGATGATGATGATGATGATGATAATAATAATAATAATAATTATATTGGAGAATTATATTTCTATTGGATAATATTATATATTATTGTATAGAAGAATAAGAAATATCACCTTTTTCAGTATTATATTTGGTTATCTCATTCAACAAATTTTAATTTCTTCAGTGGCTTTCATCCTTATATGAACTGTTGGTACTATCGATGTCAAAACAATGAATACAGATACTATAGTATCTGTATTCATTGATAAACCAATAAACGGCTTGTATTTACAATAGCACCTGCTTTTGTAGTATCGGACGTGTTTCAGGATGTGAGTCTTGTCCTTAGCGAACAGAGAATATAATAACAGCAATTTTTTTAATAAATTCATTGATTTTTAAAAAATGCATCGATTATTTAAGAACTCACATATTCTAATAATTAAAAACTATAATCTTATATTTATAACAAAAATATGGAACTTCAAACTATAAATTATTCCTCTAATATTGAATTT
>OX418227.1:17387986-17784457 GCA_948455865.1 Conomelus anceps | reverse complement strand
GGTGGAGGAGGTAGAAAAGAGGAAAAGGAGTAGATGATGAGGGGATTCTGGATGAACTGTGATGAGGAGGAGGAAAGTTTGAATAGAAGGATAAGGAGGAGGAGGAGGGAGAAAAGAGAAAAAGGAGTAGATGATGAGGGGATTCTGGATGAACTATGTTGAGGAAGAGGAGGAGGAAAGTTGGAATAGTAGGATAAGGAGGAGGAGGTAGGAAAGAGGAAAAGGAGTAGACGATGGGGTGATAATGAGGGGACTCTTGATGAACTATGATGAGGAAGAGGAGGGGGAAAGGTGGAATAGAAGGATAAGGAGGAGGTAGAAAAGAGGAGGAGGAGGAGGAGGAGTGAATGGTGGGGAGATTCTGGTTGGACTGAGATGAGGTAGTGGAGAAGAAGGAAAGAAGGAAAAGAAGTAATAAAAAAGAAAGAGGAACTGGTGGAGGGGAAGGGGAATAAAGAGATTCTGGTTGGATGGTTGAAACAGAATGAAGAGGGGGAGAACTTTGCAAGGCAGTTGAGGGGGATAAAGAGGAGGATCGATGAAGAGAAGGAGGAAGAGGAAAGAAGAAAGAGAAGGAAAGGAAGAAGTTGAGGAGGGGGTGGAATAAAGAAGGAAGCGGAGGATTCTGGTTGAATTGTGATGAGACAAAGGAGGTTGAAAGGTAGAAGATGATGAAGAGGAGGAAGAAATATAGAAATAATATTAATAAAAAGGATTTTCTGGATGGGGAAGAGGAGGTGGAATGTAGGAAGGGGAGGAGAAGGAAGAGTTCAGGAGGAAGATAAAAGGAGGAAGCGAAGGAAGAGGAGAAGGAGGAAGAGATGACCGTGGAGGAACATAGGATAACAAGGAGGGGAAGTGGTAGAGGTGGTGTAGCAGTAAGGGGTGGAGAGGAGGCAGAGAATAATGAAAAAGAGGAGTAGGTTGAGGATGAGGAGAAGTAGTAATGGGAGGAGGTGGCAGAGGAAGATGAAAAAGAGGAGTAGATTACTGATGAGAAGTAGGAGAAGAAGAATGTGACTTTGGTGTGGTCTTTTCTGGCAAAACTCCTAACAGGCTGTAGGTCGTTTATTGTTGTGGTCTTATCTGAGCCCTACTATTCACCCATTCACCCTATCATTCATTCTATTCTGTTCACTCTTTTACACTCACATTCGTACCAATCACACCTTCTCACTCGCACTTGCCAACCTTTCTTTATTTATTTATACTTCTCTTCCTATCGTTATGTCTCTCTCACATTCTAACTCTGTCTCGGTCATTCCTTCTCTCTCGCTTTAAAGTAAATTCGTATGGCTTTTCGTGGTGGGGAGACCCTTACGGGTAGTTCCACCTCGCCGCTTTTTTAACGACTGCTTTTTTTTTTTATATGATTTCGCTTTTTTTCTCTCTCGCTTTCTCTCATACACTCACTTTCTCTCTCTCTCTCTCTTGAAATATTTTAAGGGTTGAGTGGTAGAGAGGACCAAAAGTCCTAACTGTCTCTCTCTCACTCTCTCTCTCTCTCTCTCTCTCTCTCTGTTCTCCACTTCTTTCTTCCGCTCTTCTCTTCTTTCTTTCTCTTTATCCTACACTTCTCTTCATTTACGTCTACTTTTCTCCAATTTCCTATTCTTTTATTTTTTATTTTACTTCTCCACAATTATTCCAAACATTGCATACGTTGTTACACATTATTGTTTATATGCCTTATTGTTTTTTTTGTCAATTGTTAGGCTTAAAATATGAAAGGTTAGTTTCGTTTTTTCAATAAGGGTGACAAAGACAAATATTAATTTTTTTTTGAAAATCTACAAGATTTCGGGTTTAAACTAGGATTAGGTACCCTATTATTTAAGTTCAAACGGAAGCCTTTCTAGTAATTTAGTAACATAGAAAATTGAATTGATTTGGCGGTTTATTGAGAGAGCTTCTTTTCTCAAAAAATTGCTTCTTCAGCGCGAAGCTTTGACAGAAAGAGTTGTCTTCACATTTTCCCGCCAAAATGGCACACGCCGAAAATAGTATTCATGTTTTCCCGCCAAAACCCGTATCCTGTTTTTTTACTAAATTTAAGGAATCAAAAGTTGCACCAAAAATCTTCCCCTAGTTTTTCTCCTGCCAAAACAGTGAACCAACCAACCTACCTTGGCAAATTAAGGTTGGTTTTTTCACATAGGAATCGTACTGAACTCAAAAGTAAAAGCACAAAATAGGCTGTGGTCGATAAGGCCAAGGCTTTAAAACAATTAACAGACACACATGATGAAGGGTTTCAAGTCAAAGAAGGTCCAGAATAGAAGAAAATAGCATCTATAATTTTAGAAAAGGTTAAATTCAAAATATCACAGATAAAAAAAATTAACAGCCAATAGAATAATCTCTCGTCGTCTTCCTTACAAAAGTAAATAGAATTTTTAGATACTGATTTTGAAAACTTGAGTTAAAAAGATCACTGGCCAGGATATAAAATTCTCAACTTGAAACAAATGAAGATATGCCTAAGCATACTAAATGAAAATTATAAAGGTCTGTTGAGGACAGACCCGGATCTTGAAATCTTGACTCCACGGAAAAGTAATATAAAAAAGGAAATATGTCACCTGGATAGCAGTTTTGGTTTCAAGTCCGGTCCATAATAATTATTTTATATTTTCCAAATGCTTTCCTGAACCAAGGTGTTGAGGTTACATTAATACTTTCGATTTCAATCTAAACCTGAACCAGGAAAACCTGTTGATACAAAAATACAAAAGGATAAATTGGGAAATAACAATTTCACAATAATAATGACAGTAGTAACAAAATACATTGAATAATTGTAGTTAATAAACTTGAATTACTGTACCTGGATTTGACGACGAGAGATATTTTAAATAAAAGAAGACAGATTACTAACACATCATGTCTGTAAACAAATTCATAATCTTATTTAAAATTGATAATTATGGCATCAAGGTGTTAATTATAACAAATTATTTAGAAATCAAAGAAACGGCAAAACAATCCAAATCATATTTTAGGAGCCAGTGCCAAGCTGCAAAAAACAAGATGCAACAGGTTAGTTTATGCACAAAGCAAAACCTAGTGCAGTTTGGTAACATAACCAACAAAGGACGGTTACAGTTTAAATTGAAAGCTTGACTAGAAACGTTAAAAGGAGATTTAGTTAAAGTAAAATATTATGAAAAATACCTAAGTAGAAAATAAAATATTATAGCTAGAAATAATAAAATTAATGTTGAAGTGGATGAAACCGAAGGCTCACTGAATGAATTGGTGTGACCAACTGCACCACATTTAACTAAAACAATGTAGCAATGCTACAGACCTCTCCCCTCCAAATTAAACTCTGGGGTGTCAAGAAAAAAAATATCAATGATAGAAAGTAGATGAGAATGAGAAGAAACAAGAGAAGGAAATTTCTTCTAATATTATATTTCTTCTATTATTACCAATACTGAGACAATCAGTAAAATTAAAAACATGACTTTCAAAGTCAAGAAGAATGTCAAAAGTTAGTGACCACAAATCTAATGTAGCTTTGAATCCAATCCGGGCGCGCAAAGGGGTAAGATTCAGAGCAAGAGTAGAAATGGATATCACCATTACAAAGTGAACAAAATTCAACAAAATTTCACCTAACCCATGTGGATAAATGGAGTAGAGTTCAGAATGGTACAAAAATTCAACCAAATAACCTTCCTTAGGTTATATCAATTTAAAAGGATAAAGAAGATGACACACTGTCACTGTACAAGAACATTATCATAGTAATCAGATGGCAATAATTATTATATAAAGTGGAAATAGGAGTAAGTATATCATACAATAATGTTAAAGGAATAGTAATGCCCAATAATGAGACATAAAATTCAGGACAAGAGAATAATACATGACAATATTATGTCAAGACTACAATAAGATTATAATACTAATTAAGTTACAGTACAGGGTTTAGGATCTTAACTACTAGGTTACCATGGATTTTAAAATCAAGAAAACTCTCAAATGGCCAGAATAATGAGAATAAAATAATTCTCAGATAAGCAATTGCTTAATTTTTCTGCTGTACAGCAAAGATTGAGCATGTAGGATGCATCCATCAAAACATGTCAAAAAATTTTGAAGTAGAACATAAGTCTCACTTCAGACAAGGACAATAATACTTCAAAGTATTTCACTCTGAGACAAAGAAGGTACTCACATAAGGGTACAAAATAAGACTAGAATAACGATTTAGACACAAGACAGAGCAAGTCCTAAATAATATTTAATCAATTAGCATTGATCAAGTTATGATAAGCCTTTTTAAGTTGTGTCACATGAGCTCTTCTAATGAAGTTCATTCCATCCAAGGAATAAAGATTGGCTGTGACAGGTGATGACCAAGATTTTAGTAAGTATGGGCCAGACCAGCGATACATTAGTTTAGCAGTAAGCTTTTCAGCAGCCTTACTAATAGGATTGGTCCTCAGAAGAACAATATCATTAGTCTTAAAAGGAATAGGACTACGTTTATCATCATAGAGCTTTTTGACTCTACTATGTGATTTTAATAAATTCTGGTGAGCTTGTTTCCAAATATTTTTGGAGTCCTGTGAGAATGTTTTGGGTAAAATATCAGCAATTTTCCACACATTCTTCAATGGATGTTTTGGACTAATCCGAAAAATAATTTCATACGGTGTGAACTTACTGCTTTCATGGAAAGAAGTGTTGAAAGCTAATGGTAACCAGTCTAATGCCTGATCCCATTTGGTTTGCTCTTTAGCATAATAAGCAATCAATGAAGACCTTAAATTTCTATGTACACGTTCTACCTGGTTTGGTTTTGGATAGAACTCAGTAGTTGTAATATGCCTTATCCCCTTCTGAAAACAAAAGTGTTTAAACGATTTTGATTTAAACTGTGGACCATTGTCAGATACAATTATTTCTGGAATACCAAAATTCAAGAAGATCTTTTGTAGTTCTCTACACACAGTAGTATGATTAGCCTTTCTAACTGGGATGAGCCAAACATATTTCGAAAAGGCATCAACACAACTAAATATCATGGAGTTACCACTGGTACTACGAGGTAATGGGCCTACAAAATCCACAAATAGCTTCTCCATAGGAGCAGAAGCAACGCTAGAAGCCATGTAGCCAAAGTTGGTTTTTTGGGCAGGCTTACTAAGAGCACAGACCTTGCAAAGTTTAATAAGATTTGAGATATCTTTGGACATTCCCTTCCAAAAGAATTCATGACGAATTTTGTTCAACGTTTTGAGAAATCCTAAATGACCTCCAAAAGTACTCTCATGATAGTATTTGAATACCATTTCCTTCAAGACTAAAGGTAACACAATTTTAGGTTTACCAGCATTCCTAGCATTAAACAAAAGCACATCTTTAGAAATGGAATATGGAAAAATATCTTCACCTCTTTTCCCTTTTTCTAACAAGTCAGCAATGAAGACATCACTCTTCTGATGTTGAGCAATGTCGCTGAAACATAAAGGAAAATCTGCCAGGGCAACACTACATAATTTGTTTTCGATAGGGTCAGACTCATGGTCAGAAAACATTCTACTAAGGGTGTCAGCAATGACATTCTGTGTCCCTTTGATGTGCACAACATCGAATTGAAATGCAGAAATGCGAAGAATCCATCTACCTATTCTCCCCAATGGTTTGGGATGATTTAGAACCCATTGTAGAGCTGAACAATCCGTATGTAACATAAATTTAGTATGTTCCAGAAAAAAGCGAAATTTTTCTATAGCATAAACAATTGCTAAGGCCTCCTTCTCATAGGCACTATACTTGCGTTCCTGAGTAGACAGAGTTCTAGATGCGTAAGCTATAGGCAAAAGATTACCTTCATGATCTTGCATTAAAACACTTCCAATAGCAGTACCTGAGGCATCAGTTTGTAGCACAAACTGCTTGGAAAAGTCGGCCATTCGCAGAATGGGTGGCTGAGTAATCTTTTTTTTTAATTTGTCAAATGCACTTTGACACTCCTCAGTCCAAATGAACTTGGCGTCCTTTTTTCTCAGAGCATTCAAAGGAGAGGCAATTTCAGCTAAATTCGGAATGAAACGATGATAAAAATTAACCATACCTAAAAATCGAGCAACTCCCTTCACTTTAACTGGAGGAGGAAAATTCAAAATAGATTTGGTTCTTTCAGGATCAATGCAAACAGAGTTGTATGACACAATGTGACCAAGAAATGAAATTTTTGGTGTGGCAAAGGTAACCTTGTCTGGGTTTACAGTGAGACCAGCTTTTCTCAAGCGAGTAAATACTTCTCTAAGAGTGTCCCAATGTGACTGTAAATCCTCAGAGTACACAATTAAATCATCAAGATAGAAAAACAGTTTGCGGAAACGCAAATCACCAAAAAGTTTTTCCATTAACTGAGTTAGAACCTGAGCCCCACAAGAAATTCCATAAGGAACTCTTTTATAATTGTAAGAAGCAAAAGGTGTGATAAACGATGTTAAATGTTTTGATTTCTCAGTCAGAGGAATTTGATGATAAGCTTGATTAAGATCTAAGACAGAAAAATAACGGGCCTTAGTGAAATGATGAAAAGAAGTTTGTAAATCTCCAATAGGTGTACTTTGGAGTTCAATCACTTTGTTCAGACGACGAAAATCAATCACAAGTCGAAAATCTTTATCCTGTTTAGGAACCAAAAAACAAGGAGAAGAATAAGAAGAATTACTAGGTTCAATGACTCCATCATCCAACAAGGTTTGAATTTTCTGCCTTAAAATTTCAGTCTTGACAGGATTCAAGGCATAAGGTTGGCTCCTAATAACTTTATCTTCAATCAGTTTGATATCATACTTGACAAGGTCAGTGGCACCTAATTTCTTTGTCAACACATCTGGAAATTCATCTAGAAGATTTTGTAAGTCTTTTCTATCTTTATTAGACAAATGTGAAATACTTTGTTTAGGACACTTCTCTACAGAATTGTCAAGATAGCAAACCGAATCTGCATTATCATTGTGTGAAAGTAAAGGAAATTTAATATTTTGTTCAAAGTTGAAATAAAATTTTTGGGTAAAAAGATTTATAATTATCTGTGAGTGATTTATAAAATCAGAACCTAATATCACATCAACAGGGAGTCTATCACTAATTAGAAACTCAAACTTCCATGTTAAATGTTCAATTTTTATTTTCAGAACACATGACTTAGTAATTTTAATTTCAGAAGAATTAGCAGTATAGCAAGATATATTAACAGACTTAACAGGAAACTTAAATTTGTCATAGGATTTAATTTCTTGAAAAACCTTACTAGAAATGAATGAATGAACTGAGCCAGAGTCCAAGAGAGATTCAAACCTAGTGTCAATATTATTGAAACTAGCATTCAGGAATGGTAGATTTTTATTGGAATGAATTAATCCGAAAATTTTTGTATGTACTTTTCTCCTACAATGACTAACTAGACAAGACGATTTTAATTTATTAATTATCAGTTTTCCTTTTTTGAAATTGGAGGATTGGCGTTTTTTGACAACTTAGCCCAACACTTTGGTGCAATGTGACCCTTTTTATTACAGTAGTGACACACTATATCAGATCGTTGACTAGGTTTGAACTGATTTTGTTTAAATGTAATATTGCCAGAATTATTTTTATCAGTCAAATTTCGTTCCTTAAAATTTTTAGAATCATTTGATGAATGCTGAATTTGCATTTGACCTTGCCTTTCCATGTCTGCAAATAGAACATTTTGTGTGTGAACACACATATTAGTGAGGTCATGAAATGTTTGTGGTCTACTTACAAATACTAACCTTGAACGTTCCTCTGGGTTCAAACCAGATACAATATTGCTAACAATATCGCTTTCTGACTGGTTCAGCTTCAGTAATACTGCCGCTTCTTTAATGCTGACAATGTAAGCAGGCAGAGGCTCATTAAAAGCTTGCAAACGGTAATATCTATGTTTTTCAATTTGGCTCAGAAGACGTTGAGGAATGAAATGATTTAAAACTTCCCTATGAAATTGATCAAATGTCGAATTCAACTGTATGTGACACATAATTTTATCAGCTAAAGGACCTGAAGCATAAGGAAATAAAACTTGAAACAGCTGTATATCCCCAAGACGTGAGATCTGCTGAATTTTTAATGCAGAACTCAAAAAGTTCAACAAAGACTCAACCTCTAACCCATCAGTTATCTGCAAATTTCTCAAAAATTTTTCCACAGGATTTTGCAATTTATTATAAAGCTCATGAAATTGAATATCAGTAGTGACACTCCTATTCAACTGTGAAGTTGGACATGGAACAAACGAATTGGTAACTAAAACATCATGTCCTTCATTCTTGCTTTGCCTTTGATAAAGATTATCACCACTTACAAAATTTGGACCACATTCACTATTCATATTTTGTACAGAAGGTACAGGTTTCTGCAATATATTAGAAGATGATTGAAAATATGCTTCATTAATCAAAGTATTGGCTTGTGAAATATTAGGAGGAATTTCTTTTTGATTAACAAGATCACTATTAGATATGCTTTCAAATCTTATCTGGGGAACTTTCAGAGTAACCTCCCTATTTTGTGATATCGGTAGCCCAGGATGAGGTATAATTTTGGATGGACTGGGAATAACCAAACTACTCTTGTATGTGGGTGAAGGAGTCCTACTTTTAGCAACTAGAGTATATAACTGTACTATCTTACTAAATGTTTCAGATAAATTTTCAGCAATACCTTTAATGAAGCTTAGAACATTGTCTTGTTCTTCAGAAGTTTTAATTTTATCAAAGGAATTGATAATTTCTTCAATTCTATGAACAACATGAATAAAATTTGTTTCAATTTTGTTGATATTTCTTCTGGAAATCTTATCACTACTAGATAATTCTTTAATTTGAGATTCAATCTTATTATGTATTCCACTCTGAATACTACTTAAATTCTCACTGAACAATTCAGAATCAAATGAAATGCTCACAATTTGAACATTAGGTTCACTTATCAATTGTCTATAAAATGCTCTGAGTGAATCAAGATCTCTAGCAAGTGATTCACTTCTATTTACACCTAATCTTTCAAGCTCGAAAATCAAATCATCTTTAACTAAATAATCAGGATTTATCTTATAATCTGAAATATCAGACTTCACTTGGTTAATGATTTCAATGGCACCTTCAATAGTAAAGTTTGAGGCCATTTTATAATGTCACTTACTGATACTATTTCAAGATATAATGGAATATTTATAGACAATATGTTATGAAGAATAAATGATGAATCTAAAGTGAATAGTTTAGAATTCGTTGACATATACTTGAAACCACTTATGTGTGCAGGTTAGTTTAATGACAAAGATACAATGTGAAATATCAATAATTACAAGATTATAGCTACAGAATGATAGCATTTTTAAAAAAATTAACCACGTTCTGCTACCAAAATGAACCAACCAACCTACCTTGGCAAATTAAGGTTGGTTTTTTCACATAGGAATCGTACTGAACTCAAAAGTAAAAGCACAAAATAGGCTGTGGTCGATAAGGCCAAGGCTTTAAAACAATTAACAGACACACATGATGAAGGGTTTCAAGTCAAAGAAGGTCCAGAATAGAAGAAAATAGCATCTATAATTTTAGAAAAGGTTAAATTCAAAATATCACAGATAAAAAAAATTAACAGCCAATAGAATAATCTCTCGTCGTCTTCCTTACAAAAGTAAATAGAATTTTTAGATACTGATTTTGAAAACTTGAGTTAAAAAGATCACTGGCCAGGATATAAAATTCTCAACTTGAAACAAATGAAGATATGCCTAAGCATACTAAATGAAAATTATAAAGGTCTGTTGAGGACAGACCCGGATCTTGAAATCTTGACTCCACGGAAAAGTAATATAAAAAGGAAATATGTCACCTGGATAGCAGTTTTGGTTTCAAGTCCGGTCCATAATAATTATTTTATATTTTCCAAATGCTTTCCTGAACCAAGGTGTTGAGGTTACATTAATACTTTCGATTTCAATCTAAACCTGAACCAGGAAAACCTGTTGATACAAAAATACAAAAGGATAAATTGGGAAATAACAATTTCACAATAATAATGACAGTAGTAACAAAATACATTGAATAATTGTAGTTAATAAACTTGAATTACTGTACCTGGATTTGACGACGAGAGATATTTTAAATAAAAGAAGACAGATTACTAACACATCATGTCTGTAAACAAATTCATAATCTTATTTAAAATTGATAATTATGGCATCAAGGTGTTAATTATAACAAATTATTTAGAAATCAAAGAAACGGCAAAACAATCCAAATCATATTTTAGGAGCCAGTGCCAAGCTGCAAAAAACAAGATGCAACAGGTTAGTTTATGCACAAAGCAAAACCTAGTGCAGTTTGGTAACATAACCAACAAAGGACGGTTACAGTTTAAATTGAAAGCTTGACTAGAAACGTTAAAAGGAGATTTAGTTAAAGTAAAATATTATGAAAAATACCTAAGTAGAAAATAAAATATTATAGCTAGAAATAATAAAATTAATGTTGAAGTGGATGAAACCGAAGGCTCACTGAATGAATTGGTGTGACCAACTGCACCACATTTAACTAAAACAATGTAGCAATGCTACAACAGTAGTTTTTGATTAAATTAAAAGAATTTAAAAGTAACTCCAAAAATCTTCCCCAGGTTTTCCTGCCCAATTTTTTTGTCCCAAAAACCCATATCTCAGGGTTTTTCACCAAATTAAAAGTAACTCCAAAAATCTTCCCCTGGTTTTCCTCCCGTCAAATGTTTTCACGCCAAAAATCATCTACCAGTTTTCCCAACCAAACTTCCCGCCAAATCCACACACAAACACACTCTTTCCCGCCGTGCAAACACTGTCCGGTCTTCTCCTTTCATCCAATTCATCCTCTTTTTTTTCTTCCCCTGAGAAGAAGTCTGCTCACAGGTCAATTCACTTCAGCGCTTCAATTTCTATCAGGGGTTTTCTTTCGAATACCTCCATCTATCAGTTGAACCCTCCAATGTAAGTAACTACGCCATCAATGGGGACAAGATGGCCGCCCGGCTGGCTGTGATGTGAGTAAATAATTCCAAAGGAAGCTCTCACTTTAAAGAAATTGAAGTTGGTTCACCTCTTCACTTGACTCCAATCACATTTCCTATATCATCGATGGTTGGTTTTCTACATTCAAGGAATGTGTTTGATAACATTGATTGTACTGATATTACTAGTAGTTCTGTGAGCAGTAGAACTCATACCCAAAAATAAAGGGTGCTTGCACAGAGGTACATACTCCATGTACTCAACGATAATCATCATCCCAAATTTAAACACAATCATTAGACCCAACCCTTGAATCAATTTCCTCAGTCTATTTCATGTCAATTTCTACAAGAAGTCATTCTGTATCACATCAGCAAAGCTGTATTCCTATTTTCCAGAGTGTTGATGGCTCAAATGAAGCAACACAATCATCAAACCCAATCCTGAATTCAATTTTAATAGTTTTTTGTCTTTTCCCCCCACAAAAGTCACCCTGTTACCAAGGCTGCGTTTCTTTTTTTCATCCAGCCTCTACTCATGTTGTTCCAGACAGCTGATTGCTCAAATCAGATCAGATTTCACATGTCTGATGAGTGCATTTCTAGAACAATATTAATGAAATTTGTATCGAACAGAGAGAGGTCTCTGTTTCAAGTCAATTTTTTTGCATTTGTTATTTGTTTGTTTGTAACGCATTTACGGCCTAACGAGTGAACCATATTCTATGAAATTTTGCATGGGTGTTCTATGTAGGAACGGGTAGTGAGGTATGTGTAAAGATTTTCGAAATTGCTTGCGATAAAAAGACATTTGAAAGATAAAAAGGATAGGCAGTCAGGTCGGACATGATCCTATTACGTCACGGTCTAGTCTGTTTCTGCCTTCAAGATTTGATGAATGATTGAATTTTTTTAATAGCCCTATAGTTGCTCAGTAGCATAGTAACTCAGTAAAAAAATGCTTGAAATTTTTTCCTTTTTTTTAAAGCCGTGTAGTTAGCTGCTCAAGGCTGTGCGCAAGGTTTTTGGTCATACTTTTTTTCGAAGTTTCTTGTAATGAATATTATTAAGGCTTTCAAATGTTATCTATTGCCAAGAGAAAAATTTTTCATGAACTATTATGAAGAAAAATATGGGGGTTGAAAGTTGAAATTTTTCTGTTGGGGGGGGGGGGGGGGCAATTGATCTCACCTACGAGTGATTTTAAACGTTTGATAAAATTTCCATCTTTCTTTATTTCTTTTAACTAAAAGACACATTGGGAAATAAAATGACATAAAAATAAATTTTTAAAATAAATTCAAAATAAACTTTTCAAAATCTAAAAATTGGTGCTTTTAAACCATTTATTCTAAAAAACGATTTTTTAGATTGAAATGTAAATGATGTTAATTTATTCCTCAATATGTATTTTAGTTATAGAAAATTTGTTAAATGTTTAAATGTTAATGTTAATGTTTAAATGTGTAAATGTTAATGTTTATTCACGTGAATGTAAGATCAATTGCCCCCAAAAACCGAAAAATTTCAATCTTGAACCCCCTTATTTCACAAAATAATGGAAGAAAAAAATTGTCTTTACAGCAATAGATAATATTTCAATGCCATAATAATATCCAATGCAAGAAACTTCGAAAAAATTTCCAAAAACCCTGCGCTCAGCCTTAATAACTCCTATATAGTTTACTATAGTAATTTGTATAGCTATATAGTTGCTCAATAACATAGTGCTTAGTGACGAAGAGAACGAATTTCATTAAAAAAATGAAAAGATTAATTGTTTTCTGAGAAGCGCACCCAACTTTAAACGTTGACAAGGTGTTAACAAAACTCGGAGTGCAACACGCAAAACTGTTAGACAACGTCTAACAAAGGCGCGTAGCAAAAACGTCACGTTATTCACGCACGCAATCTAGCGAAAATCCTAGATTTTCTTTCATTCTCGCAACCCTTATAATTCCTCGCCCTCTTTCCCCTCTCTTTATCAATCATCATCACTCTCTCTCTTTTCCTTTTACTCTCTCACTCATCCTCTCTCTCACTTCATCTCTCTTACGCTCTCTCACTCTCCCTCTTTCTTTCCTATTCACTCAACCTCTCTCACACTCGCTTTTTCTTGCTCTCTATCAGTCTATCTCTCTTTCTTTCTCTTCTCACACTCTCTTTCTTCCATTTTCTCTGTCTCTCATTTTTCTATTTATCTATCTTTCTTTCCCTTTCTCTTCTCCCCTCTCTCTTTCTTTCGTTCTTTTTCTCTGTCTCACACTCTATCGTTCTATCTCTCTCTTCTCACACTCTCTTTCTTTTTTATTTGTCTCCCATCCTTTTTCTATCTATCTTCCTTTCGTTCTTTTTCTCTGTTTCTATCTTTCTGTCTATCTTTCTTGTTCTCTGTCTCTCATTGTCAATCTCTCTCTTTCTCTTCTCCCCGCTCTCCAGCACTCCCTCTCCCTCTCTCCTTCCTCTCTATATCTCTGTCTCCTTTCCATCACGATATCTCTCTCTTTCTTTTCTTTCCTCTCTCTAGTGATGGTAACAATATATCGATATTTCCAAATATCGATACTTGGCTTTCGATATATCGATATATTTTCCCCGAATATCGTATCATCGTATCCTTATTAAATAATGAAATAAATTTTTATGATTATTTGATATTTATTATTTAATTAAATAAATATTAAAATAATCTTAATTTCAATTTCCTTAAAAGTTAATTTATTCATTTATGCTGAAAATAATATAATTTCTACACCTGTTATGGTATTTCTACCGGCGGTATTTCTAGAAAATATGGTATTTCTACCGGCGGTATGCCGGTTTTTGACAGGATTTGAATCTCTTTTATTTTATTCTATTGGATGAAATCTTGGTCATGTACACACGCTTATAGAGACTTCTGTACATCGTCACTTTCAATAATTTCAATAACTTTAACTTTTTTGCTAACCCAATTATTGGGTTAGCAAAAAAGTTAAAGCAGCCATTCATACTCTCGAAATCAGGAAATCAATTGAAAATTGTAGTAGTTTTAGTCTACTACTCTAATTTAATCTACGATTTTGGAACCGCTTGGATTTTGGAAGCTATTTTACTTTTTTAAAGGCCAAGGCCCATCTTGAAATGCTTCTGCGGGCCTTTTTAAAATGAGAATAAAAATTCATACATAAGAGTATGAAGGTACTCAAATGCTAAATTCAAAAAAAAGTATGAAGGTACTCAAATACTAAATTCATATTTAATACTAAATTTAAAAAAAAGTATTGTTTTACTTTGGAAATTATAGGGAACCATTGAATAAAAATAAATTCGTAAAAAATTATTTTTATTTATTCAAGAACTGCATCAGTGTAGGAGAGTTAGGAATTCAGCAATATTGGCAATATTTCAATTCGATATTTTTGATCCGATATATCGATATTTTTGATACGATATGTTTGAGGTATCGATATTCTTCCTTCCGATATATCGATACCTTGATTTTTTTTGCCATCACTACCTCTCTCTCCTTCACTCCCTCCCACCTCCTCTTTCCTCATACTCACGCCCTCAATCTTACTCGCTCTAACTCTCACTCTCTCTCCTCTTAGAGGGAGTTAATAGGTTAAGTGTAAGAGAGGGACACCGTCCCTAACTTCGCCTTTTCATACAAATGTATCACCAAGCTTTTTTCCTTTTTTTTCTATATATCATATTAATATCATTTTCAGTAATAATTTCATGTTTGTATATAGTTAAAAAATTGATGTAATAAGTAACTGATAATGTTTTATGTAATAATACTTGGTGATGCCTATATATTGTATTTCATACTAGTAACTGTCCAACTATTATTTGCATGAATAAAGAAATCAATCAATCAATCAATCCTCTCCATCTATAACTCTCTTTTCACTCCCTCTCACAACCTCTCTCTTTCTCTCTCTCTCTCTCTTTTCTCTCTACCTCACTCCCTCACATTTCCTCTTTCTCTTTCTTCATCTGTCAGTCTATCTAGTAATTGTACAATAAATATTCTATTCTATTCTCTCTGTCCCATCTTCTCTCACTCACTCTCTCTTTATATACTCCTATCTATCGCTCTCTCTTTCTCTTTATCTATATATCTCTCTCTCTCTCTTTTCTTTGAGAATAATTTTGTAGAAAAAAATGTATTCTCTAGAAGGTTCTTCTCAACTCCATTTAGTTTCAATGAAATTCTGTAGAATAGAGAGTAGATTTATTTTCTAGAAGAGGTAAAATTCTATAGAATAAAAGAAGCCCCAACTTCTAGGATGCCATGAAACCTTATCACTCATGTTATAACTGATGTTTATCGCTTGCAACGCAGTCTTCGTGTGAAGCTTTGAGTGGATTTGTTTGTTGAACAACTCGTTCTCAGAAAAAAAGACAGAGTCAGGTCGAAACATGCAACTTGGTGTGTATTCCTTCCATTCCTCATTAGTCTGAATAGTTTGCTACAAATCTCGCTTAACTAAGGGCTGAATTAATGAGTTAAGTCTTTAGAGTGTCTGAGTATTTCATTATTTCACTGACTTTTACTCAACAAATATCCCTTCCATGGAGCTATAAGAATGTGGAGGGAGTGTAACGTTTACTGTCAATGTAAAAAGCTATAATAATTGAACGAGCGTATCGAGCTCTTAGTTTTGACTTGTGACTTGTAAAATTTTCTGTATGCTTGTGGGTTTGTGTATATGTTCGACAATAACTTTCGAACGCTTGGACCAATCAACTTCAAATTTTAAGCACATATTCTTGGAATCTTTATACAGATCATGTTCGTTTGCCAATGAAATTGACCCACTCCTTCATCCTCTTTGAGGCGAAACAAAAGGATAGGTTCTCAGCCCTTCATTAATATATCTATATATTACTATATAATAGAAAATAGTTTTTACCATATGGAACTCAAAAGAATTCAAAATATATTTTTAGTTATCATCAGCTTTAGGTGAATAAATGCTATCAGGATTTTTATAGAATCTCTATCAGCTGATATACTAATTTCATTGCCCTGATATATAGATATATAAACAGCTGTTTTTATGTGTTAAATATATCTACTTCTATAGATTCCATTGCCCTGATATATAGGTAGGTCTTTTTTGTGGAAAATAAATCTGTGTATCAGAGCAACGATGAACTTGAACTTCAAGTGGTAGATGACTTGTGAATTTTATTTAAATCAGTATCTTCAAAACAGCCGTTTTTCGTTACTACCATCCCCTACGATAAGCTTCCAAAATGAGTTTACCTTTCCAAAATTAGTTGTTTGCAAGCGAGTTCTCCAGCCCGTTGGGCTCACTAGTTATTATCATACAACTGGCAACACTGAAGCTTGCCAGCTGATTACTGCCAGATACATTTTTCATAAACCCAAAGATGGCGCATTGAACAGAAATGATAATTTCATATAATCTATATAAATAAAATTAGAGTTTTGTCTGTACATTTATCAGAATTGTATATTTTTTGGTTATTTTTACGTTTTATACATTAAATAAGCCGAAAATAGTCTTATCTCACTTTCTGTCTGTCTGTCTGTCTGTCTGTCACGGCCCCAAAGGCATTTTACGCGGCCTTCTCCTCAAAAACGAGAGCATCGATCGGGATTTTAGTTATTGAACAGTATTGAATACTTTATTGACAATGTCTTTAGCTATAAAAAACTAAATTAACTTTTTTTTAACAGAGTAATAAACTTTTAAAAACCAAGTATTTTGCGATTTTGGATACATTTTACGCGGCCTTCTCCTAAAAAACGAGAGCATCGATCGGGATTAAAGTTATTTATCAGTATTGAAAACCTTTTTGACAATGTCTTTAGCTATAAAAAACTAAATTAACTTTTTTTTTAACAGAATAATAAACGTTTAAAAACCAAGTATTGTGCGATTTTGGATACATTTCTTCTAAGTTTTATTACCACATGAGAACAAATCACGTAATTTATCAATCAGCTGTTCTCAAATATAATCTGAATGGTGGGCCCTTCGCGGCGTTCTTTACGCTGTCTGCAGACTTGTGTAGTCGGAGCATTGCAGTCTTTTAGGAAACATATGACTGGTGAATCAAAGCTCATTTTATGTTCATCAATTATTTCTTTGTTGAAAAAAAAACAAAATTTTATAATTTAAATTTATCAAAACAAAAATTAACATTTTAGGAAGGTGCGGTTTGTGCTAGGCTCTTGGGAATTCGCCAGGTAGCACTATTATTATCACATAAGAACAAATCACGTAATTTATGATGATACTAGCTATTGTGCCCGTCCTTCGTACGGATTATGTTTAGAAATAAGACTTTCAAATAAGAATTTCGGCTTTTTTGATAGCAACGATCATGAAGTTGTTAGCAGCTTAGGTCCCGTTCATACATTACAGTTTTTTTGCGGTACGGTTTTTTTACTGTACGGCGTCAACTGTACTGTGATGTTCACACGGTCCGGCTTTGCTGCTTATTGCTGTGCTCTCCTCCTTCTTCCATTGCGCTTCCAGTTCAGTTTTATTTATTCCAGTCCAGGATTTTTTTATTTGTGTAAGATTTTTTTAAATAAGTTTCTTACTGAAGGTTTCTCTTAAATTTTGATCAAAGTACGCAAATTCTGGTTTCAATATTCCACACATTTTTCTCTCATTATTTTTATATTAATCTTAAGTCTTGTCCCACAAGGCGGGTCTCTCATATATTAGAGAAATTAAATTTTCACAATTAATATCTTCCACTTCTGGACACTGGAATTCACTAATAAGAAGATCAATGCTGAAGAATATCAATGAAGAAGATCAATGCTGACGATCTGAAGACTGCTTCCAGTGTAATAAGCGTATCGTTTGAACATATCCATTACCGGTACAATACATGTGCCACCGGATACGGATAGTTATTTTGCGGTACAGCTGATTTTAGTGATACAGTTTTCGAAGACAAAACCGAATGTAGAAATCGGCTAGAACAGCTTTTTTTACTGGATCCAGTCGAAACAGTATTGTGTGAACATACAATATGAAATTTACATGCAAACGAAGGACTGCAAATAACTGATACAGCAAATTTACTGTACCGCACAAGAACTGTATCGTGTGAACGGGCCCTTAGTAAACAACTTAGAATGTAAACAATTTAGTGAGAGGCATCAGAGAGAATATTTTTTGAGAACAGCTGATTGATATATCATGATAAATTACGTGATTTTTTATTGTGGTAATAATAGTGCTACCTGGCGAATTCCCAAGAGCCTGGCACAAACCGAACCTTCCTAAAATGTTAATTTTTGTTTTGATAAATTGAAATTAGAAAATTTTGTTTTTTTCAACAAAGAAATAATTGATAAAACATAAGATGAGCTTTAATTCACCAGACATATGTTTCCTAAAAGACTGCAATGCTCCGACTACACAAGTCTGCAGACAGCGTAAATAACGCCGCGAAGGGCCCACCATTTATATTTGAGAACAGCTGATTGATATATCATGATAAATTACATGATTTGTTCTTATTCTTATGTGGTAATAAAACTTGGAAGAAATGTATCCAAAATCGCACAATACTTGGTTTTTAAACGTTTATTGTTCTGTTGAAAAAAAAGTAAATTTAGTTTTTTATAGCTAAAGACATTGTCAATAATGTTTTCAATACTGTTCAATAACTAAAATCCCGATCGATGCTCTCGTTTTTGAGGAGAAGGCCGCGTAAAATGTATCCAAAATCGCACAGTACTTGGTTTTTAAACGTTTATTACTCTGTTAAAAAAAAAGTTAATTTAGTTTTTTATAGCTAAAGACATTGTCAATAATGTTTTCAATACTGTTCAATAACTAAAATCCCGATCGATGCTCTCGTTTTTGAGGAGAAAGCCGCGAAAAATACCTTTGCGGCCGTGACAGACAGACAGACAGACAGACAGACAGACAGACAGACAGACAGACAGACAGACAGACAGACAGACAGAAAGTGAGATAAGACTATTTTCGGCTTATTTAATGTATAAAACGTAAAAATAACCAAAAAATATACAATTCTGATAAATGTACAGACAAAACTCTAATTTTATTTATATAGATATCAATCAGCTGTTCTCAAATATTCTCTCTGATAACTTACTGTCACTGAATTGTATACGTTCAAAGTTGTTTACTAAGCTGCTAACAACTTCATGATCGTTGCTATCAAAAAAGCCAAAACATATTTAGTCATATTTCTAAACATAATCCGTACGAAGGACGGGTATCTGCTAGTTATTGAATAAAAATCCGAAACTGCAGTTGTAGGAAAATGTATGTATTTCGAGTGTAAATCTTCTTTTTCACTTTCGTAAAATTGCCGCACTCCGCTACCCATCGAGTGGTAACTGTTTAGCTTGAGTGATAAAATCGATATTAACGCTTTCAATACATAAATAACTTTTTGAACTATAAGTACTTTACAAAACGTAGACGGTGATGAATTCTTGATCGCAAAAGATTGTGTAAACGATAAATAATTTTAGCCACTCCATTAGCAATGAAAAATTCTGAACGTTTTGCAGATCGATGTGAGAATAATTTCAAGGTGGTTGTAAAACTCTTTTCGGTACTGTCGTATTCTATTCGAGATATATTTGTCAACTGTCTGAGACACTTTGACAGCGTTCGAAGGGTTGATGTCGTTGAAGGGGGGGAGGGGGTGGAAGAATTCCATACAACTTCCACTTCGCAATTGAGTCTGCACAATAAATAATTCAAACATATATCTTACCTCAACCCCCTTCACCCACACTCCCCCCTCAACCACCCTAGACGACCCCAAACGAAAAATCTGATTTTGAGTGACGAAAGTTTTCAGCCTGTTTGGAGATTGCAGTTTGAAAATGTACTGTAGAGTTTGCCATTGTGGAAGGGGGTGAGAGTATCCGATTGTTGTTTGATAGTGAGTGAGAGAGAGTGTTCAGAGAGAGAATGAGTGAGTCTTGATAGAGTGAGTGTGCGTGACAGAGAGTGTATCAGATTCAGATGGCTTTATTTGTGTAAATTTACAATGTACATGAATGATAAAAGTATTATTAATTTTAGCAACTCTCAGATCCCATAGTTCAAGTTATGTACAGTGATTTTTTCAGACAGAGAGAAAAAGAGAGAGAGAGAGAGAGAAGAGATGAGAAAGAGAGAGTAAGGGGGGATTGAGAGAGAGAAAGGGACTGAGAAAGCGCTAGAAAGATAAGAGGAAAATATGACTAGAAGAAGAAACAGTGCGTAAGTTTTGGAAAAAAGTTATGGGAAAAAGATAATGTAACATTATAACGCACCTTGGGAGGAAGACTGTTCCAACTCAAAAATTGTCAATTCTGAGCTAATGGTATATTTCGGTAGTTTTTTATGCACTTTATTCGGTGGAAGACTGTTCCAAGTCAAAACTTGTCACAATTGTTCTATATTACGGAAGGTTTAGTATTCCTTCATTGAAAATTGCTACATTCATTTGCAAGAAGACTGTGCCATTTTGATTGGAACAGTCTCCCATTTTGATTCAGCCATATGGTTTAATGGAAGACTGTGCCAATTCAAATGACACAGTCTTCCACCCAAACAGATGCCGGATGTGGTCATAATTTAACCAGTTGATTTTGAGAAGGCACATGTTCGTCTTAAGGTTATGTTGCCAAGCACATTTTCAGCGTGATTCTTGTTGATAAAATGTTTTTTTATTTAATTATAAAGTGTGGGTAAATTGAGTTTTACTTCCATACTAGTGGTTCACCCGTGCGTTGCAACAGCATTTTAGTTATTATAGTGCTACCTGGCGAATTCCCAAGAGCCTAGCACAAACCGCACCTTCCTAAAAATGTTAATTTTTGTTTGGATAAATTGAAATAAATTTTTTTTTCACCAAAGAAATAATAAAACATAAGCTGAGCTTTGATTTACCAGTCATATGTTTCCTACATGACTGCAATGCTCCGACTACACAAGTCTGCAGACAGCATAAATAACGCCACTAAGGGCCCACCATTTATGATTAAAAACAGTTGATTTCTATCAGCTGTTCCTTTAAGGATAGATTACTCCTTTTTGTGTCCTTCAGCAAGGACTTTTAACTCCCAACCTTCACAGGAACCATCTCGGGACTGTTCTACATTATGCCTGAAAATTTCAATACTGTTAAGTAACTTAAATCCCGATCGATGCTCTTGGTAATAAAACTTTGAAGAAATGTATCCAAAATCGCACAATACTTGGTTTCTAAACGTTTATTATTCTGTTAAAAAAAGTTAATTTAGTTTTTTTTATAGCTAAAGACATTGTCAAAATAGTTTTCAATACTGTTAAATAACTTAAATCCTGATCGATGCTCTCGTTTTCAGGAGAAGGCCGCGCAAAATGTCTTCGGGGCCATGACAGACAGACAGACAGACAGACAGACAGAAATTGAGATAAGACTTGTTTCGGCTTCTTTAATGTATAAAACGTGAAAATAACCAAAAAAAAATAATTCTGATAAATGTACAGACGAATCTCTAATTTTATTGGAATAGATGAGTGAGTGTGGATCACATTCAAATAGATTTCATTAACTCCATATCTCGGGTAGAATCCCACTATTTAAGGAATCAAACATTGAGAGAGTATATAGATGGTGGGAAAACTCTTTCTGATATACATAGAGACTACCAGAATGAGTGCATTGGAAAAAATCTACCACATGGTAATTACACAGCCTTCAGAAAAGTGTTTATTGAACATTTCAACATGAGTTTCTTTGTACCCAAAAAGGATTTATGCTGCCTGTGTGAGCAATTCTAGAACTCACCCAATGATGAGAATTTAAAAGCACTTCATGGAACCCATATTAGGTTGAAGGAGTTAGCTAGGGAAGAAAAAAGAAAGATGCACTGAATGCAAAAAATAAAGAGTAAGTGATAGCAGTTTTTGACCTGCAAGCTGTCCCTCCCACACCTTGTGGAGATGCATCCCTTTTTTATTACAAGAGACGCCTCTCCACTTTAAATTTCACTATTTATGACATAGGAAATTCAAATGCTTATTGCTATGTGTGGAACAAGGCATAATTCTGCTAAAAGGGGCTGTAATGAAATCGGTTCATGCCTGCTTTTGTTTCTAGAGAAGGTTTGCCAGGGGAAGGATGTTATATTTTATTCAGACAATTGTCCTGGTCAAAACAAAAACCAGGCAATTGCAGCTGCATTTATTTATGCAGTTGAAAAGTTGAATGTTACATCAGTAACACATAAATTCTTACCAGTAGGTCACACCTGGAATGAAGGTGACATGATACACTCTTTAATTGAGAAACAAAAAAATCAGTTTTAAGATCAGGTCCAGTATCTGCCCCTGCACAGTGGATAACTGTCATTCAGTCAGCAAAAAAAAGGGAAACCCATTCACAGTGATGGAGATCAACAGAGAGATGTGAAAGACATCAAATAACTCAAAACTACAGTGGGGAAAAGTTTTCCCAAAAATATGTCAGGGGAACAAGTCGAATGGAGGGACATTTCTTTTATTCATGTTGATAGGGAAACCCCATTCCAAATATTTTATAGAATCAATTTCGATGACGTTGATAAATTCATAAATATTAGAGAAAAAATGAGAGGTGTAACTCAAATGGTTCTAGGATTGGCCTACACAACGCCCCCGGGTATATCAAATCTCAAGAAAAGAGATTTGTTGTCTCTATGCACATCCAACGTAATAAATAAACAATGTAATTCATTTATGAATATCTACCAGTTGGTGAGTGTAATGACACAGAGGATTGATTTATCAATGTTATTGATCAAAAACTATAATTCATTATTGCATTGTCTTTTTCCATGATAATAACTTTTATTTTGTCTGTTCAATTCTATTTAAATTGTTGATTTTTTGCTCAGTAGATTATAATTATTAGGTCTCAATTAGAATGATAAACATAAATCCTTTCTTAAACTATTTTTTCAATTTGTGAATAGCAATTTTATTTCCCATGAAATTCATTTTTTGTTTAGTTATTATAGCTTGAAGAACTAGTTCATTGGTGGTGTAAATTAACAAGGATTATCGATTTGTAGCTCTTAGGATCCATTTGATACGTGAATAGAATTTAGAATTATTGTTGAATGAAGTAAATTAGGCTATCAAAATTTTTTGTTTCTAACAATTTCTAATTTACACAATAATTTGATTTTTAACTTTTGATGGTGTATAAATTGTTGATGATGTGCTTATTAACATTTTAAAATGCATTATTCAATTATTAGTAGTGTTTGAAAAAAAAAAACTATTGTTAAATTTGTAGCTATGTATACCTAGTACTTCATAAATTGGACAAAACTTGAGAAATAATCATAGTGCATGAATTCCTTGCATATCCAACAAAATACTAACATATTTCTTGAATTTATTTCAAATATATTGTACTGTATTTTGGATTAATTTCAACCTATTATCATTGTTAGGAATTTTTCAATCATAAAATAATATTATGTACGGTACCTTTTTGAAGATCATTCCAAAAAGTATGTAACTTTTTGGAGCAAGACTGTCCTAATTCGAAAAAATGATTATAACTTATTTATTTTTTCATCTTAATGAAAACATCAATACAGGTCGGTTTTAAGAAGTAATAGGTAAACTAAAACAGTTGGAATAATAGAAATTGAGTTATTCTAAGAGCAGAAAATCGAGTTTGAATATCCATGAAAACGTTAAAACTTCTCTCCTGAAAAAAGGACTTTTTTGAGATGGAACAGTCTTCCTCCCAAGGTGCGATAAGAAAGAAAGTAAAACATTAGGATGAAATCTTTTCTCGGTGGTTCGGAGCCCACCTAAAACTGTAAAACATCTCATCAATCACCATTACCATTACCAACGCACAAGTCTCTGACCTATGTGAACTTCATCCTCAGCTTAAAGCTGTGCGCAGCGGTTTGGAACATTTTTTCCGAAGTTTCTTGTACAGGATGTTATTGAGGTACTGTATTAGAATTTTATCTATTGCAACGAGACATTTTTTTTCATCAATTATCTTGTAAAATATGGGGTGTTAAAGTTGAAAATTTTCGGGTTTTGGTGGCAATTTATCTCACGTACGAGTTATTATAGACTTTTGATAATTTTTTTATAATTAAAAGGCACCTCAGGAAATAAAATATTATCTTTTTAATTATTTTCTGCTGCTCCTCCCACCAGTGGGCGTGACTTGTTATAGATTTCAGCCAATCACAGACCTTCAATGAAGGTCAGCCTATCAGAGGCACTTTCTCCCTCAGCTAATAGTATCATTCTGTGTTTAGTATATTGTATATATACTCTGTACTAAGTGCTTTTAGTTTGTTTGAGATTGATAATGGTTTAACAACCAAAATTAGTTTCTCACGGTTTTCAATAAATATGGTTGTGACAACTTCGTCTTATTATTCATCATCATTAAAATGTTGTCTATTGCCGAGAGAATTTTTTGAAAAAAAAACTAATTGTATGATCAAAATAATAAAATATGTCATTTTATTTCCCTAGGTGTGTTAATTATAAAATATTAAAAAATTTAAATTTGCTCAAGAGAGAAAAAGTGTGCCCCCCGAAAACCGAAAATTTTCAACTCTGAACCTACATATTTCGCAAAATAATTGATGGAAAACTTTTTTCTCACGGCAATAGATAAATATCATTTCTATACCTTAATAATATCCAATATAAGAGACTTAAAAAAAGATATTTCCAAAAATCCTCCTCACAGTCTTAATATGAAGTTTTCTGCTGTGACAATTTCTGCTTAACATATGTTTGAAAAATGTGGGAAAAAGAAAGAAATGGGCGATTAATGGAAGATAAAGAAGAATAGATACAGTAATGGCTGTATTGAATAAAAAATATGGACAGAGTCATGTAGCAAAAGATTCATGAATTTTTCATGGTACCGATTTTTTTCAGGGAAATAAAATCACCTTGAATGGGGAACAGAAGTAACAAGGACAGAAAAAAAATGTAAAGGAAGATAAAGAAAGAATAGCAAAGATAGAAGATGGTAACAAAGAAGGCAATACAAGAAGAAAAGAAGGAGAAAAATCTGACCCCACATGAGACGAAGAGTCAGTTTCAAATACAAACACATTTCTCAACATGGAATGCTTGCAAACAATATGGAGGCGAAAATACTGCTAACAAGGGGCCGTGGGGATTCGGAGGGGGATAGCGACAAAAAACCATTTCATCGTTCCATCTCATACATATTGGGCGTTCTCTTGGGTTTTGTTACATATTCTTGCCCTGATTTCCAAGTTTTTGTGAATATGTAGGCGTGTGTTTGTCTCTACCCTCCTCCCCCTCCCCCCTAAGTGCCCTCATACCCTCCCAATCATTTCTTCCATTCTAATTTTTTCTACTTCTTGTATTTTCGGTTCTTCTACCATATCCTTCCATTCCTATCACTCTCTGTTTATTAGTTGAACTTGCTTTTGTTTTCTTGCTTCTTCCACATGCATTCTCCCTTATCCCTTTTTGTCTCACATTCTTCTATTCCAATAACTCTCTCTTTATTAGTTGAACTTCCTTCTCTGTTTTCCTTTATTCTAGCATTCGATTCAATTCAAATTTATTCATTTGCTATATTGACAAAAAACATTAACAATGAAACAAAATAAAGAACCAGAGAGTATAGAAGAAGAACTTACTTTACTTACTTTACTTCTATTCTCTCTGTAAAGAACTTGCATTCTTAAAGTTAATAGCAAATCCAAACAAAACTATTTATACATTAAATACGGCACGACTTGCAGAAGTAGGACTTGATCGCCAGCAGTGAGTACTCTTTACTATTAAAGAATTTAATATTCTTTTATTCCTATCACTTTCTTTATTATATGAACTTCCTTCTCTGTTTTAATTTATTCTAGCATATTCTTCTATTCTTATCACTCTCCTTTATTAGTTGAACTTCTATTTGTTTTCTTTTTTCCTTCCACATACATTCTCTATGTCCCTCCCTTACTCTTTTTAGCCCTCTCACATTCTTCCAATCATTTTTCCTTTCTCTTTTTTATGCTCCTTCTTTTCCTTCCCTCTTCTGTTCCTATCATTCTCTCTTTATCAGTTAACTCCCTTTTGTTATGCTGATCCCTCTCACTACAGTAAATTGAATAATAAATAATAATTTCGAAATTTTTAATTTATCAAATTTAAATGAAATGAAACAATTTATTATGTTTGGAGTGAACTTTTCAGTGCATCTTAATTTTTTGGTGAAGTAACCCCAAACTTTTGAATACTGTAGCTGAGTTAAAATTTGCGAAGACAGCTATTTTGGACTCAGTCTGTTGCATATTTGCAAGCTTTGTCATTCTTTCTCAAAATACATTCAAAATACAATAAAAATATTCATTCTCTTTATTATGCCTTCCGCTTTCCACCCTATTTCTTCCATTCTATTTTTTCTACTCTTTCTCTTCCATTTTCCCTTGTATTACTTTCTATTCCTACCACTCTCTTTATCCGTTGAACTCTCTTTTGTTCTCTTGCTTCCTCCTTCACATTCTCTGTCTTTCTTTTCTCTCTTTTATCACTCAATGTTTCTCTCTCCCCTCTCTCACTTCCTCCTTCCCTTCTCTTTCCATCTAACACTCCCTTCTCTTATTTTATGCCTCTCACTTCCTCCCTTTATCAAAAAGAGTTTTCTCCTAATTTTCTCTCTTCTATCTCTGTTTTCTTTTCTCTAAGTCTCACTTCTCACTTCCTCCCTCTCCCATTTTCTTCCTCACTCATTCCCTTTTTTTCTGTATCTCCTTCCCTCTCTCATTCTCGCTCTTCCTTTAACATTCGTTTTCTATCTCTTCTATTCTTTTTCACCATTTCTTCTCACCTCGTGGAATTTTGTCCCCCGATTTTCTCCATTTTTTCATCTCTCTTGCTCCCATTCTTCTTTTTCGACTCTCTCTTTTCAACCTTATATCCCCTTCCACCTTCTTATCTTTTTCTTGTCTTACAATTTTAATAGTTTTCATTCTTTTCTCTTCATCTCTTATGTTCCTCTCTTCCTTGTTCTTTTAATAACTTAGTGAATGCGTATGGGTTTTATTGGTGGGGAGACTCTTACGCTTGAGCCATGTCATTGGATATGTGGTGGACCTTCAATTCTAGGTGGGTTCCGAACCACCAGGAAGAGATTTTATAGCAGAGAACAGAGTTTTTTCAATTCAATCGGTCACCCTCACAGAGAAGGCCAGGAGAGCGTTGCTTATCTGAATCTGATTGAACAGATACCTGATACAGCTCACGGCTATCATTCCCGTATTTTAATAACTGAACATCATGTATTCATTGTGTACTTAATTAAAAAATTAATTTATTTCCTATGAATTACAGCTGTCCTGTTACTCATCTCTTTTTACTTCAATGTATATTATTTTCGATTTGTATAATATTTTTCAGAAGTAGACTACTAGTTAATTCGCACACAATTGAACACAGTTTTATTACCAATGGTTGATTACCACATTTCTACCACTGTTGCAGTAATTTCGATTTTAGTAGCTTCAATTCATCCCATCCCACTCCTGACACCACTATATCAATCTCCACTTGAGTATTGGGTTTCGATAGTCGCAATCATGGCCTGATTAAACTGAATAATTATTATTTGTAGTTGCAATTTGGTTTGGCAACGTATCGCATTCGCCACCACTATATACAACCCTTATATCTACCACTATGCTATTATATATAGGTATATACCACTATACTTACCGAATCCACAAGCAGTAATCATATCATCCGTTTGCAAATTTCTATTCCTCGTCTATAGCGATTCTAGACATGCCTATATATACATCATCTGAACATTATGACGTCTATATAACTTCGATATATGTATATAACATCGATATAGCGATATATGACTTCGATATATGTATATTGTGACGTCCATATTTATGTCTCCTATGATTGATGAGTTCAGTTCGAATCATTGTTGAACTTGGTTGGTATTTTCCACTACAATCCTGCTGTATGATAGCATGCGTGTTATATCTGTAGTGTGCCTCTATATAATACCATACGTGTTTCATCTATAGCATGCTTCTATATAATAACATACGTGTTATATCTATAGCGTGCTTCTATATAAACGTGCTATATCTATAGCGGGAATCGATATATAGTACGTGCGAATTTCGGATGCATTGGTCTGACAGTGCAGACCGATGGATCGATTGTACTTATGGCTGTGTTGTTTTGATAGCATCACCGATTCTATGGCTAGTATTGAGGTGGAAATAATGATTTTAAAGCTGGAATGTGGAATAATTTCTCTGTCTGACTCATTAAATTTTTTTGTATTCAGAATATTCTCGTAGAAATGAATTTAAAGTCATTTCTGACTTACTGACTATTTTCTGACTATTTTCCCTTGTGTTTTGAAATCAAATACTGGGGAATGAGCTCTTTCTTTCTGGCCCATATATTTGTCTTGTGTTTCTATTATATTTATATAGTTTCTACTACCTATATCTAACTAGTAGTTCTGTGAACAGTAGACATCATGCCATAGAATAAGGGTGCTTGCACAGGGGAACATACTCAATGATAATCACCATCGCAAAATTAAACACGATCATAGGTCTCTATGATTCAGTTTGCGTAGTCTATTTCATGTCTGTTTTTCACCAAAAGTCACTCCGTATCACGTCACCAAGGCTGCGTTTCTATTTTCATCCAGCCTGTACGTATTTTGTTTCAGACAGCTAATTGCTCAAATCAGATCAGATTTCACATGTCTGATGAATGAATTTCTATAAAAAAATTGATTGATTTTTTTAACCTCTCTTCGTGTTTCTCTATTATTTTTGATTTTGTGAATTTTAACAATCTGGTTTAGATGTGGGGTTAGGTTAGGTTAGTTCCAAACTATTATTGCTCAAATCAGATCAGATTTCACATATTTGATGAACGAATTGATAAAAAAATTAATTGATATTTTTCAACCTTCCTTCGCGGTTGTCCATCATTTTTGATTTTGTGAATTTTAACAAGTGGGTTTAGATATGGGGTTATTTACAGCCTCTCCTAAACTTGATTAGAGAACTCTATAAATCCAATATTCCATCTTTATCTTTCATTTTGAAGTATAAAGCACATAGGTTCAGCTCAGAAAACAAAAATATGTTACCATATTGTCCAGTAGAGTCCAAAGTCAAAATTTTAAAGATAATCATTATTTTAATAGAAATACAGTGTCAGTTTTAATATTAGATTATTGATTTCTCTACTAGTTTCGTTAAGAATAAGTGATTCATTGACAAATTACGAAGCTCATCCACGTCTAGCTTGGGAAATCCTTTTTAAACAATCTCTTTTCCTAACTCTTTTACAGTTTTTCTCTCTATCTCACTTTTCTCCTCTTCATCACCACCACACTCTATTCTTCTTCACACACCCTACATCGTACACCTCCTTTTCTTTTCTCTGTTTTTATCCCCATTTATCTTTTCCAAACTCTTTTACTATTTCTCTCTCAGTCTCTCTTCATCCTCTTCATCACTTACACATTCCATTCTGCCTCACACACTCTTCTTCGGTCCCTCTCACCATCTTCCTTCTCTGTTTTTTATTCCCATTTCTCTTTTCCAAACTCTTTTACTGTTTCTCTCTCATTACCTCTTTCTCACTTTCTCACCCACACACTATTCTTCCTCACACACTCATCACCGTACCCTTCACCTCCTCCTTTTTCTCTGTTTTTATTCCCATTTTTCTTTTCCAAACTCTTACTGTTTCTCTCTCATTCCCACTTACACGCAATTCTTCCTCACACCTTATCCTCTCACCTCCTTCATTCTTGTTTTTCATTCCCATTCTATTTGACGTACAGTCAATTCCTCTCTATCCTTCCTCACACACTTTTCATCATACTCTCTCACCTCCTTCCATCGTGTCTCGTTTCCACTCTCTTCTCTTCATCACCTATACACTCCATTCTTTCTCACACACTCTTTTATCATACCCTCTCACTTTCCCACCTTTTCTGCTTTTTAATTCCATTTCACTACACAACTTGATATACAGTCAATTTCTCTCTGTACAATCCTCAGCGTCCCCCCAACTCCCTGCCATCATCCCCACCCCCTGCATCTACAGTAACAAATGTTAGCAGACGTGTCTTCCTACCAGGATGGAAAAATCGCGCTTCCTAGCTGCGAGAAAAAAAATGGACCAGTCAGTCTCTGTGTTAAAACGCTTGCCTGCATTTGTTTCTCGATAATCCTGCGTGCGTGTGTGTGTCAGTGTGTTGCTTTTACCAAGTTTTCCGTCTGAATGATATATGTGACCGGTCACACATGTATAATGGCTTGTCAGGTGGTCTCCAGTGTAGTAGGATTTCTTGTCAGAGATGTTTCTCTTTAGAAAAAAATTGGAGGAGATTTAGCTATTTTGCTTTGTTACTAATCTAAATAGCGTGGATGAATTTCGATCAAAGATAATTCAAATAATGAAGCTGTAGAATTTTATTTTTATTTTTGATGCTCACATGAGTCCGAGACTTGTACGTGGGTAATTATGTGAATGATTACACATAGATGCCAGACGGTGGAGCGGGATTCGAACCCACGACAGCAAGTTGAAGTTGCGACGCCTCAACCAACTGCGCTAAGCGGCCCGCCAATAACTGCACAATAATACCAATTTTAGAGATGATATTGGAAGCATTTAAATGCGTTAAATTTCAACTTCGCTTTGATTTGCTTCATAATAAATCTCAAATTTTCTTTGTAGTGGCGAAGGTGATATTGTGGAAGGTATCCATAATGAATAATAAGACAAAATTGTCTCAAACACATTCATTAAAAGAAATTGAGAATAATATATAAATGAAGATATCAGGGATTGAAAATCCCAAAAAAGAGATTCAAATTTTGCAAAGCATCTCATTAATAATGGACACAAGTTCAAGGCTGAAGAAAATGTTGAGTTTCTGCATTTGAATGGCAAAGGCAGACAATTGAACATTTTAGAAGCTTTGGAGATAACAAGGTTGGTAAAAAATGATTCCAATACTAGTTTAAATGACCAAATTTATTTTAACCAATTCAATTCAACTAACTTGGTTTCATCATAATTCCAGCCTACATTTAAAAAAACGGTTCTTTCGTGTATTTCTCGGTTGACCTTGACTACATTTCAGTTAGCTTCTAATTTTAAATTTAATTTGATTCAATTCTAGCCTAATTGTGTATTTTTCTTCTTTGTTGCTTTCTAGATGTTCACAGTGTTTAGTTATTGATTTGACTCGTATTTTTTCTTGTTACTCCTCCCACCAGGGGGCATGACTTGTATGTCAATCGCAACCTTCGATGAAGGTCAGCTTTTTTCTCGCTTAGCCAATAGTATCATTCCATGTTCAGTATATATTAAGCTTCTCTGTACTTTAGTTTTAGTTTGATTGATATTGATAATGGTGTAACAACCGAAACTAGTTTCTCAATTATAAACTTAAAATGTCAATTTCCATTTAAAAGTGTTTTTTAAGTTTATAATACATATTAGTGGAAACAAGATGGATCTTCAACATCATAGTTTCTCAATATTTTTTAATAAATGTGGTTGTGACAATTTCGTCTTATTATTCATTAAATCTCAAATCTTGGCCCTTTTTAGACAATCCGCACACCGAGAGTTTTTCAAACATGGAGTCGACTCCAGTGATACTTATGCCTGGTTTTCAGTTGTTCATTAAATCGTTCAGAAGCTATAGATTCGATAGTGGCCCTAAGGTTTGTTTTACACATACCTGGCTGTCGGTTAACCGGTGTGTTTTACCTAGCTGTAGGGACCTTGTATCTATCATTTGGAGCGCTTCACACTTACCTGATTTTTAAATCATAAGATAACTTGTAATTATGCCGGGTAAACAACACCGGTTACCCGTCTGTCGGGAATGTGTGAAACAAGCCTTAGGGCCGATATTGAACCTATATCTTCTGAATGATATACTGAATGACTGAGAAACCGGACCTGAGAAGACCTTGATTATATTGACTAGTTTACCAGCAAGATTAATAATATTATAATAAATTCTTTTATTGCCAAAAACAATGCTTACAAAAAATGATCAATGACATTTCATTCAAGATTACTAATGCTAATTATTAACATATTATCATATTAGTAATGCTAATTAAGTGCCAATTAATGCGAATTAAACAATATGAAATCACTTTTTTTGGAGGATGAAGCCCACATAGGTTTGAAACCTGTGCGTGGGTAATGAGTTGAATGATGGTGATTGATGAGTTGGACCTACAGTTTTAGGTGGGTTCCGAACCACTAATAACATATAAGATAGTTCATTACGATTAGCATATGGGGTAGAACGGCTTTCAGTTAGTTAGCTTGTAAACACGATTTCACCAAGCGAGTTTACAATCAGATTGTCTATTCGAGAGCAAGAAGCTTGTAAACTAGCTTACCTGGAGTTTTGCAGCCCTTCTAAAATTGTAGGTTACCATGTTTCCCATCACCTGGATCGAACAGTAAGGTCGAACTAACTATCAGATCGTAAGGGCGAGTAGCTTGAAAACTCGCTTCCAATGAGTTTTGCAGCCCACCTAAAATTGTACGTTAACATGTTTGTCATTAATCAAAAGTAAGCCTCACCTCAACTAATTGATATAGTAATTAATTATGGTAACTAGTGTATAAGATTATATAATAGTTGATTTGATTTGTCTTATACTCCTTAACTAGAGTCTACGACTTTATCTACAAAAAAAAAAAATAATAACATGGCTCAAACAACGAGGTGGAACCACCCGTAATTTTTTTTTTGTAGATTACTTCTTGGAGACTCCAGTTAAGGAGTATAAGACAAGTCAGATCAAAAATTATACTATATTATACACTAGTTACCATAATTACTATATCAATTAGTTGAGGCGAGGCTTAATTTTGATGTGAAAGGAACTCTTGTACACTATAAAAAGCTTTATCAACTAAATATTTTTACAATTGTTTTTTAAATACTTCTATATTTTCAAGACTCTTTAAAAACTGCAGTAGCTTATTGTAGAGTTTCCTACCAATATAACTAGGTTTTTGTTTGAATAAGCTACTATTGTGACTCACCAAATGATAATCTCCTCGGCTTCTTGTATTATAATCGTGCACATCAAGATTTTGGTTAATATCATTCGTTTTTACATATAAAATAGCTTCATACACATATAAGTAGGGTACAGTTAGGAGACCAAGTCTCTTGAACAGCGGCCTACATGAATCTAATCTATTTACTCTTTCTATACACCTAACCGCTTTCTTTTGGATCTTAAACACCCTATCAAGGTTTTGTTTTGATGAATTACTCCATACTAAGATAGCATACCGAATATGTAACAGTTAGAGCCCATGGTAAGCTGTAAAAAGTAACTTTTTGCCATTCAATCTAGCGATCTGTCGCAGGACAAATACCCCAGATGAAATTTTACAACTCATTTTCTCAATGTATGGAGCCCAGGTCAATCATCTATCCAACAAAACTCCTAGAAATGCAATGTTTTCTTCCTGGTCTAGTTGATTTTCGTTTACAAACACGTTTATAGCCCTATCTTCATTTGAATTGTGTTTGTTTTTGAATTGAAGGCATTTTTTACTATTTATTGTTTATTTCAACTGAGTAATGGCCTCCTCAGTTTGTAAACACGATTACACTAGGCGAGTTTACAATCAGATCGTAAGGGCGAGTAGTTTAAAAACTCGCTTAGGAGTTCCGCAGTCCACCTAAAATTGTAGGTTCCCCATGTTTTCAAAATTTCTACTCTGGAAGTTTAAAAATAACCATGAAGGGAATTAATAATGAATATGGCTCAAACGGCAAAGCCATAAGGGCCTCCTCACCTGCTAAAACTCATCTTTTGTGACATATAGCGATGATAATGATAACGATTAGACTATATAGATATAGCCCACATCGAGTTATATATAGATTGATGGTTTTAGGGCCAGTAACAGGCCACAAAAAGCTGGAATAAGTTTGTCTAGCAAGTAGGGGATTGGAGGGGGGTGTTGTTTTGGTGGGTGGGGGCTGTCATGTCGAGCAAACAGGGAGCAATAATTTATGACGTAATCGATATTTGGGGGGGGGGGGGGCACCCAGACGACGCTTTTCAACTATTTTACTGGCATGACAAGGGATCACGTGACTATGTATGTTTATATGACGTGCTATAGTAATCGATCAGTGCCTCCTTAATTCTAGGCGAAATTGTGACGGAGAACTTCCTATGGTCAGTGAAGCTGATCACTGCCAGATAAATTTTTCATGACCTCAATGATGGCGCATTGTAAGGAAATTATAATTTCGTACAATTATTGAATGGAAATCCAAAATAGCAGTTGTAGGAAAAATGTTGTATGTGATTTTTTTCACTCAATTATTAATTTGCAAGTAAAGAAGTTCTGTTGATAAGACTCCACGTCGGCGAGCAAGTTTTTACTTTTGTCGGCGTGTAGCAAAAATTTACAATAATACTGTATTTCTTTTTGAATGTGAAATTGTATATAATATTATTGTATTCGGTTTTTTTGGAATAAACGATTTTATTTGGTTCCAGTGCGAAGCTTCTTACCACTCTCACAAACGCTCCGCTACGCGACGTGTAGTTACTGTTGAGCTCGAGTGATCAAGTCGCTCTTTACGCTCTATAAATAATTATCTATACATAATTAATTATTCCTAGAAATACTCATTCAAAACCAACCATCCCAAAGTACAATTGCAAAGCTCCAATACAACAATTTCCTCCAATTCCATTTCAAATAGCATGACAATCAAAATGCATTTGAATCAGCAAAATAGCGACACTGCTTTCTGCAAACATAACGAACGTATTTTGCTTTCCACCACACAGACTAAATAAAGTATTTCGCCTTCCATCATTCTAACTAAGAACAGAATTTCGCCTTCCATCATACTGACTAAATGAAGTATTTTGCTTCACGTCACACTGACTAAATACAGTATTTTGCCTGAATACGTTCGCTATTTATATCAATTTATATTCAGAGTTGAAATCGTTTAGAAACATTACTCTACGAGGCTGGATCTTATTTACCTTACAGCGTACCAAACTAAAACCTCTTTGGAGTAGCGATGGGAGCTTGGGGGGTATGTTGAAAGAGGGGGACTAAGGGGGACGCATTCCAGCCCCCGGGCTCATGGCTTTCGTAGAGCTTTTGCTTCGTTAGAACAGACACCACCTGTTTCGGTTCACACAGGTATTTCTGCACGAGGGATTCACGTTCCCTGTTTCGTTCCTCGTTCCGTTCCTAGATAGGTTGTGCAATGTTTGAAGAAGTTTGTCAGAAGTAGAGAGCAATATCCCGTGGCTCACAGACAGAGACAGGAGTGGGAAGAGAGTGGTGAGATCTACAATCCCAGATGCATGAACTCTTGCACGTTTGTTTCTGATTGTGATGATTGTTAATTGTGGGAGGGGGGGGGGGGGGGGTTGGGCTGAAGTGGCGTGAGATTTGAGTAAAAGAGAGTTCAAGTAGGGGAAGTGGTTTGTGAAGAGGGGGAGTTGTAGGGAAGGATGTGTAGGGGGGTAGTGTAAGGAGGAATTTGTATGGAGGGGATTGTAGGGGGGTTGTGTTAGAAGGGATAAGTAGGTGGAGGGTTTGTGTTGAGAGAATTGTAGGAGGTATACAGTAGCGGGAGATGCTGGGAATTTGATTGATGAAGCGCGGTGGGGGGGGGGGGGTAAAGATTGAGACACAACTATCAATCTCAAACAAACTAAAACTAAAGTAAAAAGTAGCTTAATATATACTAAACACAGAATGATACTATTGACTGAGAGAGAAAGTGCCTATGATAGGCTGACCTGCATTGAAGGTCTGTGATTGGGTAAAAACTATAACAAGGCACACTTTCTGGTAGGAGAAGCAAGAAGGTAAAATAAGTGTCAAAATCAAGAACCAAAAACCGTGAACACGTAAAAAGCAACAAACAATACACAAGTAGGCTAGAATTAGAAAATTTTAAAATTAAAGAGTTGAAGTTCACTGAAACGCAGTCAAAGTCAACCGAGAAAAACGTGAAAGTACCGTTACTAAAATGTAGGCCGGAATTATGATATATTGAATCGGTTGAAATGAATTTGATCGTGTAAGCAAGAATTGGAATCGTTTTTATTTATTTTTGGAATCGTTTTTTAAACGGTTAAACTCCATTACTAGTTTGCATAATCAAATGTATTTCAACCAATACAATACAAATAACTTCGTTTCATTATAGTTCTGGCCTACAGTATAACAGCGGTACTTTCGTGTTTTTCTCTGTTGACCTTGCACCTTGACTGCATTTCAGGGAGCTTCAATTATTAATTCTAAATTTTTCCAATTCTAGCCTACTTGGGTATTGTTCTTGTGTGTAGCTTTCAATGTGTTCACGGCTTTTGGTTCTTGATTTTGACAATTATTTTTGTTTGTTGCACCTCCCACCAGTGGGCGTTACTTGTTATGGCCTTCAGCAAATCAAAGACCTGTAATGAAGGTCAGTCTATCAGAAGCACTATCTTAGCCAATAGTACCATTTTGTGTTTTGAATATATACTCTCTACTTTAGTTTTAGTTTGTTTGATTGATAATGGTGTAACAACCGGATCTAGTATTTCACGGTTTTCCAATAAATGTGGTCGTGACAACTTCGTCTTATTATTCATTAGAAAAATATCAACTCAACTACTATAATTATTATAACTTGTTATTATACTTGTTTGGAATGTTAGAAATAAATTATTTCTCCCAAACAAATATGTTATTCATATAATTCTCTGAATAACGAGGTGTCACAGCCATCTCTAGGATCCACTAGAGATGGCTGTGGAAGAGTTTATGCTCATTCAGTTCGTAATTTTCAGATAAACAATTTTTCAATTTTTTTCTATAATCATCCTATCTCATTCTAGAGTGAAGCGAAGTCAATTTTCGCTTCCATCTAAAAACTCACCCACTGAATTGGATTCACCCTTTCACATGTTCCGAAATAATTTCGGGAATTTTTAGAATTCACCTATCACACGCTATATATCTGAATAGAATATGGAAAAACGTGGAAAAAGTTTGGCTAGCATGACAACAAACAGTTGACAACCTTCACAATGATGTGATAATATCGAATCGATTTCTAGAGCAATGTAGAAAATATATGCAAATGGCCCTCGTTCCAGGTTCAATGGTAGTTCCATTTGAGTTTCTGAATATTGAAAAAAATGTGATGCGTCATGTGCTAAAATATACTTGTGTACCTTAATATTCAGTTCCCTTTGGAATTAATTTGAAATATAAGTTGATGTGATTGGATTGACTTTTACATTTTCGGCTCTAAAATCTCTAACAAAATTCAAAATTATATTCACTTTCTTTGGACTATTGGACGGCTTTAGCACTTTGTTTTCAAAGTGAACATGTAAATTAATATTCATGTTTTGGAAAGAATCAGTGAAATTTTCAATTAAACTTGAGTGTAAACTAAAATTTGGATTTTTAATTGAAAATTTGTAAAGAAAGCAGTAGTGAGTTGTAACTGTTGTATCTTTACATGATTGTGTTTTGTAATAAATAGAGAAATAAATATAAGAATTTGATGTGTGCAGGAGACAATATTTTTACATATCAAGTAAACTGATCAATTACATTCCAAACAATTTTATTGAAAATACAAACAGGAAACTTGATAGAAGATTTAAGAATGAAATTATTGAGTGGATAATGTCCAGTAGAATTGAGGAAAAACTTTTCGAATGATTTATGTCCTATTTTAATAGTAAGCTAAGTTTGCCATCTCTTCTCTTCTCTTTCTCTTTCATTTTCACCTTCTGATTCTCTCTCTCTCTTTTTTTTCTCCTTGGTATTTATTTAAAATCTCTGTATTATTTTTTCTTTGACAGTTCATTAAGGTTTTTGCTTATGTATAATATTAGCAACTCTTACCTGCGCACAGGATGTTTCCTTGCAGGTAATTATTAGATTTTGTAATTTATGAAGATTTATTCTGAAATTGTTATGATGTGAAGTTTTTGATTTGATTTATTGCTCATTTAAATTGGAAGTGATAACCTTGAGCCGTCGCCCCAGAATGAAAGGTATATTTTATTTCTATGAATGTGGCAGGTATCTGTTCAATCAGATTGGATAAGCGACGCTCTCCTAGGCCCTCTTTGTAAGGGACACCGACTGGATTAGCCCGCAAAAGACTCTGTTCTCTGCTGTAAAAGCACTTGCCGGTTGTTCGGAACCCACCTAAAACTTTGGTCCAACTCATCAATTACAATCATAATTATGTTTGGAGTATGAAGCCCATTTAGGTCTGAGACCAGTGCGTGAGTTTATGGTAGTGATTAATTAGCTGGACCATTAGTTTTAGTTGGGTTCCGAACCACCGGGAAGTGATTTTACAGCAGAGAATGAGTTTTTTGATGGCCAATTTAATCGGTTACCCTTACAATGAGGACCAGCAACACTTGCCGGTGGTTCGGAACCTGTAGGTCCAACTCATCAATCACCATCATCCAACTCATATTTTTTTCGGAGTATTAAGTCCATTTAGGTCTAAGATCTGTGCGTGGGTATAATGAGTTGGATGATAGTGATTGATGAGCTGGACCTATAATTTTAGTTGGGTTCCGAACCACCGGGAAGTGATTTGACAGCAGAGAACTGTCTTTTGCTGGTCAATGTAAACGGTTAACCTTACAAATCAAATCAAAATTTATTAATCAAATACATAATTGAAAAATCATTATAGTTAACCTTAAATACAGAATATGTTATATCGATAATTCACCTTGAGAAATTCCTCTATAAAAACTATTCGTTGGGGTTATAACGGGGACCCTGGAGCTCGTAGCAGAACTGATCGAATATTCATCAGTTGTCAGGTCGCCTGAAAGGCTAGTTATTCCCGCCACATACTATCAGGTACACCTGAACAGGCAAACTGATCAGGCTTACATGTCAGGTGTACCTGATTGTGAATGGCCGGCTTATCTTCATGTGTCTGAACCGATACGGCTCACGGCTATTACTACCCACGCACAAGTCTCAGACCTATGTAGCCTTCGTCCTTACAAAAAATTCAATGTTATTCCATTTAAAAAAAAAAAAAAAAACAGTAGAGGACAAATTTTTAAAATGTGGTACATGTTCCTAAGAGAATCAAAGATCGTTTATTGAAAAAAAGATTTCACGTAAACTTTTAAATAATGTTTATTCATAAAACAAAAAAAATGTCAAAAGTTCTAAGCTGTAGCCTGGCTTTAAATGTGGTTTGAGTACGACTCCAGCTCTGCATTAGACATAAAACTGGCATGAGGGTTAAAGGAAATTGGATATTAAAATCCCACAATTCCTGTGTCTTATCTCCGACTCTGACTGGTAATTTCCTAATACAAATCGAAATGGAAACGCACTTCTATAATATTCCATTCAGAAGACGTTTGACATGCATATATAGCTATATATACATCACTTTTGTCCAGCACATATAGATGGAATTACTATTTTCAGGGATCGTTTATCTTTAGCGCTGTTCGTGGAAAATAATATTTCGTGACGAACAATTCTCTTCTTTTTACAATACGTCCTCTCTTTTCTTATTATCTTGTGGAGAAATTGTGTTTCCATCAACTCTCACTTTTTATTCATTTTCTTTTTTGTTTTCCACTTTGTCTTCATTCTACTTGATCTTCTTAATCTTCGTTTTCTTGTATTTCTTATTTAACTTCCCTTCCAATTGCTTTCTTGTTCTGGACGTCCAGCTTCGGGTAGTTCTTTCTCATGTTACATGTTACACTTATGCTTCTCTTTGTTCTTCTGCTTCTTCTCCACCTCTTTCTCATTCTCCTACTCCTCCTACTCCTCTTCCTCTTTCTCTTCTCCTCCGCAACCTCCTCCTTCTCTTCCTCTTCTTCTCCTCATCATCCTATTCATCCTCCTCCTACTCCTCTTCATCCTTCTGTTTCTTCTTCTTCTCCTTTTCCTTCTACTTCTCCTTCTTCTTCTCCTTCTTCTTCACCTCTTCATCCTACTCCTTTTCTTCCGCCTTCTCATCATCATCCTCCTCCTACACCTCTTCGTCCTTCTCTTTCTTCTTCTCTTCCTTCTTCTTCACCTCTTCATCCTATCACTTTTCCTCATCCTTTTCTTTGACTTTTTGTTTTCGACTATAATAAATAATAATTTCCATGAAACAATAGAGTGTAGGCTATACCTGAAGAATTAATGAGAAATAAAAAGCTTTCTCATTTAATTTTCAAATTAATAAAATTTTCTTCCAGATAATGTATTTGAAAAAAATGAAGAAAGAATAAGAAATGAGAACGTAATGAATAATAAGACGAAATTGTCACAACCACATTTATTAAAACTAGGGAAAATAGGGAAAGTGATAGCCGCGAGCCGTAGCAGGTATCTGTTCAATCAGATAGATAAGCTGCGTTCTCGTAGGTCCTGTTTGTAACGGTGACCGATTAGATCGGCCAGCAAAAAAGACAATGTTCTCTGCTGAAAATCACTTCCCGGTGGTTCGGAACCCACCTAAAACTGTAGGTCCAACTCATCAATCACCATCATCCAACTCATTACCCACGCACAGGTCTCAGACCCATGTGGGCTTCATCCTCAAAAAAAAAAAAAAAAAAAAAAAAAAAAAAAAAAAAAACTTCAAGAAACTAGTTTCGGTTGTTACACCATTATCAATCTCAATCAAACTGAAAACTAAAGTACAGAAAATCCTTATATATACTGTACATGGAATGATACTATTGGCTAAGAGGGAAAGAGGTTGACCTTAATCGGACGTTGTGATTGGCTGTCAAGTCACGCCCCCTGGTGGGAGGAGTAACAAGCAAAAATACGAGTCAAATCAAAACCAGAAACCGTGAACATTTAGAAAACAACAAAGAAGAAAAAAATTCGTAATAAGGCTAGAATTTAATCAAATTAAAATTAAAAAATTTAGAAGCTCACTGAAATGCTATCAAGGTCAACTGAGAAATACATGTAAGAACTGCTTTTTAAATGTAGGCTGGAATTATAATGAAACCAAGTTAGTTGTATTGAATTGGTTAAAATAAATTTGGTCATTCAAATTAGTTTTGGAATCGTTTTTTACCACTTAATTATCTCCAAAGCTTCTAAAATGTTCAATTAACTGCCTTTGCCAATCAAATGCAGAAATTCAACATTTTCTTCAGTCTTGAACTTGTGTCCATTATTAATGAGATGTTCTGCAAAATTTGAATCTCCTTTTTGGGTTTTCCAATCCCTGATACGTTCATTTACTCTACATTTGAAACTTCTACCAGTCTGACCCACATAACAAGCATTTCAATCACCGCAATTCAATTTATAAACCCCACTTTTATCCCAGATATCAATTTTGTCTTTACTACACCCGAATAAGCTCTTAAAAATTGGTTTGGTTTGAAAAGCTACATCAAAACCGTTCTTTTTCAGTTGTTTTCCTAATTAATCAGAAACTGGGCCAAGGTAAGGCACCGTTATCCATGACCTTTCCCCAGTTTCAGTTACAGCAATGCTAGCACTGATTGCTAGTCTCCTACTTATTTTTTTTTAAATTTTATTGACAATGATTTCCTCATATCCATTTGTAATAGCTATCTGCTTAATCGCACTAATCTCTTTTTCGAAGTGATGATTGCACATTGGAATGGTTGAAGCTCTATAAATCATACTATTGAAAGCTGCAAGTTTGTGCGATATTGACTACATTTCGGGTGGCATGTATCCCGATATCCCCCCTGGGTATGCCCCTGCTCATTACTCTGCTGGATGGAGAAATATTTAAATGAATAACTTTGTATGTTAGTCAATCTGTTCGTGATTCTCTTTCAAGATTGCTTTGAAAAATACATTGAAATTTATTTATTTCAAATACATGCATGAAAATTACAAATAATAGAGGCTTATAGCTAATGCCAAAACAAACCTCATTAAATGCAGTAGATTGTCTCAAATCAAACAAGGAAATCACAAAACAAAAGTTGAAACGCTATGCTAACAAAGAAATAAAGTCAAAATAGATACATTAAGAAAACGGCATGAAATAACAGCATAAAGAAAAATAACCCTTAATATTATAAACAAAGTAATACGAGAATAGCTAGAAAATGGCATGAAATAACAGTATAAAGAAAAATAACCCTAAACATTGGTTAACTCGAAACAAAGAAGTAATAGAATAGCTAGAAACAAAATAGAAGGTAGATATAGAAGTAGAGGAAAGAAGAAAAAATATAATTTATGGTCTGCAAAACGATGTTAAAATAAAAAATTCCAGATCTTGAAAACATTTTCTACTAAAACTGCACAAATTGTCTGAGAAATTTAGCCTACAATAAACAATTTGTAGATCGCAGTAACTTCTCTTTTCCTCTCCTTATCTTCAGTCTAGTTATACTTTTCTTAGTTTCTTTCTGTACTCCGTTATTCCTACCCTTTCTCTCAATTTTCTCCTCTTATCAATTTCTCTGTTTCTTCCCTCATTCTAACATATCTTTGCTTTTCTCCTACTTCTCAATTCTTTTTCTTTGTAAAAATTTTATTTCTCTTTTTCCTCTTACTATTTCCTTCAGTATTCTTTCCTCATCACTTCTGCTTTTCACATATTTCACCTTCATATTCTTCTTTCGCTCTCATCCTTCTTTCAAATTTTCTTGAACACTATATTTATCTTTATCATATATTTTTCTTCATGTGTTTGACCTTATCTTTGTTTTTCTTCTACTTATCAATTTTTCTTCCCTTCTCTTCTTTCCTCTTCTCCTTTCCTCTTTTCCTTCTTTTCTCTTCTCTTTCTTTCCCCTTCTCCTTCTTTCCTCGTCACCTTCTTTCCCCTTCTCATTCTTTCCTCTTCTCCTTCTTTCCCATTTTCTTCCCTTCTCTTCTTTCCTCTTTTCCTTCTTTTCTATTCTCTTTCTTTCCCCTTCTCCTTCTTTCCTCGTCACCTTCTTTCCCCTTCTCATTCTTTCCTCTTCTCCTTCTTTCCTATTTTCTCCAATAATTTCCCTTATGTTTGCTACTCAAATACTCTCCCCTCTACATTTTACTCTTTCCTCTCCCTCCTTTTCCCTATTTCCTTCAATAACTTGCCGCTTTCCACTCTTATCATCACTTTTTCGTCCTCATCACAGTTTGCACAGTCTCATTTATTTCTATGTTTCACAAAAAATCACCTCACCACACTTGATCGGCGTTTCCATTGAGTGACCGCTTTCCATCGGCTGATCTGCACAGTCTAATAAGTTTCCACGTTTAACAAAAAACCACCACACAAAAATACACTCCATAAATACACTGATCGCCACTGAATCGTGAGCGATTTCTATCTGTACATTCCAATCAATTTCTATGTTTCTAATAATAATAATAATAATAATAATTATAAATTGAATTAATTTAATAACAATAATAAATTAATTCAATTTATGATTATTATAATATAATATATTAATTATAATAATTATATAATTCATTCTATAATAATATGAAATGATAATGATAAAATGAAATAATTAAATTTATTCCTTCAAAACAGAACAAAGTATTTCTCAAATAATATACAGGAACTAGAGTTGACCACATTATCCAGTATTGGTATAATAATAATAATAATAATAATAATAATAATTCTTTATTTCACACACTTATAAATGAAATACAATAAAAAATATACAAAATTCATCTAAAAAATGTACAACAGGCTATAACTTAGATGTGTTATAAACTCACATAAACTCACCAAATATATTTCACTTTCTATTCAGTGACCGATTTCTATTTGTACAGTCCCATTAATTACTATGTTTCACGTAAACTCACCACACCTATTTCACTTAATCGTAGTTTCTATTCAATAACCGATTCCTACCGGCCGATTCAGTGACATTTTGTGTTACATAGAAATTAATTAGACCGTGTAAACTGTGCTGGACTTATATCCAGATCAATAACGAATGAAAGGGTGTTGAAGGGAGGAGGGGTGGAAAACATTAAAAATAATTATTAATGAAATACACCCGCCGGAAATTTGGTCAAATCCCTCTCTACCTGTATGTGTGATTATAATCGTTGTAGAGCCCTTATCTACACCGGCGGCATAAACCAACAATAGCCTTCACCAAAAGCTAAATTGGACCGGCCATTCAAAATTTAATGAATTAATTACCTTTCTTCTGAGCACAGCCTCGTGTCGTTTCAATTATGTAACGATTAATCATGATGGTTAGTTTTAGAACCTGCTTATAAAGCCCCGTGTTATGAGGCTTATGCCATACTCGGGGGCACGGAGACCAAAATTTACTGAACTACATAATAAACGATGGCAAATTGTGAGCGGGTCTATAAATACAAATTGCAGGAAGGGTGATAAATAAAATATGGCGCACTCAATACATTCTGTTGTAGTTTGGGTTGACTGTATGTAGCGGATCAGAATTTATTGGGAATAAATTTTTATTCTTTATAACTTTAATTTATTTTGGATTTTTCAAATTGTTACTATCCGACCACAGACAAAAGAACCTTCGCGCATTGTATCACTGTAGTGACCACTCCCCCACAGCACCAACTCTTGTGCGAGTGAGAGCGACAGCTTTATTGCCCTCTCACTCACTTGCTCGACCGATGACATCATACCGGAGCGTTCTTTTCAATACATACATTACTAGTACCGATGTTCACTGTAGGACAGACAAGCGTTGACTGACCTCCTCCACTACTCTAGTGAGCGAGTGAGATAAACTGCATAACGTGCTCTCTCTCTGCGCAGTAGAGTTCATATTTTGAAGGTTCTTTTGTCTGTGGTCGGAGCATTGTAGTTAAGTGAACAGTAGATCACATTCGCCTAACACTCCTCACTCAAACGGGGATGATGTTTTCGAAAAAACGTTTAGAGCACTTTTGACTCAATTTTAATTCTTTATTTATTTTTATTAATTGTGACAAAATTACAATGAATGTGAAGGAATTTTTTTTTTTAGGATGAAGCCCACATAGGTCTGAGACCTGTTCGTGGGCAATTAGTTGGATGATGGTGATTCATGAGCTGGACGTACAGGTTTAGGTGGGTTCCGAACCACCGGGAAGTGATTTCACAGCAGAGAACAGTGTATTTTTTGCTGGCCAATCTAATTGGCCACCCTTACAAAGAGTGCCTAGAAGAACGCAGCTTATCTCTATCTGATTGAACAGATATCTGCCACGGCTCACGGCAGACTCAAGTCCAAAACTGCTTTCTTCAAAAATTTTGAATATTTTACAGTGTCCAAAACATTGAGGTTAACACAGACTGAATTTAGATTTGTTAAAAAACTTCACTCGAAAAATAACAAACTGATTCTTTTTCATTGCTCAATTTATTATCATAGACGAGTGGTTCACCGTGCTTTGCAACGGGATGTTTAAATTAAACATGTGATGTATGGGTTTCAACCGCCAATGCCAATATAATTCCAAAATTTGAGGAATGTGATAGCCGTAGCAGGTATCTGTTCAATCAGATTGATAAGCAACGCTTTCCTGGGCACTCTATGTAACGGTAACCGTTGTGATTGACCAGCAAAAAGGACTCTGTTCTCTGCTGTAAAATCACTTCCCGGTGGTTCGGAACCCACCTAAAACTGTAGGCTCAAATCATTCACCATCAATCCATCATCCAACTCATTAGTCATTACTCACGCACATGGGCTTCATGGGAATTAGGAGGTGCAATATTGATACGGAACAAATGTGTGTTGCTTTGGCTTTGTGCATTATAGTGACGTATCACGTATCAGCTGTTCTATGAGCTTCCTGCATCTAAACACATTTTGAAACAGAAATAGTGAAATTTGAACATCAGTTTTGAAAAGGCTGGAAGGTAAATACAAAATTTGGCTTCAAGGTGCACTGAATTGAGTTTAGAGTATACTCTGTGCCAAATTTAGTGTTCCAAATCGTTGCCGTTTTTTTTTTTGAAAGCAGTAAGATAACTCCAAAACACACACACACACACACACAAACACACACCTACTCTCTCTTATTACACACACACCTACACTCACACACACACTCACACACCCTCTCACTTATTACACAGATAGAGGCCTGCATGAAAGTCTGTCCAGCTGGAATATAGAAAGTTGGCGGGAAAGCGTATGATTGGCTTAAATGATGTTCTGAGCACACTGCACATCCAACCACTAACTTCCTTTGCTTTGCATGTCTAATCAGCGGAATCAGCTGAAATTTGACGGACTCTCTCATGAGCAGTCATCATTCAGAGGAAGACAACTTTGGGTTGGGTTGAGTTTAACTTTGTCTCACACAACCAAACCACTAATCAGATCATGTCAGGAACTGTATCGTGCTGATTGCTCGGCACATAGATGGTGTGGGATTGATAGGCTTCAAGATAAATTCGTTTATCGTTTCAAGACAAGGATGAATCTTAATGGAATACGTGACAGCTATATGTAAATAACTGCTATAGACCACGATGAAAAGAGTGAAAACTATATGTTCATAAACGCAATGTATGTATATAGTACCATAGCCGATTCGACTGTAGGTGGCTCTTCAGACCTCAACGCTATGTTTTAGTCCAAAGAGCGTACTGTATTACAGTAGAAACAATTAGTCTGGGCGCGTGGCTCTGGTTTCACTACTAGCCGTCCTGTAAACGTTGACTAGTTGACCTTGAAGACATCTGCAGCGTCGCCCGGGCCACATGTTTTTAGAAATGAGCGATAAACACTACCCTCGCGATGGCTGACTACCAAACGGCCGTGCGCCCAGACTAATTGTTTCTACTGTACATAAATGCAATGCGCGAATTAAATTTAAAAACGAAATATTACTGTCCTATAATAATTATTATTGACCGAACGAAGAGAGGTCTCAGTTTCGAGTCGACCGTTTTGTCTGTAACGAATTTTCGGTTAGAAAAATATAACAAATTCTATAAAATTTTGCATGGATTTTCCTTCAAAGAATGCCAATGTCTAAGGATTTTAAAAATTTGCTTGCGTTTGAAGGATATTAAAAAATAATAAAGTAATGGCTCATGGTCATCTGTAAAATCACTTCCCGGTGGTTCGGAACCCACCTAAAACTGTAGATCCAGCTCATTAATCACCATTATCCAACTCATTACCCACGCTGAAGTCCCATACCTATGTGGGCTCAAATAACCACGTTTTTTTATTTATTGTGACAAAATTACAATGAATGTTAATATTCTTCTAGAATTTCTTCTTTGTCATCCAATCCCACGGTACCCTTCCTGAGCCTGCCTATGTTGAATGCTTTGGCACACGGAGTATGTGGGAATGGCCCGCATCGGTGGTAAATTCACACAGTCTGTTTTGGCCTGAGCTGAGGGCTGCAAAACCATAAGTCCTATTTGCTATCTGCTGCCTAGATATAGACACCTAACTATAGATATACTGGCCAGGATTGTCATAGAGATATAGAACCTATTTCCTGCTAGCTTGGGGTTTGTCTTTCCGACTTTGCAACGTATGATTCGGTTGCCAAGTATGGAATTAGTTAGCTATTCCCAACTGGTTTAATTGCCAATTGGAATATCCTCTATTTATTGGGATATTTTGTACTAGCAGGTTGCCCGATTCGATTGAATCTGAATTTCTAGAATGTGTAATAACTTATCTACAGATTTAATTTTTTTTCCTTATAGCTAATTTCATTCTTCTGTTGAAGGAGCTCACATTAACTTTGCATTGAATAACAACAGCTTTCCAAAAAAATAAGCCAATGAACGATCTCCTCGTAAAAATAATGATTACTTTCTTCTTATTCTTATTCTTGTTTCTCTTACTCTTTTTCTTCTCATCCTCGTCCTCCTTCTCCATCATCTCTTCTTCTTATCATCTTCTACCCCTTCTCCTCCTCCTTCTCCTTCTCCTCCTCCTTCCACCGTCTTCTCCTTCCTCAAAGATATTTTTGATTCACCCAATAAGTCTCAGCTCGTTAACTTCTTTTGATATATCTTCCATTTTATTTTCCCCCTTGTCACCCCCATCAACCCTTCTTCCATATTGCATTTACATCATAATCGTGGAGTGTTCCATTTCTTTGGTGAAACGTCCGCTGTAATTCTTCTTTTTCTTCTTCATCATCATCATCATCATCATCAATCATCATCATCATAATCTTTTTCCAGTCTTGGATTCCTCCACAATTCTATTTTTCTTGTTGTTCCCCTCCCCCATTTTTATCCTCTTTTTCTCCACCTTTTCATTCTCCTTTCCCCCACATTTGTATTCTCCTTCTCCCCTCCTTCTCATTCTATCTCTACCTTCTTATTCTCCTTCCCTCCATCATCATATTCTTCTTACCCCACATTTTTATTCTTCTTCCGCCACCTCCTCATTCTCCTTTCCCCTTTCTTCGAAATTTTCTTATTCTTATTTCCATTACCTTCTTATCATTCATCCCCTTACCTTCCGTTTTCCTTCTCTTACCTCCTCATTCCCCTTCATCACATCTTCTTATTTCCCTTTATCCTCACCCATCTATTATCCTCCCCCCACTTCCTTCTCCACCTTTCTTCACCTTCTTATTCATCTTCACCCCACCTTTTTACTCTCCTCACCCCCACCCTTTCTATTCCTCTCCCACCTGTTTCGTATTCTTATTCTTTCAATCCTGGATTCCTCTACAATTCTATTTTTCTTCTTCTCCCTTCTCCACACCTTTTTATTCTCCTTTTCTCCCACCTTCTCATTCCTCTTTTTCCCACCCTCATGTTTTCCTTAACCCCCCCCCCCCCCCAACTCGTTGTTCTTTTCTCCTTCACCCCACCTTCTTATTCTAATTCCCCCATCCTTTGTATTACTTTTCTTCTCCTTCAACCTGTTTCGTTTTCTTCTTCTTTCAGTCGTGGATTCCTTTACAATTCTTATTTCGTCTTCCCCCTCCACATTTTTGACCTTTCTCCTTCCCCCCATCTTCTCATTCTTCTTCCACCACCCTTTTTATTCCTCTTCTTACCCTCCCAGCTATTTCGTAGACAATTTGCTTTATTCATGGCCCCTCCTCCATAACTCCCACTTGCTTTTGACCTCTCCTTCTATTAAATAGAAAACAAAGGGAATTCTTTTAGGGCTCTCAATATTTAAGGGAAACGTTAAAGTAACTGCGGAACGTATTCTCTTTGTAATTCAGTCTGGATGTATAAAGTCTTCATTCTGAATTAACTTTCCACTTCCTTGCACTCATCTCACTATAGATCTATCTTACTTTACTTCTCTTTTACTCTATCCATAGTCTCTCTCTCTCTCTCTCTCTCTCTCTCTCTCTTTCTCTTATTCAAGTTATATTTACTCAATTATCTTCTTGCTGCGAATTGAGTGTATAATGAATGAATCCATTATTCACTATCATATTGACTTAAACATTTTCAAGATGTGTGTATTTTGCAAATTTTCAAGAGGTGTGAATTTACCAAAATTTCAAGAGGTGTGAATTCACCAAAATTTCAATAGGTGTGAATTATCCAAAATTTCAAGAGATGTGAATTTTCCAAAATTTCAATGGGTGTGAATTTTCTCTCTTTCTCTTATTCAAGTTATATTTACTCTATTATCTTCTTGCTGCGAATTGAGTGTATAATGAATGAATCCATTATTCACTATCATATTGACTTACAAATTTTCAAGATGTGTGTATTTTGCAAATTTTCAAGAGGTGTGAATTTACCAAAATTTCAAGAGGTGTGAATTCACCAAAATTTCAATAGGTGTGAATTATCCAAAATTTCAAGAGGTGTGAATTTTCCAAAATTTCAATGGGTGTGAATTTTCTCTCTTTCTCTTATTCAAGTTATATTTACTCTATTATCTTCTTGCTGCGAATTGAGTGTATAATAAATGAATCCATTATTCACTATCATATTGACTTACAAATTTTCAAGATGTGTGTATTTTGCAAATTTTCAAGAGGTGTGAATTTACCAAAATTTCAAGAGGTGTGAATTCACCAAAATTTCAATAGGTGTGAATTATCCAAAATTTCAAGAGGTGTGAATTTTCCAAAATTTCAATGGGTGTGAATTTTCTCTCTTTCTCTTATTCAAGTTATATTTACTCAATTATCTTCTTGCTGCGAATTGAGTGTATAATAAATGAATCCATTATTCACTATCATATTGACTTACAAATTTTCAAGATGTGTGTATTTTGCAAATTTTCAAGAGGTGTGAATTTACCAAAATTTCAATAGGTATGAATTATCCAAAATTTCAAGAGGTGTGAATTCACCAAAATTTCAATAGGTATGAATTATCCAAAATTTCAAGAGGTGTGAATTTTCCAAAATTTCAATGCTGTGAATTTTCCAAAATTTAAAGAGGTGTGAATTTTTGTGGAGGCGATAATAATAACTAATAAGCGTATGACATTTATTGGTGGGGAGACCCTTATAGGCACTAGTAGTTCCACCTCACCGTTTGTACCATGTTATAGTGTACATGGTGGACCTACTATTCAAAGTGGGTTCCGAACCACCGGGAAAGTGATAATAAAGCTTATAACATCAAGTCATTGAAACACGGTCACCCATCCAAGCGCAGTCTTGGAGGCGGTCAATTTCATTGATCAAAAGTGTATATTTCCTCTAGATCAGAGTATAATTTCTTGTCTCACCAAATTCATGAATCAAACAAGATAAATATTACTAAATAACTATTACAAATATTCTATTGTTAGAACTTTCTCGAAGTTTTTTAGTTGATCTATGTCACCATCAGTGAACTCATTGGCATAGTAATTGTTTTCTCGTTCTTTGTAGTGGCGAAGGTGATGTTGTGGAAGACATCCATAATGAATAATAAGACTTGAAGTTGTCACAATCACATTCATTGAAAACTGAGATACTGGTTTCGGTTGTTACACCATTATAAATCTCAACAAACTAAAACTAAAGTACAGAGTAGCTTAATATATACTAAACACGAAATGATACTATTGGCTGAGGGAGAAAGCGTCTCTGATATGCTGACCTTCATTGGCGGTCTGTGATTGGCTGTTGGCCATAACAAGTAACGCCCACTGGTGGGAGGAGCAACAAGGAAAAATAAGTGTCAAAATCAAGAAGCAAAAACCGTGAACACATAGAGAGCAACAAACAACAACAATACACATGAAGGCTAGAATTAAAACATTTTAAAATTTAAAAAATTGAAGCTCACTGAAATTTGTTCTATTATTTCTTTCATTAGAGTTAACAAATGTTTAGGGTTATTCATCTTTCATGTGATTTTTAATTATTTTGGTATTTCATTGTTTAAAGTTAATTAATATTTAGGATTATTTTTCTTTTTGCTTTTATTTCATGCCGTTCTCTTATTGTATGTATTGAATTATTTCTTTGTTAGCTTAGCGTTTAATATTTTGTTTTGTGATTTCCTTGTTTGTTTTTAGTCAATATAATGTATTCAATGAGGTTATTTATTTATTTATAATGTATTCAATGAGGTTTTTTTTTTGTTTTTTTAAATAAATAAATACTTTATTGCCAATATAATAAATATTTACAGCATTTGTTTGTTTTGCATTCCCTGTAAGCCTCTATTGTTTGTACTTTTTAAGTACCGGTATGTATTATAAATAAATAAATAAATGCAATAAAGTTCAACCGAAAGAGACACGAAAGTACCGTTATAAAAATTAGGCCACAATAAATTATGATGTATCCAAGTTAGTTGTATTGAATTGGTTGAAATAAGTTTTATCGTTTAAACTAGTATTGGAATCACTTTTTACACATCTAGTTATTTCCAAAGATTCTAAAAGAAGATGTTTTCAATCGTCTGCCTTGGCCAATCAAATGCAGAAATTCATCAATTTCTTCGGCCTTGAACTTGTCCTTGAGTCTCCTTTTTGGGATTTCCAATCTCTAATATGCTCATTATTTTATTCTGCGTTTGACCAATATAACAGACATTACAATGATCGCAATTAAATTTATAAAATTAACTTTTATCCCAGATATTAATTTTATTTTTACTACACCCAAACAATCTCTTTAAAATAGGTTTTGTATGAAAAGTTACATCCCAATCGTTCTTTTTAAAATCTTTTCCTTATTTATCAGATACTGAGCCAAGATAAGGTGCCGTTATCCATGACCTTTCTCTTCTATCAGTTACAGTAATGCTAGCACTGATTGCTAGTCTCCTACTTATTTTATTTAAATTTTGTCTACAATGATCTCCTCATTTGTGATAACTATCTGTCTAATAGTACAAATTTTTTTTTTCAAATTGATGTTTGCTCATCAGTATAGTTGAAGCTCTTTCGATCATACTATTGAAAGGTGCAAGTTTGTGGGATATAGGGTGACATGAGTGATGAGGTATGATAACATTGTTAGGAGTTACTTTTCTGAAAATAGAGAAATTGTGGCCTCCTGTGCTATGATCAATTCTTAAATCTAGAAAGTTTAAAACACTATTCTCTTTTACCTCTATGGTAAATTTAATCTTATGGTGTAAACTGTTCAAATAGCTGAGGAAATTCTTTAATTGCTTATTACTACCCTTCCACAAACAAATAATATCATCTACATTTCTAAACCAATAAACAATCCTCTCACGGTTTTCAATAAATGTTGTTCTGACATTTTACGAATGTCGTGGCAGGTATCTGTTTAGTCAGAGAAAAGGTACTAAACTCCTGGGCGCTCTTTGTAAGGGTGACCGATTGGATTGGCTAGCAAAAAAGATTGTTCTCTGCTGTAAAATCACTTCCCGGTGGTTGGAAACCCTCCTAAAACTGTAGGTCCAACTCATCAATCACCATCATCCAATTCATTACCCACGCACAGGTCTTAGACTTAAGTTGGCTTCATCCTAAAAACTTCAAGTCTCATTATTCATTATATCTTCCACAATTTCACCTTCGCCACTACAAAGAAACTTTAGTGTTTGTATAATGCTCTACTATTCAATTGTGTTTAAAATGGTTCGGAACCCACCTAAAACTGAAGGTCCAACTCATCAATCACCATCATCCAACTCATTACCTACGCACAGGTCACAGAACCTATGTAGGCTTCATCCTAAAAAAAAAAAAAAAAAAATATATATATATATATATACTGTAAATTCTGATGGTACGGTATAATTAACTCTATAAATACATGTGTATTTTTCTAACATCCTAGTATTTCATTGTAATGACACTAAAACTCGGGCAGCTATGGTGAGAAAAACAATTAGTGATCTATACGGTGCGTTTTTTGCACATAAAGAAATGAAGACCCGGGAAAAACTCATTGCATTCTATTGTAGAAAAGACTAATTTCTGTTTCTTTTGTCTGTGCCATCATTCTTCCCTTTACTGCCCTTTTGTTTTCTCAATGTTTCGCACTTTTTCACGCTAAAACAAACACAATAGTCTAATAACTCTTCTTGTTTTCCATCTTTTTCTCCTTCTCGTCTTCCTCATCATCATCTTCTTCGTCATCCTCCCACTCATCTTCTACATCATCTGATAGTTATTTTTTCTCTTCCTCAAACTCCTTTTTCTTCACCGCCTTCTCTTTTTTTCTTCCTCTTCTTCTTCCACCTCCTCTACTATATCTTCTGTCTTCTCTTCTTCTCTTTCTTACTCCTTCTTTTTTCTTCTCTTCGTTCCTCCTTCTCTTCCCCTTCTTCGTCTTCTTCATCACCTCCTTTTATTTTTTCCCTACTTCTTCTTCGACTTCCTACTTCCTCCCTTCTACTTTTTCACCCTCCTCCTCCTACTTATTCTTCTTCTTCTTTCTCTTCTATTCTATATTTCCGCCTTCTCCTTTTCTCTTTCTTACTCCTTCTACTTCTCTTCTTCATCTTTTTCTTCCACCTCCTTTACTATTTCTTCTGTCTTCTCTTCTTTGCTTTCTTAATCATTCTCCTTTTCTTCTTCTCTGTCTTACTCCTCCTTTTCTTCCTCTTCTTCTTCTTGCTCTTTTTCCTACTCTTCTTTTTCTTCCTTCTCCTCTTCTCCTTCTACCTCCTTCTCTCATTCTTCTTCTTTTCTTCTTCTTCTTCTTCTTCCTCGTCATCATCATTATCCTCTTCTTCTTCTTCTTCCACGTCATCAACTACTTATTTACCTCCTCCTCATCCTTCTTTTTCTTCTTGTTTTCCTACTTCTTATCCTTTCGTTTTACTCCTATTCTTCTTCTTCCTCCTTGTTCTCCTTGTTCCTCCTTCTTTTCTTCTTCTTCGTCTTCTTCATCACCTCCTGTTCCTTTTGATCTACTTCATCCCTTCTACTTTTTCACCCTCCTACTCCTACTTATTCCTCTTCCTCTTTCTATTCTATTTTTTCCACCTTGTCTTCTTCTTCTTCCTCTTCTCTTCTACTTTTCCGCCTTTTCTTTTTCTCTTTCTTACTTCTTCCCTCCTCTTCTCCCATTTCTTTTTCATCTCTTTCTTATTCTCCATTTTTTTTTCTCCTCCTCTTCTTCTTCCGTGTCCTCTTCTCCTTGCTCCTCTTTTTCTTCTTCTTCTCCTTCTCCTCCTTCTTTCCTTCTCCTTTATCCTCCTCCTTCTCTCCTACTTCTTCCTCCTCCTCTTCTCTTTCTTCTCCTTCTTTACCTTCTTCCTTCTTTTCCTATTCTTGTTTCTCCTCCACCTTTCTTTCTTCTTCTTCCTCTCCTTCTTTCTCGTTGTCTTTTTCTTCTTCTCCATCTTCTTCTACCTCCTCTTCTTCTTCTTCTTCTTCTTCCGCCTTCTCTTATTCTCTTTCTTCTTTCTTCTATTCTTCTCCCTCCTCGTCTTCTCTTCCTCTTCTCCTTCTTCTTCCTTCTCCCTCTTTTCCTCTTTCTCTTGTACTTCTTCGCCATCCTTCTCCTTCTCTTCTTCTTTTTCTTTCTTTTCTCCATCTTCTCTTCCTTCTCCTTCTTCGTTTCCCACGGCTTCTTCCCCCTCCTTCTCCCACCACTCCTTATTTTTCCTTTTCCTCATCTTCCCTCTTCTTCCTCCTCCTCCTCCTCCTCCTCCCTCTTCTTTTTTCCCTTCTTCTACCTCTTTTTCTTTTTTCTTCTCCTCTTTTTCCTCCTCCTCCTCCTAGCAGGGGATAGCAGGGAAGAAAGAAAGGCAACTAAGCAAATTTATCCGTCGCTTAATTTATTCATTGTACTTAATGAACTCGGTGAATGAACGTTTCATTCCATCTTGAATATTTTCCTTTCATTTACTTTTCACCCTGCTTCTGAGAGCGGTATGTGAGAAAATTGTCTAAATTACTCTTCTGTTCCTCTCCTTAGAATAGCAAACTTATTCATCCCATTAATGTCTGTAAAGTACAGTGTAATAATGTTATGTATCATGATATATGATGTGTATCTTGTAAATAAATGTGTTTAACATGGATGCATCATGTAGATATGTAGAATGTGTTTGAATAATGTAGATATGTATCATGTAGATATGTATCATGTAGATATGTATCATAAGATATGTATTATGTAGATATGTATCATGCAGCGTCATGTATCCCATTCTATCCTACATAGTGGATTTTTATAGTTTGTGAAGTGAACGTGATGTCCTTTGATAGGAACCAAAATCAAGATTTTATTTACTTCTAATATAGTTTACTTATTTACTAATATATAAACATTTTGTTTATTAGATGAATACCATTGTTTCATTCATTTTTCCAGCTAATTTTCAAACCTCCAAAATCCTATCCAGATTTGGGCCGTAGCAGGTGTCTGTTCAGTCAGATAAAGATAAGCTACAAACTCTGTGCCCTTTTTGTGAAGGTGACCGATTGGTTTGATCAGTAAAATATACTCTTTTTTTTGCTGTAGAATAACTTCCCAGTAGTCTTGGTAGTTGACGGTTTTCTCGTCAACGAAACGCAACTAGTTTGTATTCCCGGTGTTTTGGAACCCATCTAAAACTGTAGGTCCAACTTATCAATCACCATTATGCAAACTTATTACCCAATCTCAAGTTTTAGACTTACGGATTGGCCAGCAAAAACGACTCTGTTCTCTGCTGTAATATCACATCCGGTTGGTTCGGAACCCACCTAGAACTGTATGTCCGACTCATCAATCACTAACTCATTACCCACAAAGAGGTCCCAGACCTCTTATTCTAAAAAGTTGTATGTGGGCCTCATCCTCAGAAAAAACTGTCATATTTACAAGTGAAATAAAGGTATTATTAATTTCTAAATGAGCAAATTGATTAGGATAGCAGCTAACTTCCGCCATTTTTAACTCTGTAATGATTCGTTCCCGGGTCTATGTTTGTATGAACATTTTTAATTATTATCATTATGAACTTTTTGTTATTTCGTGGTCTGTACAACAATCCCATCAAGTACTGGTTGCTTTTTGTGAAACAATCCGTATAATTGAATCGAGATCTAAAAAAATCGCTAAAAAAACAGGTCGAATTCAAAACCTCCTCCTGTTTGGAAGTCGGTTAAAAAGCATCTAATGCCTTACCGTTTCCCTGATATGTTCTCCCAAAATATATATCCTTATCCTAAATATTCAATTTAAAACCATTTTAATCGATAACAATGATAATAGATATTCTTGTTTTTGCGAGTTTTCTTAGGAAAACATCTCAATTTCATTTACTCTTTCCCACACTGTCTACCGTATCAGACTATACATTGCTACTCATTCGTGAAAATCGAATTTTCACATAAACATTCCACATTTTGTGGCTTTCGCAGTTTTCGTCTCATCTGAAAATTAGGCCGGAAACAAATAATGAAGTTCCTTTTTCTGGCGAGACTCCCATCTCGTCGAAATGGGGCAGGAAATCACGTTGGAAAACAGCCTCTATCGATTTGGGGGGTGGGGGTGGTTCAGGGGGAGGAAAGATGACGAAGAATGGTGGAGGGGAAGACGGAGACGTGGAATGAATGGTTTCGACATGTGATCGAAAGAGAATAGGATTGTTAATAAAGAGACGCGTAGCAGAGAAAAGGATGGGGAACGCAGGATATATTGGGAAAAAGAGAGAGCCCAATACAGAACCTTGAAGGAGCCCCGAATTCAATTCGTTATCTTTGCTTTGTACTCTGCTTCACTGAGATTTTCAGTTGTAGTTGAGTGGAAATGGTTTGGCTTTTCACAAGAAGTCTTTCTATTGAATGAAATATGATCACGACTACCATTTATATACAGATATATTGACTTATGTACAGCCTTTGATACTGACTTTTGACTACCGCAGGCTATATTTATGTAGACTCATATACAGCCTTTGATACAGACTGGAAAGTACTGTTAATGTAGCGTGTATTGTTACAGGAAATCGTCCTTGATGATTTTCATTGTAGGGATTGATCGGGGAAGATTGTTCAACATTATTGATTCGCTTTGAATCTGGACACCTTATCTCTTCCCTAGGTATTGTAGGGCTATAGGGTTAGAGGGTTGGTAAAAGAAGAGCAAGAGAAAGATGAGGGAGAAGAAGAACAAGAGCAAGTAGAGGGAGAAGAAGATGAACAAGAAGAAGAAAACGAACAGGAAGAGGAACAAGAAATAAAAAAGAGATAGAACGAAGTAGAACAAGAAATAGAAGAGATAGAAAGAAGGAGAAGGAAGAGGATGAGGAGGAGGAGAAGGAAAAGGTGGAGGAGAAGAAGAACACAAAATAAAAGATATAATCTTTAAACTTTTATTTCCAATCATATCTTCAGTAGTTGAAAATATAATTAACTACAATTAATTATGTTATTTATATGCCAAGAACATATTCATCGAATGGAGTAGAAATTGTCAATAATTAATTCCAAGTTTTTGTGAATATAATAATATAGGCGTGTGTTTGTCTCTACCCTACCCCCACCCATCATCCATCAATGCCACATACCCTCCCAATCATTTCTTCCATTCTAATTTTTTCTACTCCTTGGATTTTCGGTTCTTCTACCATATTCTTCCATTCCTATCACTCTCTGTTTATTAGTTGAACTTCCTTACTTGTTTTTCCTCTATTCTCGCATATTCTTTTATTTTTCCTTTGTAGTGGCGAAGGTGATATTGTGGAAGGTATCCATAATGAATGAATAGACGAAATTGTCCCAACCACATTTATTAAAACTTGGAGAAACTAGTTTCGGTTGTTACACCATTATCAATCTCAATCAAACTATAACTAAAGTACAGAGAAGCTTGAAAAACTGAACATGGAATGATACTATTGGCTTAGCGAGAAAGAGGCTGACCTTCATCAAAAGTTGTTATTGGCTGACAAGTCACGCCCCCTGGTGGGAGGAGTAACAAGCAAAAATATGAGACATCAATAACTAAAAACTGTGAACATCTAGAAAGCAACAAAGAAGAAAAAATACGTAATAAGGCTAGAATTAAATCAAATTAAAACTAAAAAATTAAAAGCCCACTGATTTTTCGTTTTTTTTTCTTAGTTTTAATTAGATTTAATTCTAGCCTTATTAATTTTTTTCTTCTTTGTTGCTTTCTAGATGTTCACAGTTTTTAGTTATTCGCATTTTTACTTGTTACTCCTCCCACCAGGGGGCGTGACTTGTCAGCCAATAACAACTTTTGATGAAGGTCAGCCTCTTTCTCGCTCAGCCAATAGTATCATTCCATATTCAGTATATATTAAGCTTCTCTGTACTTTAGTTTTAGTTTGATTGAGATTGATAATGGTATAACAACCGAAACTAGTTTCTCAATATTTTTTAATATATGTGGTTGTGACAATTTTGTCTTATTATTCATTATGGATACCTTCCACAATATCACCTTCGCCACTACAAAGAAAATTAGTTAATAGAATAATTTTATTGATGATATATTTTCCTATTTATAGCGTAAATGAAAAATGGTGTCATTATTAAAAATGCTCTCTTTGCTTTCCAGGTATGTCAAAGTTCCTGATTATTACAACTATTCCTGCAGATGCCATTCTTGGTGAGTGTGATAAAAGATTTCCTGTGAAATACTTCTGAATTTTCAAAATTATGGTAGAAGTTGATCAATATGGGAGATGCCTACTTTTATTTGATGATGACTTCGATACGGAATTAATTCTATTCACATAATTTTTTTGTAGATTACGTCTTGGAGACTCCAGTTACGGAGTATAAGACAAGTCAAATTAAAACCTAACCTTACCTAACCTGTCCAATAATAGTTATCATTCTATAGGTCCACTGTACTATGCACTATATCATGCTATACTTCACTATACTGTACTAAATTACTATACTTTATTACTAGTATGCTCGTACAGTCGTTACTGCGTTGGCTGTGAGAGTTATTTTTTCACTTTCGTCCCATTCACCTGAAAACCCGTTAACTTAAAACATTCATCGAATACCTAATTACCTAATACCTCATACTGTATCTCTGTATACCTAACAAATCAATTTAATCAATCCAATTGAAACAAAATTCTATTCAAATATATTTTGTTCAGTACAACGCAGTAGACTACAGGTATACGGTAATCAAAAATAGATTGTATTAACAGATTTGCGTAAATAGGTTATTGAAAATTCAAGACTATCAAAGTATCGGATTTTAATGATAAACCCAAATAAATGAACGTGAATAAATAAAAAAATCTACTTTTCAGTACTGAATTCACCTCGAAATCAACACATCTAAAAACAACATAAAGAATGAATAATAGACGATTTCCATGGATGTAATGGATATAGGCAATCCGCATTAACGATTAATGTAATCAGCAAATTGAAGTCTAAACAGGCAATTAATTATTTTTTTATTAATTATAATGGTCTATTATAGCCATTATTATGGCTGGTTCTATAGCCATTATTAATGGCTGGTTCTTTATAGATTAAAATCCATTATTATTTCACCTAAAATTACATCAGAAAATCTTTGTCTATTTTAAATTAATTTATTTTCTTATGATGTTGAAGATCCATCTTGTTTCCACTAATATGTAATAAAAACTTTAAAAACGTAAGTTAATTTCCACTTAGAATTATTTTTTTATTTTCTTCATTTAATCTTATTAACCAGAAATAATTTCATTCAGTTCCATACAAATATTCTGACTGCCTGTAAACCATTAAAACCATCCCACATATCTGCAGCATACAGCTTGTGATCCCCCACTCCTTTCAACATTACAGATATAGGCTCAAAATTTATAGATTTTAGCCTTCCGCTTTCCTCGCTTCTTCCCTTCCTTCCTTTCTTCTTTACTTGGCATTTATCCAATTCCTATTTCACCCCCACAAAACTCTCTCCACCCTTCTTCTACATTGTTCTACCGCAGACTTACTCTGTGGACTCAATGAGGAAATACAAACAAATTCCCTACACAAACAAAAGTCTGAACATACACATTGTTCTCTGTTGATTCTCTATAAAAACATGATAATTGTGCCAAATTGTTTTGGTTGCCGTTTCTCTCTTCATCCCATTATTTTTCTCTCCAGTTAATATCTTCTTTCTGTTAGTGTATCTCTCTTATTTTTATAATTTACATACAACAATGTATTATCTCTATATTTCTCTTTCTGATAGTAAAGTGATGAAAGTCAAGTCAAGATGGAACGAATTTTTGCTTATCGACTTATTAATGTTGTTTTATATTGTTACGGGTTCTATGTCTAAAATAATGCTGGCAACACTTAAATTTATCACTCGCACTTTATTTACACAAATAATCACAACACTCACTGATCAGTAATGTCTTACAGAAAAATAAGCAATTAAAAACAGATAAATCGATATTGTTCAACTAATAAAGAGATTTCAATAAACTGTACAAAAATCAATCACTAAACGTTAAAAGGCCGGTCTAATATTAAATAATAACTGTACAATAAACTGTCCAATAATACTCAAAAAGAAACGTCGAAAAAGAGCAATTAACTTACGCAGCACTAGTCCGTAATGTACAATAAAAACTATTTAGTAGTTCACTGGTACGAATTAAATAGGAAAAAGAATAATCGCTATAGGCACAGAGAAAGAATTACAAAAAAATTCTCCAAAAAAGAATTCGTCACCCGTCCTCTACCCCGACCCTATTGAAAACTCTGGTGTGGAAACTAAAATTTGTGTACCAAAAAAAGTCAAACAAAATTTTATATAAGCTTTCTGTAAGAAAATGTTATGATATAAATAAGAAACCCGTCTCCTTTTGCAATATACATATGTAAAAATTTGGAAGAAATTTTGGGGGAGGGCGAGGGCGCTCAATCTCACCCACTTAAAAATCACGAATTGGAAAGATGGTAAACTTTCAGAAATCAAACTTTCAGTGTTTGAGCTAACAAGTGTTTATGAATTTTCTAAATTATTGAGCGCCCTCGCCCTCCCCCAAAATTTCTTCCAAATTTTTACATATGTATATTGCAAAAGGAGACGGGTTTCTTATTTATATCAAAACATTTTCTTACAGAAAGCTTATATAAAATTTTGTTTGACTTTTTTTGGTACACAAATTTTAGTTTCCACACCAGAGTTTTCAATAGGGTCGGGGTAGAGGACGGGTGACGAATTCTTTTTTGGAGAATTTTTTGGAGAGGATATCAGTTTTTTTTTTAATTACCTACTTGTTATAGAGGTAAAACACTGCAAACACAATGGATGGGGAGAGAGTCAATTTTTTTTAAAACAGTGAAATGCTATGTTATTTGATAAAGATAAATAATTTCATCAAATAAATAAATAAATATTTATCCTCACTGGTTGCTACAAAATTATTCCAGCTATAAGTGAGCCAGTTATGGTTAATACTGAATAATGAACGAACATGACGTTGTGACTGTGTCTGTTGCACCACACCTTAACATTTACTATCCAGACTTTCACGTCATATCATCATTAATTTATGTATAAGCAGTTAACAACAAAGTTTGTTAAATTAGATTGAGATTGAGAAAAGACTTTGTGATGACATAAATATTGAGTCCAGTATGCTGGACACACGGCCTGGGCCCAGATAAATGTAAACATAACCTAATCTGTTATTTTCAATTTGAGTTATTTAGATTATTGAAATTTATTCCAATATCATTGACTTTGAATAATCAATCAGTATAGCAGGATAAAACAAGAGAAAACGTGAAATCAATCATATTAACAATTTGGGACTGAAGAGGATAAAGAAATTAGATAGATACCTAATTTGAGAATTTTTCACAAGATTTCAAAAATTGCAATAAATTGCTAAGTTTAAATACATACCAAAGAACAATTATGACGACAAACGTCGTTGCATTGAGAGCACTCTGACAGCGAGGTGAAACAGTCTAATTTTTCACAAAACGAACATTTATCAAACTGTATTAAGTATTTGACATCCGTAGAACGGTTGCTAAATAACCGACTATGAGTGAGCACACTGGTTACGCTGCTTATTGAAAATGTCGAATTTGGCGGTGGCAACAGTGTGAATCACTTTCAATTTTTAACCGCTAGGATCGCGACATTTACATTCGATAAAATGTTAAATTCAAAATATTGCAACTTTCAACTTTCAGTTATTATTCAGACAGAGCTACAGAGCTTAATCGGACATTAAATGATTTGAAATTTTAAATGTAAATAGTTTAAACATGTCTTCAATCGCTTTTGGTAGTCCGAAATTTCAACTCATTACAGATTTTTCACATCAAGTGCTCAAAGTTGACTAAAATTTGAAAATTCACGAAAATTTTAAAATTTCCACAGTCTTCCCTAATTATCCGATTTTTTTTCAAATTTTCTATACCTATACTATCAAGTCCATCGATTTCATTTTTGGAAAAAAATGTCAAAACTTCAAAATTTTGGGGCCCCAAATGGAGGGGTGAAGGGGCAATTTTCAAAATTTTCAAAATTTCATTCAATTGCGGGCATCTACTCGATGAACAGAACCTATATCCCAAGTTTCATCGAAATCTGTTGGATAGTTTTGTCATTAGCTGTGTGGAAATAAAAAGTCCCAAAATTAATAAAATGACAAAATACCCGCATATGGTATCTTCGCGAATTTATATCGTAGAAATTTCGTTCTGGTCTTAAATGAAAGCGCTCAAAAATCTAAAAAAATAATGTTATTACAACATTTTAAAATTTTCACTACCTTCCGCGTAAATTGAGATGGCGGCATGAGCACATCAAAGGGAAGTTGGTTACAGAATATACAGTGGCGTCGGTCTTTCATTCGTGTCGGGGGGGACGGGTGGTGGAACGACCGTTCCACTGGATCATCACTATATAGGCACAATATATAGAACTGCCTCAACTTGCTCATCACAACGAATTTCAAACAAGACCGACTAATTTACAAAAGTCTCCCTGTATTTATATAATTTTCCATAATTGAGATATCTCTCGATTTTTCTATTAACTTCTACCGATTTCTAAAATAAACAATGGAAGGCCTTCACACCTTCCACAATATTCGATAAGATTCCATTAATGTCTAATAAAACAACTAGAACATTGTACAAAGTACAAAGTAAACACCATAAAAGTGTCAAAAGCAGAGTAATTAATTGTTTAGAAGTAAACATTTACATAGCAGATAACGCCCGAGAACAACTTCTTTTTCTCAATTCTCACTACAATATGTTATTTAATGTCATTAATTTTGTTTTATATGTCATTTATTTATATGTCAACGAAAGGTCACAAGGGACAAATCGACTAAAGTCGACTTACGTGGGAAAATGGTTCTTTAATATATCTCTTTTTATGTTTATTTATTTATTGTTTCATTTATTTATCTATATATTACAAAACACAATCAAGTAAAGGTACAACATGCACAGCCCACTACTGCTTTCTTTAAAAATTTTCAATTAAAAAATCCAACTTTTAGGTTATGACCAAGTTCAACTAGAAATTTAATTTTGAAGTACAATTCCTGATTCTTCCCAAAACATGAATATTAATTTAGATGTTCACTTTGAAAACGAAGCACTAAAACTGTCCAATAGTCGAAAGAAAGTGAATAATCTTTTACATACAACAATGTATTATCTCTATCCTTCTTTTTCTAATAGTCAATGGATGCAAGATTGAACGAATTCTTGCTTATTGACTATATTTTATTATTATTTGCTATAATATAATAATTCTTTATTGCCAATAAAATAATAGTTACAAAAACCACATATCATATCCAAATATACATTGGCGTGGCCAGAATAAGAGAGCCTTGTGCTCTAGCCTATAATTCAAACGTAATATAATTTAGATAATTTAAATCTTATGCTGATTCATATTAATTTTTATGTCGTTAGTGTATATTACTTGATTTGTAATTATTAAGGACCGGTCAGAGCATTATTGAAATCGTATCGTTGTCCGTCCGTCCGTATGTGCTCTAGCTCTTGAAAGGAAGAATCTAGGCTCTTTAAACTTTAGAGTTTTAGGGTCGAATATATGAATAATTATGATTTAAAACAGATTCCCATTATAGGCTCTAGGTTAGTTTCGACTACGGTAGTGAAAATAGAAACATTGCGCAGCTGGTTCATTTTCAATACAAAAAATTGTACAATCTTGCAAAAGTTGCTGCTTATTTCTAATACAAAAAAAATGAAAAATATGGGTTGTTGCTTAGCCCAATTATTCACTTTGTTTTCACAGTGCTTTGACGTTTCTTTTTTTGATTGTGTTGAAATCTTCTTAAAATTATTCTAAATCGTCCAATTGAAAAACAGACAGAAAATAATGAGGCATGATATGTTATGAGATCTGTTGAACAAGAAGAAGCAACAAAATGTTTTTAACAAACATTTTGTTTGCATTTATGCATTTTTTGTAAATTGGGTTGAAAAATATGACGTTTACGAAAATCAGGGAAGTTGAATGGTGTGTACGCAGAAAACTGATGATAATAATTATTTTATGTAATTTAGTCGGCTGCTTGGATACTTCGTTACATCGATTTATTATTCTCTTATAAAGTATTGAAAGTTGCTTATAAAATGAATGTAGCTGAACCCTATATTATTCCTTCTATTATATTGTTAAGATTATAGTAATGATTTTTTTCATACATATATTTTTTTTATTAATATTATTTTTTTAATTTACACTATTACTTTGCAAAAAACTTTGTTGGTAAGAACATTTTTTCTTCCATATATTTTATAATTATTAATTTGGAAGGACCCCGAACAGGACTACCTATGGGGCTCTCACTTAGGCAGTGTTATATACTATTTGTAAATATATTGTTGTGATATGTAATGATGATGTTTGTAATGTATGTAATACTTGCTGAATAAAAATATTATTTCTGCTATGTAATGTTGAGAAATCCAGTCCGACATAGTATTTATATGACTGCAACACACGCAATCTTCATATAAAGTAAGATTCAAACACTCTACTCCCATTAAATTAATATACCAGACATTAAAACAACCTTTCCACCCTCATTTTAAATATAATTTGTATTAAAACAACTCCCACCCTCATTTTAAATATACTTGACATTCAAACTAGATTCTCACCCCTATCTGTACTGAAAAGCGTATCTGATTAGATTAGTGGGGGTGTAAGACTCTCAATGGACGTTCATTATTTAATCGAAACGCACTTAATTAAATGTGAATAACGTCTTTTTTACACACCAGGTTGCGTGATACAGACTTCGTGAAAGTCTTGGTGGGAAGTTGAATGAATTACGTTTGATTTCGTGAAGTTTAGAGCTGAACTGTTCTTACAATGCGAAATAATAAAAGATTGTTCGAAGACACTTTTTATCTGTTGCTTTAGTAGGGTTTCTTTGCTATTTTTAAAGGATTGAATTCATGCTGAAGACAATATTTAGGAAATTATTTTGCTAGCTTTTATTTGAACTGATTGTAACTGAAAAAAGTAAATGTCTTTTGTTGGTGGGGAGACCCATACAGGTAGTTCCACCTCGCTGCTTGAGCCATGTTATTGGAAACATGATGAACCTTCACTTTCAGGTGGGCTCCGAACAATCGGGAAGTGATTTTACAACAGATTACACAGTCGTCTTTGCTGGCCAATCCAATAGGTCACCCTTACACAGAGAGCCCAGGAGAGCGTTGCTTATCTAATCTGATTGATCATATACCTGCAACGGCTCACGGCTATCACTTCCCTGATTTTAACCATTTGATATTAACGAATAATAGATGTTGCAACCTCTAAATTAATCTACATTTGAGATAACTTACTATAATGTTACGTCATTGTCAGGTTTTTTTTATCAAATTAAAACTGAAATACAGAGTAATTCTAATATAGAATAGTAATAAACAGTCAATATATACCCGCCTTAGACGAATACTATTGGTTATAGACTGGGAGCCTCTCATTGGTCGCACTCCACGTTGGAGGCATGTCATTGGCTGATACTAGACACGCCCATTATTAACAAGAAATAGCCTCCAAATATGGAACAGCCATGAAAAGCAAATAGAAAATAGGTGTCCTTTTGACCAAACACAAATCAACGATGAAATGAGCTTGCAAAATATTGTAAAAGTGTTATTAGGTCCTGTTTGTTATGTAGGCCAAACAGGAATAAGCTCCAAATAATGATATGATTTATTCACATTGTTCAAATTTCTTCGTAGTGGAAAAGGTGATATAGTGGAAGATATCCATAATAAATAATAAGACTTTTTGTCATAACCACATTTATTCTCAACCGTGAGTACTAGTTTCGATTGTTACACCATTATCATTCACAAACAAACTAAAACTAATGTACAGTGTAGCTTAATACATACTAAACACAGAATGATACTATTGGCTGAGGGAGAAAGTGCCTCTGCTGACCTTCATTGAAGGTCTGTGAAGGCTGAACGCCAAAGCAAGACACGCCCACTGGTGGGAGGAGCAACAAGCAAAAATAAGTGTCAAAATCAAGAACCAAAAACTGTGAACACATAGAAAGCAGCAAACAAGAACAATACAAAAGTAGGCTAGAATTAAAACATTGAATTAAAACACTAAATTCAACTACTATTTACAGAAACGTTTATTTACACGTGTGTGACTTTCTGAATTTGAATTTGAATTTATTTTTCATTCCAAGACATTTGTACAAACAAACAGGAAAATTGTCAAGTGCATAAGATAAATACATAAATACGAACATACAAGAATTACAACAGAAAGTACTTCATCACATATTTTGAACATTTTCACCCTAGATATAATTAAATTACTCATACCGGTTCTTCAATACAGCCAGTGTCATACACAATTTCAATATCCATTAAGCCAAAACACATTCATCCATCAAAGAACTCACCCAATGAGTAGGAAGCCTTATCTACCAACCATTTCTTTAGCTCTACTCTGAATTGTGTATAGTTTAACACTTTTATGTTTTAAGGCAATAAATTATATATTTTAGGACCTATACTGTATATTGAGGAGAGTTTTCCAAAAGTTGGGTTTTGTGCGGGATAGATGATATTAGAACTGCATTTCGGGTATTGTAGGTATGGAAAGCATTGTTCAGCTTAAATGCATTTAGATTTTTATGAGTGTATGATGCAACCTCTAATTAAAAGCGATGGCACTGTAAGAATCCTTTCAGAACGAAAGAGTTCCTGCCATGTGTGTCTTAGAGGCTTACCATATATATTGCCTTCTTTTGGAACCTGAAAACTCTTTCCGTGGAACAAGATGCACCCCAAACAAGTTTTCCATACTTAAGATATGGAAAGAAGTAGCCATAATAAATTGTAATTAGCGAGTTCAGACTTACAACATTTCTAAGCACCCTCAAAGAAAAACAAGCAGAGTTTAGTCTGGAACACAATTTTTCTACATGTGCCGACCATTGTAACTGCTTGTCATCCAAGTCTAAAAACTCTCATTTGGATTTTGAAAGTCAATAGATCTGTCCGTAATTTCAGGATTATTGGAATGCGCAGATCTAAAAGAGATTCATTTTTGTCAGTGTTCATCGATAAACCATGAGCTGCAAACCAAGATTTTATATTCTTTAGCTCCTCTGTAGCTGATGATAAAAGTAGGTTCCTTCCCTGAGATTGAATATCATTCAACCTTTGAACAGATATAATTCAGGAGGAACGCTGTTCAGTCAGATGTTGAATTCAAACAGAAAAGTTTAGCAGACCGATCGTGAAATTAGATTTACAGTGAGGCGTTTAGGATTCATGGATATTTAGGTGGCGTATCTCATGGCATTATAATTCAGTGTGACAGGAGTTGAATGGAGGAACGATGGAGTTGATAATGATGTTGATGGAGGTGGTGGTGGGGGAATGTTATGGGAGGAGGTGAGGAAGAGGGAGAGTATTCTGAGGGGCGTGAAAAGGATGACGATGAAGTGGGGAAAGGAAAAAAGGTGAATGATTTGCGGAATGAATGAGGAGTTTGGTCAATGAAGATGATGTACATGAGGAAACGTTCATGGTGGGGAAGAAGGAGAAGATGGTGAAGAAGTTGAAGGCGGAGAAAAAGGAGGAAGCGGAGAAGATTGATTTTTTTTTTTTTGAGGATGAAGCCCACAGGTCTGAGACCTGTGCATGGGTAATGAGTTGGATGATGGTGATTTATGAGTTGGACCTACAGTTTTAGGTTGGTTCCGAACCACCGGGAAGTGATTTTCAGCAGAGAACAGTGTCTTTTTCGCTGGCCAATCAAGCTGGTCACCGTTACAAACAGGACCTACGAGAACGCAGCTTATCTATCTGATTGAACAGATACCTGCTACGGCTCGCGGCTATCACTTCCCTTGATTGATTGATTGATTGATTGATTGATTGATTGATTGATTGATTTCTTTATTCATGCAAATAATAGTTGGACAGTTACTAGAATAAAATACAATATATAGGCATCACCAAGTCCTATTATATAAAATATCATCAGTTACTTATAACATAAACTGTTTATCTATATACAAACATGAAATTATGACTGAAAATGATATTAATATGGTCTATAGAAAAAAAGGAAAAAGCAAAGGTGATACATTTCTATAAAAGGCGTAGTTAGGGACGGTGTCCCTCTCTTACACTTAACCTATTGATGGAGAGAGAAGTGGAAGAACAAGAAGAAACAGACGAAGGAGAAGGTAGAGAAGTAAAAGGAGGAGAAGAAAAAGAAGGAGGAAAAGAAAAATACCTAAAAAATGAAGAAAAAGAAAAATATGAAGAAGTGGATGAAGAAGACTGAGGAGGAGAAGGAAATGAAGGAAAAGACGAAGGATGAGGAGGAGAAGAAGGAGAAGAAGGTGAAGGAGGAGAATAAAGGAAAAAGCGGAGATGAAGATGGAGCGAAAAGGACATAGAGAGAAGAAGGAGATGTAGAGAGAACAAAAAGATGGAGAGAAAAGCGGAAGAACAAAAAAAAACAGACGAAGGAGAAGATAGAGCAGGAAATGAAGGAGGAAAAGGAAAAAGGAGAACTAAAAAATTGAGAAAAAAATAAATAAGAAATAGAAGATGGAGGAAGAAGTGGAATGAGGAGGAGGAGAAGAAAACTAAGGAGGAGGAGGAGAAGAACAACTAGATGAAGAAAGAAGTGGAAGAAGAAACAGATGAAGGAGAAGATAGAGAATTAAAATAAGGAGGAGACGAAAAGGAAGAAGGAACAGGAAAAAGGAGAACTAAAAAATTGAGAAAAAAGAAAAATAAGAAGTAGAACATGAAGAAAGAAGTGGAAGAACAAGAAGAAACAGACGAAAGAGAAGATGGAGAAGTGAAAAAAGGAGGAGACGAAAAATATGGAGGATAAGGAAAAAAATAAGAACTAAAAAATTAAGAAAAAATAAAAATAAGAAGTAGAAGATGAAGGAAGAAGTGTAAGAAGGAAGAGGAGAAGAAAAGGAAGGAGAAGAGAAAGAAGGACGATGAGAAGAAGAACAACAATGTGAAGAAAGAAGAAGAAGAAGGGGGAGGAGAAGAACAAGATGAAGAAAGAAGAAGGAGGAAGAGAGAAATGAGAAGTAAAAGGTATGAAAAAAATATGTGAAGGTAGCGTATAGGTGAGAAGGTGCTGGAAATTTTAGAAGATTTAATAAAACATGAGCTGGTGAAGCATCGGATATCCCCACCATGCTATAACCTCCCTTCTCCTCCACCCCCCCCCCCCCCCACAACACTATTGAACCTACTTCTGGCAACATCACCCCAAAAAGTTTGTCAAAAGTTTCTGGATCACTCCCTCTTCTTATTCTTGTTGTTCTTCTTTTCCTTCTTCCTCTTCCCCTTACGCCCGAACTTCTTTCTAATCAACGAGAGCACCGACCTGAACACCTGGCTTAATGATCGGATCTATCCTACTGGAGAATGCTGAATTTATGCCTGCGAATATCAGATTAGGAAGGGGAAGAAGGACGAGAAGTAGAAGTAGGAGTGAAGGAGGTAGAGGAGGTAGAGGAGGTGTAGTAGCAGGAGGAGGAAGAGGAGGAGGAGGAAGTAGTAGAAGTAAAAAAGAAGGAAAAGAAGCAGATAAGGAGAAGGAAGGAGAAGGAGGGGAAAAAGAAGAAGAAGAAGGGGAATAATAAAAAGAAGGCAAAGCAAAAGGTCAAGTAAATAAAAAGAATTAGAGAAAGAAGCAGAAGGAGAAGGAACAGATAAATAAGGAGAAGACGAAAGGAGAAGCAGCATAAAGAAGACGATGGATAAGAAGGAGGTTGAGTAGCAGAAGAAGAAGAAGAAGAAGAAAAGACAAGAAACAGAAGAAATTTGAAGGAGTAGAAGAGAAATAAAAAAAAGGTGAACTACAAGAAAAGGAACGAGAAGAAGAAGAAAAAAAGAAGGGGGAGAAGAATAAGAAGAAGAAATAAGAAGTAGAAGAAGAAAAAAAAGAAAGAAGGAGAAGAAAAAAGAAGCAGAAGGAGAAGTGGAGCAAAACAAGAGGAAAAAGAAGGAAAAGAACAAATTTGAGAGAGATATGAAGCAGAAGGAGAAGTAAAAGAAAAATAATAATTAGACGAAATTGTCACAACCACATTTATTAAAAAATATTGAGGATCTAGTTTCGGTTGTTATAACATTATCAATCTCTATCTCGATTGAGATTTATAATGGTATAACTACCAAATCTAGTTTCTCAATGTTTTTTTATAAATGTGGTTGTAACAATTTCGTCTTATTATTCATTATGGATAACTTCCACAATATCAACTTCGCCACTAAAAAGAAAGTTAAAAGAAAAAGAAGAAGAAAAAGGAAGTGAAAAGCAAAAGGAGTTGAAGTAGAAGGAGCAGGAGGACGATGATGGGAAAAGGGTTGAGGAGGAGGAGGAGAGCAAAGGAGAAAAAGATAAGGAGAAGGAGCAAGAGGAAGTTGAGGAAGAATAGGTGTAAGGAGGAGGTGTAGAAGCAAAATAGAAAAAGAAAGGAAAGAGAAGTAGGTGTTGAAGAAGGAGAAGGAGGAGGAGGAGGAGGAGGAGGAGGAGGAGGAGGAGGAGGAGGAGGAGGAGTAAAAGCAAAAGAGAGGAAGAAATGAAGGAGAAGTTGAAGAAGGAGGAGGAGGAGTAGAAATAGGTGGTGGAGGAGAAGGAGCTGATAGGGAAAGGTTAAAGTTACAGACGACTGGAGGATGTTTAACCGGATGCCAGTTGCGGGGAAGAGAGCTGAGAATTTCTGCAGCTTGTGGGGAACTGAGATCATTGCGGGGTAGATCAGTTATGGGGAAGTGAACGACAGACTTCACGTTGTGGGGAAGAGAGGCCGGTTGTGGGGTACTGGGGCAGAAGTTCCTGTCAAACTTGGGTGCGACCGCAGAGATTAGAGAAAGTATAGAGACCTCCATTTTCTTTGATGCCTTCCTGTCGCCATCTTTGATCTACGACTAACACCTGGCTCAAAAACTGAGACTGAAATTTCGCCAACTACGATAAGCGTCCGTTTGAATAGAAGAAGAAAAAGAAGAGAAGAAGAAGAAGAAGATGAAGAGGAGGAAGAGGAAGAGGAAGTGGAAGTAGAGGAGGAGGAGGAAGAGGAGGAATAGGAAGAGTAGGAATAGAAAGAGGTGGAAATGGAAGAGGAGGAAGATGAAGAGGAGGAATTGGAAGAGGAGGAAGAGGAAGAGGAGAGGAGGAAGAGGAAGAGAAGGAAGAGGAAGAGGAGGAATAGGAAGAGGAGGAAGAGGAAGAGAAGGAAGAGGAAGAGGAGGAATAGGAAGAGGAGGAAGAGGATGAAGAGGAAGAGGAGGAATAGAAAGAGGAAGAAGAGGAAGAGGAAGAACAGGAAGAGGAGAAGGAGGAAGAGAAGGAGAAAGAGGAGGAATAGGAGGAGGAGGAATTGGAAGAGTAGGAAGAGGAAGAGGAATAAGAGGAAGAGGAAGAGGAGGAACAGGATGAGGAGGAACAGGAAGAATAGGAAGAGGATGAAGAGGAAGAGGAAGAGGAGGAAGAGGATGATGAGGAGGAAGAGGAAGAGGAGGAGTCATCTTGTTGATTTGATTTCGGTTAGAGTAAAGCGTAAAAGAAACCTGCATCTTGAAGTTAGATAGCTTGTTGAGAGTTTCAAGAGTTGAGTAATTAGTTCTTTTTTTGTAGGTTAACAATAATTTATTCTTGTATTTAATTAATTTGGTTACATCTATCTATTCAGTTGTCAACAACTAATGATTAATAATATAGTGCATTCAATAAGAAGAGAAAGAGAAGGAGAGTAGAGAGTAGAAAAAGTATAAGAAGAAGATGGAAAAGATTAATTTATTCATTTATTTAATTAAAATACAGTCAATGAAAAGGAAGAGAAGTATGTGGGTGAGGTAAAGAGAAGGAGAAGGAAAATAAAAAAAATAAAGAAGGTAAAGTAGAAGAGCATTGAGAAATAAAAGACCTTAATTTGTAGAATTTCACATTCTAGAACTTTCTAGAAATATCCAGATAAAATACGTACAAATAAAATGCATCCAGATAAATAAATCCAGAGTCAATTGAATCGAGCAACCCCCTAGTAATGAACTGACTGAATTATTTCCTTGTTGTGAACTCGAGTCTTTTCATTATACCGTCTAGACGTTCCGGGGATGGAAATCCAGAACGAAACAACATGAAACGCTTTTCCAGTTTTCCGCACCATTTACTTCTCAAGTATCCTCGATTTTCCTCATTTCCCGCACTTCAAACAACATATTTCCATATAGAATTGATTTCCCGACACGCTTTTCTGAAGGGGTTTTCTCAAGAGGGTTTTATTTTCCAAAGATTACTGATAAAGGTGATAAGTGGGTGGCTTTTCTCAGTAAATGTGAGTATTGTCTAAATAATTTTTGAATAAGGTTTATATTACCTCGATCATGAGTGATTAGCTGAAGATTTTGTGAGCGAAATTCGGCAACCAAATTCCAAACTTTTCATTTCCAAGTACGTTTTATTTAAAATAATTCAAGAAAATTTTCCACACAATCAAAACAAAAAGGCAGCAACCTTTGTAATTTTTTCAATTTTTATGTTGTATTCGAAATGAACCAGCTGTCCAATGTTTCGATTTTCACTAGCATAAACTAACCTAGATCTTACAGTTGCGATCTGTTTTACATCATAATTATTTTTTTATTTGACAACCAAACTCCAAAATCAATAGCGATCTGACTTGGACTATGAGGAAGCCGTTCACCTATTTTGAAGAGTCTAGATTCTTTTTTTAAAGCGCTAGAGCACGGACGGACAGTCGGACATCGACATGATTTCAATAAGGCCCTGTCGGGTCCTTAATAATGACACATTTTGATTTATATTACTTTTAAAAATATTTATCCGAATTCCACCTTCTCCTATAACTGTTCTCTTTTTACATTTCTCTCCATCCCATCTCCTTTTCTTTCTCCTTTTATTCCCTCTTTCTCTTTCCTTTTATTCCCTCTTTCTCTCTCCTTTTATTCCCTCTTTCTCTTCTTATTCCCTTTTTCTCTCTCACTCAAAAGGTTTCAACTTGTCAACTCACGAAATGCACAAAAGGCAACTTTGAAATCAACTTTTACTGCGGAAAAAAATCTACCGAGCAACAAGGTGGTTGTTATTGAATGGTGATGGCGGGGGATGGTGTTATTAAGTAGTGGGGGTAGTGTTGAGTGATTGAGGGGAGTAGTTACCTTTTTTGTGGAGTGTTACAAGGTTTTTGAAGGGGGTGAGATATTTTTAAGGGTGGGATGTTCGGTAGGAACGACAGCTTGCTTTAAATTCACCTTTTTGTTTGATGATGGATGACTTTTGGCTACCCCACAGTAACCTTCAATCCCTTTGGGGGGGCCTAGGGGGGGGGGGGGGGCTGCCCCCCTACATCTCATCAGCACTCATTCTTCTCGGAAGGGGACAATACCTCACACCCAATAAACTAGGCACTTGAAACTTTTGAACCAGTCTTTGTTGGTCTTCAATCATGGCTAGTAGGTATTTCGTTCTTAATTTTTAATTTTCTTGGTTGGGGGTGCAGTAGAATATACCTGTGTTTCGTGAAACTTTAATGAAATTAATTTTCATGTATCTGATTTCTGTAACTGTCAACTTCAAGAATGGTTCGGTAGATCATAGGTTTATCAGCCGTGTGATTCAAACATAAAATATGTCCAATATTAAAAAATTCACAAATAATTAATCGATACAATGGAGTATCCAATGACCCTACTAATTTACATAAAATAAACATTATTATCAGTTGTGCTGATAGGCGTATGCACCATTTAACGTCTTCAATCTCTGTAAACATCATAATTATGCTTCCTGATTCACAAAAAAATGGATCTCGGCAGTTCTTGAAAAAGAATGAATAAAACAAACAAAGAAAGAAATGTACAGTTTCATGATGCACATGCCTATAAAGAGTTTTGTTTCTTCTTCTTGTTCAACATATCTCATAATATATAGTGCCTCAATATTTCCTCTCTTTTTTTAATTTGACAATTGAAAATTATTGTAGAAAAGATTTTAACACAAACAAAACTGAAAACGTCAACGCTTGCACTATAAAAAAATGAAGCGGATAATTGGGCTGAGCATCAGCCTTTGTAATGACCAATGTTTTGATTTTCAAATGTTAACAACGACAGCACCTCCCTCTTCTCCACCTCTCTCTTCCCACCTCCCTCTTCACCACCTCCCTCTTCACCCCCTCCCTCTTCACCCCCTCCCTCTTCTCCACCTCCCTCTTCAACACCTCCCTCTTCTCCACCTCCTTCTCCTCCATCACTACCAAGCCCTCATCATCATCCTCCACTTCCTCCTCCACCACTACCACCACCTCCTTCACCAACAACACCTCTTTAACCTCCACCACCTCTTTCACCGTCAACTACCACCACCTCTTCCTCCTTCACAGCCTTCTTCTTCGCCGTCCCCTTGCTCATTCACCTCCTCCTTCACCTGCACCTCCATCTTCTCCTCGTCCTCTTCCTCTTTCTTCTCCTCCTAGCCCTCCTTCTCCTCCTTCTTGTGTTGTTGCTTCCCTTTGTTTTTCTCTCCCTTCTTTCTATTCTTCTCCTATTATCCTCCTTACCTTTCCATTCTTTTTTCCTCCTTCTCCCCCATCCTACCTCTCCTAATCACCCATCTCTAGTACCTCCCTCTTCTCCACCACCAGCTCTTTTTTTCTCCTCCTACAACGTCTCTTCCTCACCTCCTCCGTCTCATTCTCTTCTCCTTCTCCTCATCTTCTTTCTTCTCCACCTTTTTCTCTTCCTTCTACACCTCCCTTTCTTCTCCTCCTCTTCTTCTGCTTCTCCTTCTCTGCCTCCTCCTTTTCCTACCCCTCTAACTACTCCCTAATTAACTTCTCCTATTCCTCCTCCACAACCACTACCTCCTTCACTACCACCTCCTTCTTCTCCTATCCCTCCATCACTACCTCCTCCTTCACCAGCACCTCCTTCTCCTCCACCTCTTCCTTCTCCTCCTAGCCCTCCTTCTCCTCCTCCTTGTGTTGTTGCTTTCCTCCTTCTTCTCTACCTTCTTCTTATTCTTCTCCTTTTATGCTCCTCACCTTCCCTCCTTCTCACTCTTATTCCTTCCCCCTCCTTCTCCTCCCCATCTTTCACTTCCTCTTCCACCTCCACCACATCCTTGTTCTCTCCTCCACCACCTCTTACTCCTCCGCCTTCTCCTCCACCCCTTCTTCTCCTTTTCTTCATCCTCTTCCTTCTTCACCCTCTCCTCCTCCTTTTACTCCTACTCCTCTTTTTCTTCCTTGTACCACTCCTTCTTTTCCTCCCACATTTCCTTTCTTACTCCTCCTACACTTCCTTTTTTACCTCTAGTCAACACACAGTGTTTTCAACTTCTTCTAATCGCACCGCGCTTGTGACAGTGGATAAATTAATTTTCTCAAAGTTATCGCCTTGCCTAGTCAGCATCGTCCACATCATCATCATTATCCCATCATTATCAATGATGTTATAGCAGCATCAGCATCAACATCGGCGAGTAGACAACTTTACCTTCTATTTTGGCGTTTCCGAAACCCCCGCTCTCTTACCCCACTTAGCCGGAAGAGCTCCCTCTCCTCACCTTGCCGGAAAACCTCCCTCTCACTGGAAAACCTTCGGTTGACACCCTTACAAAAGGTTTTCCAAAGGGGCACAACACAGATTGAAAAACGAGAACCTGTCTTTTGATTTAGGTTTGAGCGTTAGATAAAAAGGGGGGTGTTTGGGGTCCCTCTCACCCACCACCTATCTTGTCCCCCTCCCATCGTCACTACTATTTATCCTGTGCCAAGAATTGATAAGGAGCTACTGAATAATCTGATTTAATTATCTTCCTTAGTAGTTGACTTGGCTAACCGAATGAAAGGTGGGATTCACATTAAGAAATAGGCTGCTTGCTTGGCGCAAATTGGACGGAGCAGCTTCGGTACTTTTTGTGAAACACATAAATGAATGGTAGCACTTACATAGGAGCGAGGTGTAGTCCAATTCATTTCTGTTGTTCAATTTAATCAATCAATCATTTTAATTCAAATTTCAACCCCAGCAAACAAGACTATTCCTTGCTGGGAAATTACTTCCGGTGGTTCGGAACCCACCGAAAACTGTTCAACTCAACAATCATCGTCATCCAACTTATTACTTATGCACAGGTCTCAGAACTATGTGGGTTTCATCTCCCAAAAAATGTAATATTAACATATCAGAAGTCTAGGAGACGAAAAATTTCAAAAATACGTTACATGTTTTCAAGAGACTACAGTCAAAGGTCTTAGACTTTTGTGGGCTTCATCCTCAGGAAAAGCCCTGACATATTACAATTGGAATGAAGGCATTATAATGGGGAATCATATTTTTTTCAAATTTAGCAATGAAATCACTGTGTTTTATATTTAATAATATTGTCATGTTTGAGCTATATCAATAATCTCCTCTGGATGTGTTCTCCATCATCCAGAGAAATTATTATTATTATTACACATTTTTGTATAAGCAAGTTGATTAGATCAGCAGCAAGTTACGCCATCTTTAATTCTGTTATGATCCGTTCCGGACCTATGTTTGTATTATATGTATTCATAGCCCATTTCGACTGTAGGTGACTCTTCAAATCTCAAAATCATATTTTGGTCCAAAGAGCGTACTACGCAAACGAGGAGTGAGGTGGTTGCGATTACTTTCCTCACTGAACTAACAGAGTTGTATCTATGACAAGCCTACCGAAACAAATTCTTAAGCTCTTTGTTTAACTGTCCACTCCCACCTTTACTCAGGGTCTGGCTGCACAGGTGAGTGTGTATACTATCTAGCACACCTCTGAGCTACTTCCTGTTCCCAAGCCATTATTTGAAAGAGATGTTTGGGAGGCAACACAATTGATGTAGCCTTTTTGAATCTGAGATGTACCAAACTTAATTCAACTTAAGCCACTTTTAGGCAGCATGTTATATTAATAAAAATAAATAGTAATTTTTCTAATTATAGCATGCTTATATCAACTTTTTTATTATTTTGGACAGTACAAGAAGCATGCAAAGTATCGGTAACTGATAATCCCTGTATAGTTGAATCAAGATCTCAAAAAGAATTGCTAAACAGAATCTAATACTTTATCGTTTCCCTTATACGTTCTCCCAAAATATTTTCTTATCCACAGTATTTTTTGGGCCGGATTTATATTTGAAAAAAAAATCGGGAGACAGTCCCAGTAATAATGGATTACAGTTCTAAAATTTTCAAACCCAACATGAGAGGAAGAAGCTATACTTTTCCAATACGGGTAGGGAAAGCCAACCCCCTGGCGCCGAGGGTTTATAAACGTATTGAATAAATAAAAGAGATATCAGGAATGCGCACGCATGGATAGGCGCGTACGTGAGTGAGAGATCGGCTCGTTCATACAGCATGTAACAGCGGAAATAGAATTGCAAGGGACATCGTATTTTCTAACCAGAGAAATTTTTTATTTTTGTACCATCGTTTGGCTGTATGTGTGTGTATATCTGCTGGGGTGTTTCCTGGAGGATTCGATTTATTATAGAAAAGGGAGTGAGAGGGTGTGTGAGAGAGAGAGAGAGAGTGTGTGAAAGAGAATGAAGGAGTGAGTGGGAGATGGAGAGAGAGTTTAGATCTGCGAGATTGATTGAGTAGGGGAGCGATTGATAAATTTTATCAAACGTGCATTTCATTGTCGGTCTACAAAAATTATAAAAGATTAAAACAAAATGAACCATATTCATGTAAATAAACGATTCTTCAAAGTAAGATCTTTGAAGAGTTAAATCCGGTGGTTCGGAACCCACCTAAAACTGTAGGTCCAACTCATCGATCACCATCATCCAACTCATTACCCACGCACAGGTCTCAGACCCATGTGGGCTTCATCTTCAAAAAAAAAAAAAAAAAAAATGGCGGAGAGAGGTGGATGGAGAGAAGGAGAAAAAGAAGAAAGAAGAGGAAGAAGGAGAAGGAGATAAGAGGAAATAGAAGAATATATAGTGTTTCGCATTTTCATCAATACACCTTGAGATTGTTGTACTTAACAAAATGATGGAAAAAATTCAACTGGAAATGCTTTGTCATAGAATTGAAGATGGCGGAGGTAAGCAGATAGTCAATTTACTGTCTTTTTCTATTTAAATTTTTTAGTGGAACTTGTTAGATCATTCTATTTATTCTGTTATCGATCTAACTTCATTTTCATAAACGTCTTCATGCTGTCCCCGGTCGGCGAAACTCTAACGCTGGAGAATTGGGGGTATTAAAGGAGGAGAGGAAAGAAAATGAGGAGAGAGATGATGATGATTAAGAAGAGACGGGGAGAAGTGGAAGAAATAGAAGAAGGGGAAAAAGAAGAATAGGAATGAGATGGGGTGATGATGAAGGAGAGGATGAAATGAAGAAAAAGGGGGAAGAATGGAAGGATGAAGAGGAAGAGGAGAAAACATAGAAGGAGGGGAAAAGGGTGGAGAAGAAGAAGAAGTAGAAGTAGGAGAAAAAAGGTGAGGTGGATTTTACTTCCACCCCGGGAAGTTGTAGTTGGAGAAGGATAAGAAGAAGAAAAAGAGAAATATAAAACAAAGGCAGAAAAAGAAAAGAAAACAATAAAAAGGGGAAGTAAAAAAAGTTGAAGGCGAAAAAAGAGGAGAGAAGATGAAGTAGAAAAAGAGGAAGAGAAGAATAATAAGAAGGAGAAAAAGAGAAGAGAAAGAAGAAGAACTAGTGGGAGAAAAATGAGAATAGTAATGAGAAATGGCGAAGATGAAGGAGGAGGTTAAAATGAAGAAGAAAAAGACAAAGAAGAAGAAAAAAGGGCGAAGAAGTGAAGGAACAAGAGGATGAGAAGGAAACTTGGAAGGAGGAAAAAGGGTGGCAAAGAGGAAGAAGTAGGAGAAAAGATATGAGATTGATGGGTGAGAAGGAGTGGGTGGAGGAGAAGAAGAAAATAAGAAGGAAAAGGAAGAAGAGGAAGAAGGAGATTAGAAGAAAGAGAAAAAATGGAAAACAAGAAGGGGAAGAAATAAAAGAGTAGAAGTTGATGTCGAAAAAAGAGGAGAGAGGATGTAGAAGAGAAAGAGGAAAAGAACAAGTCGAAGGAAAAAAAGAGGTGATGATGATGAAGCAGAAGAAATAGGAATAGAATGACTACTTTTATTTGTTAACGTTAGAGGGCGAAGTTAGGGTGCAGCCGGCCCTCTCTGCCACTCAACCCCCGATAGGGGGAAAAAAAGTAGAATTTGTAAAGAAAAAATATAAAAAATTTAATATTTAAAGAATAATGAGACCATTAAATCAAATTTGTAAAAGGGTTACGTCATGCTCCAGATATCATGATTCAATTGAATCGGGCAACTTGCTAGTAACTTCATAGAAAATATTATTATCACATCTTTTTCATTTACATTCTTTGTGACATTTCTAATCAACATCTTCCTTCTGCTCAAGTAGGTAAAAATTTTAAAATAAAATTGAACTTTGAAAGTTTTAATCAAAAATAAAATATAACCATATTATTCAGTCCTAGAAAATACACCCTTGCAATCACCTAATACGAGTACACTCGACAAACACTCTCGTCGTTTATTCAGGGCGGCATGCGCTGCAATTGAAACCCAGTGCTGGAGAGAGTCAGCACACCTTTTAAGCTGTTTTCCAGTGAGTAAGCTCTAGGAAAAGGAATATTTGAGCGTGTACACTCTAAGTAGATTACCGTTTTAGAGCTTTAAACTTGTTTATAGCCCTAGTAGGGGTAATGGCTACCTACGTGTGAGGGGGGAGGGGGTTGCTGGATCACATACAGTTATGTAGGTTGTTTTTAGGTAGGTGGTATTTTCAGATATATTGTTTAGATTAACTTGTTTGTGCATTTTCTAAATTACTGAGAGAATTATATTTGTTAGAAGTACATTCTCTATAATTATTTATTTAAATTAAATTACAACGAGTGTGAAGGGGCTACAGACTCAAGTCCTAAACTGCTCCCTTCACAAATTTCGATATACAATTTTAAAAGTATTTTATCTAAGCCTACATTATAAAGTTGATATAAGAGTATGGAAAGTGATGTTAATGAGCCTTAGTAGGCATCTGTTCAGTAAGATAAGCTACGAACTCCCCGACCCTATTTGTGAGGGTGACCGTTTGAATTGTCCAGCAAAAAAGACTCTATTCTCTGCTGTAAAATTACTTCCTGATGGTTCGGAACCCACCTAAAAATGTAGGCCCAACTCAAGAATCATCGTCATACAACTCATTACCTACGTACAGGTCTTAAGCCTATGTCGGCTTCATCCTAAAAAAAAAATAGTTCAACTTACTTTATTTATCGTCTTATAAAAGTAGTGTCATAATGAAGCTATTTTAATACTGTTGTCACATTTTAGTAGAGGTGTCTAGACCAATCAGAACTCAGGATTTCTTCAAAATATTGTTGAAATGAATTTTTTCATATATAAATCAGCTGATTTAAACATTTCGAAATCAAAGTGGATTTTAAATAGGAACTGTCATATAAAAATGACTCCATTATAATATTATACAAAATAAAAAGAAATTTCTCAATGGATAAATAGATGATTGACTTTGAATACTAAAATAAAACTCCTCATATGAGGTCACAATATATGAAATAAAGTAATATACAAAATTAAAAATGAAATCACCTATGTCGTGGTGAAAAAATAATAATATATTAAGAACAATGGAATATACAGCACTAATTTTACAAGGAAAAACATGAAAATTACATGAAGTGAAGTTGAAAGTGATGGGAATTTTTTTTTAGTGTCATCTAATTTTGAGTTGGAAATTAAAAACTTAAGTAAGTTGGACTTGAGTAATAAAACATCTTATTCAAAATACAGTAGAATTGTGGAAATGTAAATTTTTGGGGTTTGATCAGAATCATTTCCAAAACTTTATAATATTTATTAATTTTCTTCCTTTGGAATAGATTAACAAATAATTTATTGTGATCAACACATAATATATAATACCTTCTGTATGGCTCCATAATATATAAATAAATTGAAAATATAAATTTGAAAAAAATCATACTATAGCAAAAATAATCCTTCCATAACATCATTGTATCGTTATTAAACCCCTATTACCCACGCACAAGTTTCAGTCTCAAGCGGTCTCCAACAGCAAGAAAAAAATATTTTTTAAATAAGAACAGTGGATTATAAAACATTAATTAATGTGGTGAAATTACTTGAAAATAACGTGAAATAAATTATCATAAAAACAAAGTCCAAGAACGTCAAGAAACAACGTAGATTGACTAGAGTGGTCCATTTTGGCCGTAAGAACTGTTTTCTGCTGTAAAATTATTTCCCGGTTGTTCGGAACCCACCTAAAACTGTAGGTCCAACTCATCAATCACCATCATACAACTCACTACTCACTTACTCACTATTCTCAGACCTATGTAGGGTTTATCCTCAAAAAAATATATATATATTTAAAAAAAAAACTTAAATTAGAGAAATGTCTATTTTTGTCCTATCACTTACAACTTACTGTACTTTAAATGAAGGTAAAAGTAATGAGCAAATGGGAAAAATAAGAATTCCTGAATTTTTAAAAAAATTGAAAATACTGTATTTTCCAATTTATTCTTCCATTGCCAATAGCACGTATTAAACATTCTAAGAATGATTCACGGCATAAAAAATAAATTTCTACAATTTTTTCAAAATATTCTCTCAATATAGAATAATTTCACTTTAATACTGAGTACTACTTTATATCACTTAACTTAAAACTTTTTACGTAATACTTATTTTTTATCACTTTCATATTGAACACTCTTTCAAAACGAATAAACTCCTCATGTCATCGAACCTTCAAATAAACAGCAGCCGCAGTCGCTAGTGTAAACGGTTTATTTTCCGAAATAAATTGCTGTTTTCGTACAATATTTAAGAGTGTTGACACACGCGACAAAGCAGCATGCTTCATGCCATGCCACTAACAGAGTGAACGGGCCGATCAGCTGATGGCGTGAGCATTCCTCTCTAGAAGGCCGCGTTCAACGACATCGCCGAGGCCGTCTATTGCGATCGACAAAGGAATGCTCAAGCTCAATGATCTGCATGTCTGTACAAGTCGTTCTTTTTTTTTAGCGTACTTCGGTCGAAACCTATTTTCGTGTTTGTTAATTTCGTGATTAAGTGATATTATGTGATATGTGGTGGTGTTATTTTGTGATAAATATCTGTATTATGTTTGTGGTGAATTGTTTCAAGTGTGATTTGGTTCCTGATCTACGAAAATCGTTAATTCATCGTAAAAAATGATTCGTCAAAAGTTCAAGGTTAGTCGTTTTTGACTCAAATTTTCATATCCCTTTATTTAATTCTTATCTGGTTCATAAATTTGCTTTCATTATGTGATTTCAGACTCTTAAATTCATATTTATCGTTTGAAATTGGCCAAGATATTGTCCAAAAAATTGAAATTACTTTTTTTGCCATGCGGTCAGACGGGCTGCACTTCCGTATGTACTCCACCAAAATAATCGACTGCGAGAAAGACTCATCTTATATATTAATTTGCTTTCATTATGTTATTTGAGGTTCCTAAATTCATATTTATCGTTTGAAAATACATGAATTGTCCAAGAAATTGAAAATTACTTTTTTTTGCCATGCAGTCAGACGGGCTGCACTTCCGTATGTACTCCACTGTGTGGATATAATCGACTGTGAACTTTAATTTAATTTATTTTTTATTTACTTTAATTTATCTTTCATTATGTGATTTGAGGCTCCTAAATTCATATTATTGGCTTGAAATACCTAAAATCGTCCAAGAAATACGAATTAATTTCTTGGATTTCTTGTTCTATAACGATCTGTGTTTATAAACTTTTTAATGTAAATTCAACGACTTGCAGTTAATTTCAAGTGTGAATAAATAATATTTCTTCTCACCACTTTAAGTAATTGAACTACTTATTTTTTACTAATTACTTTTTTTCTGTAAGTAGTCCAACGAAATAATCGACTGACAGAATAGATAGGTTAGGTTTAGCTTCTGGTTTTGTACAGATATCGACTATCAATTCTTTCAATCGATTATGTTTTGGCACTGCATACGGAAGTGCAACCTCGTTTTATTTTATCATCGATCAGCTCACCGTTGCAGTACCATATATCTTCCCGTTTGTTACGCAAAGATTGAGATGTTTCTTGTATTGAATATTATTAGAACCTTGAAATGAAATCTATTGCTGTGAGGAAACCTTTTTTTCTTGAATTATTTTGTGAAATATGGGGGTTCAAAGTTGAAATTTCTCAGTTTTGGGGGGCAATTGATCTCACCTATGAATGATTTCAAACTTTTCTTAAATTTACTGCCCAGCCAAATTATTCCCTTTCATTTCTGCATTTTAATAGTGGCCGTTTTAATTTATTTATAGATACAGTCAAAATACAACTTATTGTAAAGAAACAATAGGCTTTCATCCTAAAGCTGTATCTATTACTAAATTTTTACAAGAGTCCAAATATTTGTTAGCATTGGTTAGGTTTGCGTTCTGATTGAATTATAACTAAAATCTTATGGAAAACACAATTACCAAGTTTAATTTTAACGCTGAAGCACTTCGATTGATTCTATTTAATACTTTCCAAGGTATTACTGAATTTTTTAAATTGAATCACTGAAATTGAGACTACATCAGAAAAAGTTGATTCAATTTTTTACGTTCTTTTTTTGAGGATGAAGCCCATATAGGTCTGTGACCTGTGTGTGGGTAATGAGTTGATTGATGAGTTGGACCTACCGTTTTAGGTGGGCTCCGAACCACCGGGAAGTGATTTTACAGCAGAGAACAGTGTCTTTTTTGCTGGCCAATCTAATCGGTCACCATTACAAACAGGACCTACGAGAACGCAGCTTATCTCTATCTGATTGAACAGATACCTGCTACGGCTCGCGGCTTATTCTTGATTGTATTGAAAAGAATTTCTTGAATTTTAAAACGTCAAATTAGAAAGAAAATACGCAATAAAAAGATAAAATATTGAATTCTTGGATTTCTTGTTCCATAACGATCTGCGTTGTTAATATTAATTTTTTGTTGTAAATTCAACGACTTGCAAGTCTTTAAATTTACAGCAAAATGTTAACAAAATATTGTGTTACGTTACATGACATTTATGAATCTACAAGAACAAGTTCACAATATTCTAAAATATAGTTCTTTATAGAAGTATTCATTTTACGTGAATAGGAAAGTATAAAATGGTTTGATCTGCACAGGAATCATGAAAGTTAAACGGTGCTTAGGCCTACCAGCACTACTACTAATAATAATTGTTTCATGTAAATTTGTCGGGTCCTTGGATACTCCGTTGTATTGGTTTATTTCATGTGAATTAGTCGGGTCTGTGATACTCTGTTTTATCAGTAATTCACTCTCTCTCTCTATCTCTCTCTTTCTCCCATATTCATCAAATTTTTTGTCCGGTTCCATTCATTCATTCCAGTTGAGCGGTAACAATGACGATAAACAATTGTGAATTCCCGGGACAAAATTTCGATTTCAGCTACCATGTCATTCACTGGGGTGTGTCTTAATTGTTTGCAGCGTCGTTTTTTAGACCCCCTAAAATTAGGGGTTGCAAAGAGTTTTTCAGGCCCTAAATTTCCCCCCCCCCCCCCAACTAAAATTAGGGCTACGACACACGAAATGAAGCACAGGAAACTTTTTATCTCACTGTTGACCCACCGCAAATAAATGATTATTCCAGCGTCACTGCATTTTGTACTCTGTTTAACAACAAAGCCTATTTCGGTGTACCCCGTTTAGCAACAAAACGTTGTTTGGAGTACTCTCCCTAGCGGAAATCGTTAATGTGTTGTTTTTTTTTGTCAGTTGGTTTAGCCGTGAAAGAAAAGTGGGTTTGCGAAATTAATTATTAAAAATTTGAATTGTTACTAACGTACTGATGGTTGATTCGTTTACACTAACTTGCAAGTTTTCTGAATTCGAAAAAGATGACATGGTTATGGGTTAACATGAATAAGAATTTTATAGTTTCCTCATGAATTTCGTAGTTTTGTAAATTAATTTTATGTTATTTTTCATATTTAATAACCTTTTTAACTCGTTTGTCGTTTTTTTCTGAGGATGTAGTTTACATAGGTCTCCTGTGCTTGGGTAATGAGTGGTAATGAAGATTGATGAGTTAGATCTGCAGTTTTAGGTGGGCTCCTAACTTTATTTAAGTTACGGTAACTAATTCTAAGTTCTATGTAGAGGTTAACAGAGATCCAATCAATTTATTTATTGCTTCTATAGATTTTTAGGGACTCTTTCACGAATATATTATAAATTAATTAATTTTATTCAGCTTTTCAAACCAAAATCACCAAAATATATCGTTTTTATTCTGAGCTCAACAGAGCCCTAATAAATAGATTTATTATCACTCCTTTAAATTTTGGAAACCCTTTCACAAAACGACCCGTTTTTTCTCCAATTAGTAAGGAATAGAGCGCATGCGCGAATAGTTACAACAAAAAACCTAACCAACTAATCTTTCTATACTTATGAGGGATACAACTAACCTTTCTATACTTATGAGGGATACTGTATTAAGTATAGAAAGGTTAGTAAGCTTAGTTTTGTTTTGTAAGAAGACAAACAATGACTGGCTTCGCTACACAGTTCGCGCATGCGCTCTATTCCCTACCAATTGGAGAATTGACGTGTCGTTTCACAAATGCATATTGTATATTCAAATTTCATTCAGTTTTTCAAATCAAGATTTCAAACTAAATTCAATTTTTATTTTGAGGTTAACTGAGCTCCAATAAATAGAGTTTTGTTTCATGAGAACCCTTTCACAAAATAATATATAATTAACAAATTTCATCCAGACAGATCTACAAGCCTACCCTAAACTCTCTTTATATAACCCCAAATGGAACTTATTTTACAATTTCCACATATTTTTTCATATTTCTAACCCAAAGTGTTAACCTCTTGGGTTACAGTAATAGTGCCCATAAGTGAAATTTGAACATTAATTTTGAAAAGTCTGATAGGAAAATCAAAAATCGGGCTTCAAGATGTACTGAATCGAGTTTAGAGGAAGCTTTTTGCCAAATCTACGGCCGGTTGCACGAAAATCAATTAATAAGGAGTTTAATGTCAGTTAACTAACCGTCGTAAGTATAATGAGTTTATTTCTGTTCCACAAAGATCCATTAGTTAATTTTCGTTAACCGAACGGGCACTACATTTTAATTTGATCACCAACTGATTTTGAAGTTGAGAAAAAAGATGAATTAGAATCTTTTCAAGAAATCTTTTAGAATTTGAATCATTATTCAACTATCACAATATTATTATATTCTTAATAGATTTTATTCATTTTGAAAGGTTTTTAACACCTACGACCTAATTTGAAGTTCCGTGTCCTGGTACAATGAACATAACCTGTAAAATGTAACTTAACGGGTATTAGTGAGATTTAATCATCGGTGATCGGGCGGTTAAATATCTTTAACGCCGGTTAACCTAATCGGCGTCATCGCTTGAAATTGTCCTTTGTGCAACTAAGTTCTCCCCATTAATTTTAATTTCCGTAGAATGACGTCATTCTACGGGGATTAAATTTAATTGGCTTCCGTGCAACCGGCCGTTAGTGTTTCAAATTGTTGCTGTTTTTGTGAAATGCTTAAGACAAAACACACATACACACGCGCGCGCGCTCACACACACCTACTCTCTCTCTCTTATTAGCCTATACAGATTATTGCATTGTTATGTAGTGTAATTGAAATTTGACTTTCTTTGTAGTGGCGAAGGTGATATTGTGGAAGGTATCTATAATGAATGAATAGACGAAATTGTCCCAACCACATTTATTAAAACTTGGAGTAACTAGTTTCGGTTGTTACACCATTATCAATCTCAATCAAACTAAAACTAAAGTATAGAGAAGCTTAAAAAAACTGAACATGGAATGATACTATTGGCTAAGCGAGAAAGAGGCTGACCTTCATCAAAAGTTGTTATTGGCTGACAAGTCACGCCCCCTGGTGGGAGGAGTAACAAGCAAAAATATTAGTCAAATCAATAACTAAAAACTGTGAACATCTAGAAAGCAACAAAGAAGAAAAATAAGTAATAAGGCTAGAATTCAATCAAATTAAAACTAAAAAATTAGAAGCTCACTGAAATGCAGTCAAGGTATTAAGTAATACACGGAAGAACCGTTTTTTTCAAATGTAGGCTGGAATTATGATGAAACCAAGTTAGTTGTATTGAATTGTTTAAAATAATTGGTTTAATCCTAATTCCAGCCTACATTTAAAAAACGGTTCTTTCGTGTATTTTTCGGTTAATCTTGACTGCATTCCAGTGAGCTTCTAATTTTTTAGTTGTAAATTTGATAGAATTCTAGCCTTATCACGTATTTTTCTTCTTTGTTGCTTTCTAGATGTTCACAGTTTTTAGTTATTGATTTGACTCGTATTTCTGCTTGTTACTCCTCCCACCAGGGGGCGTGACTTATCAGCCAATCACAACCTTCGATGAAGGTCAGCCTCTTTCTCGCTTAGCCAATAGTATCATTCCATGTTTAGTATATATTAAGCTTCTCTGTACTTTAGTTTTAGTTTGATTGAGATTGATAATGGTATAACAAACGAAACTAGTTTCTCAATATTTTTTAATAAATGTGGTTGTGACAATTTCGTCTTCTATTCATAATGAAATTTGAATTTGAATTGCCCAAATATTCTTTCCCTAGTACCCTGAAATTCAATAGAGCTTATTTGACCAGATTCCCTTTCATGTGTAACTCGGTCTCAACTTGCACAGATGTAATTGAAGTTGAACAGGGCTCTCAGTCCTGGCTCTCAGGGCTCTTTCACACTTCAGAATTTCAATTAGGACCGAAACCCTTGCGCGCTACTATCACAGATGCGAATAGCGGAACGCCATTCATCGCCTCGAATCTCGAATCAACGCTTTTCAATCAAAGGTCGCTCTTCGTCCGCTCGCTATCTAGGTAGCAGTGCTGGTCTGACCTTAATGAAATATATATTATATGCTGTACCTGATTTATATTCCAGTGACCATTCAACCGAAGAGCTGTATTGATAGCGAGAGGCCACTCTCTGTGTTGAGATATATGGTACAAGCCAACTTACATTTACAATTTATACATCTATGCCATGACTCTTGAAGTGCTGGTTGTTTGGTTAGTTTTTCCTGTTCTTCTTCTTATTACTATTATCCTTCTTCTTCTCCTTCTCATTTTTCTTCTTCACCTTTTTCTAGTTCTTCTTCTTTTTCCCCTTCTTTCATTCTTCTTCTTCTTCTTTCATCTTCTTTCAAGTTCCTAGAAACAGAACAAACATGTTCAATAAATCCTTTCTAGTTCGAATTCGAATTTGGAACTGCCTCCCTAATAATATCAAAGCTAAAACATCGATAGGAACATTTAGGGAAGCGTTGTGGATATTCCTTTTCAATAGATATGGATAATTTTTGGTAATGTTAAATAATTTTGAATGCGATATAATTTATGATTTGCTTACGCTAGTTGATTTTCAGTTTACAGAAGAAAGTATATTAAGTTGTATTTTACAATTTTTCTAATGTACCACTCCTTTTCGAATCACTAAGGAACTTCTAAACTAGATCTAGAAATCATAATTTGTATTTATAATTGGTTTGCGTTTGTTAATAGATTTTTGATTTTTGTAGGCAGCTATGACAATTTTATTTTATGTACTTTTAACTTATTCTCTTGTATAATTTTTTTTGTTATTTTCTCATTGCTCTAGCTTGAAAAATTTAATATAGTGCTAAGGTTTAGGTGTAAGAAAAAACTCCTGTAGTTTTAAGAGATAAATATGCTACTTTTTAGGGTGTGCAGTGGTTGGAAGCGAAAAACTGCAACCCGTTTTCAACCACCGCACACTCTAAGAAGTAGCATATCTCTGTTAATTGTTGGCCAATCTTGGAAAATGAGTTATCGTTGGATTTGCAATAAAAATATCTAAAAAACGTTATTCTAGTGAAATTTTGATATCATCAGCCATTATTAATTTAATGCTGTTCAAAGATTCTAAATGGCAGCCATTTTGTTTTTTGATGTCGGAAAATTTTGATTAATTTTTTCAAGATTGTTTTGATTGTTATAAAGCTGTTTGGAAAATTTCAAAATGATACATTCAGAGGTGTTCGAATAAAAAAATAATGAGTGAAAAAAAAAACAAAATGGCGGCTGTGTAACTGGGGATTTTAGAAAAATTTTATTACGATATTTACTTTTGTTAGTGGTCCAGAAACACTGCCTAGAAGTATTGGTAGAGAGTTCTGAAACACCCTGTATAACGTAGACTATAATACTGTATGTATTTGGACTATGTGCACTAATTTAACAAGGCAATTATTGAAGTATGGAACTTGTGAATTGTTCAGTTAAGCTGAAAGCAGACTGGCTAGTACGTGTTGAGATGGTGATTCAACAGCTGTTACCCGGCTTGGCTGAGAGCTGGCTTGGCTGGGGTTGTGGTGTCTAAATTAACTAATTAATCGAATAAGAGAGCAATTGGTGGTTAGGGGAGCCAGTTGTGGCCAATTAGACTAAGCGACCAAATCTAGATTATTGTTTGAGGTCGCTGTAAGTAATTCAGGATCGAAACACCCTTCTCGCCTGTGCTAGAAGCTAGCTTGTAGGTTAGGAGTTCAGAATTTGGAGGCTGTTAACACACCATTCAGATAGAATAATATACACTTGGATAAACAAAAATTAAATTAATAAATTCTATAAATTTAATAGTTAAACTTTTAAATTATTAGTTTATGTAATAAATTTTTAGTTTATTCAAAAGGTGAACGATGCCATGATTGTTTAACAACAGAGATGTGCGAAGTGAAGAGTCGGGAAGTGATAGCCGCGAGCCGTAGCAGGTATCTGTTCAATCAGATAGAGATAAGCTGCGTTCTCGTAGGTCCTGTTTGTAATGGTGACCGATTAGATTGGCCAGCAAAAAAGACACTGTTCTCTGCTGTAAAATCACTTCCCGGTGGTTCGGAACCCACCTAAAACTGTAGGTCCAACTCATCAATCATTACCAACTCATTACCCACGCACAGGTCTCAGACCTATGTGGGCTTCATCCATAAAAAGAAGAAAAGAAATTTGTAAAAATAATCCTTGAGGTCGTAAAACAACTTATGATAGTTCAAGTTAAAGAGACAATTTTTAATATTATAAAATAACCTCAAAATACAAGAAGTGAATTTAAAAATTTTTGTTTTTTGATCAATCTCCCCTTAAATGAACTGAAACAACGGAGTTCAACGAAGCTTCAAGAACATCAGTTCTTGAAAAAGAGTTTTTTTCTTCTCATCCCCTCTCCTACTAATCCTCCCCCTCCTTCATCCCCTTCACAACCACACCTCCCCCTTTTCGTTCTCCTCCTCCTATTCCTCTTCTCATCCTCTTCCTCCTCATCGTTCTCCTTCAACTTCTTCTTATCCTTCTCCTACTTCTCCTTCTCCTTCTTGTTTTACTTTTTTTTAATTTTTTTTGGAGGATTAAACCCACATAGGTCTGAGACCTGTGCGTGGGTAATGAGTTGTTAATGATTGTTGAGTTGGACCTACAGTTTTAGGTGGGTTCCGAACCACCGTGTAGTGATTTTACAGCAGAGAACGTGTATTTTTTTGCTGGAAAATCTAATCGGTCACCGTTACAAACAGAACCAACGAAATCGCAGCTTATCTCTATCTGATTGAACAGATACCTGCTACGGCTCGCGGCTATCACTTCCTAGAATGTTATTCATGAATGATATTCGCGAAACAAACTGCATGAAAATAATCAGAATAAGAGACGAAATTCATTAATCATTGTGACTGTCTTCAATCAGTGCCTGGGAATTCTACAAGCAAACAACACTACACTTGTTTGGAAAGCTTAGAAGCGAAGTGAATCGTGATAGAGGCGCCTCAGGGATCTCGCTCGCAATGAGGAACTCCCCAAATTCCAAAGGCATCCTTCCCTAGAAAGTTTGTCTAGGCTTTTGCTTTACTCTCATTTCCCTATCACTCACTCTCTCTCCCTTTCTCTCTCTTTCTACATGCATACATTAGCACACATGCATGTATATGTTATACATACATCAATACACACATATATAGATGTAAAAGCTAACCGTTGAATTGCAAGTTTCTTCCGGGTTTGAAGTCAACTGCCTGTAACAAACCATTAGCACAGTGCTTTCACTTTTCCTCAAACGTATTCCTCGCCAACTCACTCTTCTCTTTTCCTACTTCTTCTTTGTTTAATTTTTCTACTTCTCCTTCTTGTTCTCCTCTTTCTACTCCAACTCCTCCTACTCTTCCTTCTTCTTCTCCTCCTCATTAACATCATCCTACTAAACCTCTTCATCATCCTCCTCCTCTCCTCCTCCATCCCTCTCCTCCTCCACCTCCTTCTCCTCCTCCTGCCCCTTCTCTTTCTCCTCCCCTGAACCTCTTCATCATTCTCCTCCTCCTTCTCCCCCTTCTCTTCCATCTCCTACTCCCCCTTCTCCACCACCCCTAAATCACTTCATCATCATCCTCCTCCTCCTCCTCTCCTCCTCCTTCTCCCTCCTTCTGCTGCTGCTGCTCCTCCTACTCCCCTAAACCTCTTCATCATCCTCCTGCTCTCCTCCTCCATCCCTCTCCTCATCCTCCTCCCCCTTCTCCTCCTCCTGCTTCCCTAAACCTCTCCATCATCCTCCTCCATCCCTCTCCTCCTCCTTCTCCTTCTCACCCTTCTCCTCCTCTCCTAAACCTCTTCATCATCCTCCTCTATCCCTCTCCTCCTCCCCCTTCTCGTCCTCCCTCTTCTCGTCCTCCCTCTTCTCCTCCTCCCCTAAACCTCTTCATCATCCTCCTCCTCCATCCCTCTCCTCCTCCTTCTCCCCTAAACCTCTTCATCATCCTCCTCCTCTCTTTCTCAATTCCTCTCGTCCTCCTCCTCCTCCTCCCCCCCTTCTCCTCCTCCCCTAAACGTCTTCATCATCCTTCTCCTCCTCCTCCTTCTCCTTCCCGAAACGTTTTCATCATCCTCCTCCTTCTCTCCTTCTCCTCCCCCTTCTCCTTCTTCCCTTAACCTCGTCATCATCATCCTCCTTTTCTCTTTCTACATCTCTCTCCTTTCCCCCTCTCCTCATCATCCCCCTTCTCCTCCTCCCCTAAACCTCTTCATCATCCCCTCCTCCCCCTCTCCTCTACCTCTTCTCCTACTTTTTCTTCGTCTTTCTGCTTTCCTTTTTCTTCCTCTTCCTCTTGCTCATCTTCCTCCTTCGTCGTAGCGATGCTGACGAAGCTTCTCTTCAGAAGTGAAATGCACCCCTCCAGCATCTCCAGTATAAGTGAGTGAAAATAATATTTCAATAGAAATGCAGTGTCTGTTTTGATATTTGATCGTTCATCAAGTTGGGGAAGTGATAGCCGCGAGCCGTAGCTGGTATCTGTTCAATCAGAGAGATAAGCTGCGTTCTCGTAGGTCCCGTTCGTAACGGTGACCGATTAGATTGGCCAGCAAAAAAGACACTGTTCTCTGCTGTAAAATCACTTCCCGGTGGTTCGGAACCCACCTAAAACTGTAGGTCCAACTCATCAATCACCATCATCCAACTCATTACCCACGCACAGGTCTCAGACCTATGTGGGCTTCATCCTTCATAATGAGTATTTCATTATGGAAATAATCACAGATTATGATTTTATTTTATTTTTATGAGCTAATGCTATACTAAAAAATGAAGCGAAAATATGATTGAATTTAATCTCAAGAACGGCTTCAAGATAGCTCTCTACCTAGCTTGACTTAGAACGGATTTGAAATACCGATTTTAAGAAATTATTGACTTTTAAGTTAAGAAGATCGAAGTAAGGTTCATAAATACGAAGTTAAGTAGAAGCTGGGCGAGTTTACTAGATGACAAGTCAGGTTACAAGCCGACCCAACTGTCCCTACCATATTTATGTAGCGTAAATCCTTAAATGAGTGTTGTTTTATGTAAATTATTAGTGTTCAATTATTTATCAGGAGGCCTTTGTTGGGGGAGCTGGGTTGGCTTTTAGTGTTACAGTTACTCGCTGGCTTGTCACTTCATGAAGGCTCTATTACATTGAACGTGGTCACAAGCTAACATAAAATCGAATAGATGAAAAGATAAAGATAATGCACCGTATGCTAAGTAAGACTTAATCAAGTATTTCTTTGATAAGAAACGTTCATAAATACGGTCCTTATTGTTGAAGCTACTTGCTAGCTTGTCACTTCATGAACCTGTAAGTGTAAGTAATACTTATCGCCGCTAAGTAAGACTTAGAAATAAGACTCATAAATAAATACGGCCCTTTTCAGCATGTTTTTCTGGTCGTATATTCATATTTTCAGCCATTTTGGTATTATTTCTTCACGTTTTGATAATTTGACGGGACTAAATTGTTAACATGATTTTTCTCAAACCCTCCATTACTAACCACTTTGTACCCCAGTTTATCACACCATCTTGTTACAGACTTTCGTACACTGACTACTACTAAAACAGGAAGATAATTGCTGAAAAGATGTCGCTGCAAAGAAAGTTTCAGTCGTAAATTATTTAGGAAACAGAACAAATCGTCTGCAGACGTTACAGTGTAACGTTATTAGGGCGTTAACTGGGCAAAATTGTCAGCTTCACTGAACTGGACAGCGCTAATTATTTCTGCCAGTTGTCAGCTACAACAAGGAGCACTGTCTCGGGAAGGAAGAAGCAATTTTAAGAAGGAGGTGCCCCCCTTTTGGTCCTTTTTTGGTCCCTTCAGCCCCCTTCTGGTCCCTTTAGCCCCCCTTCTAGTCCTTCTACCCCCTTCTAGTCTTTTAACCCACTTCTGGCCCCCTTAGCCCCCTTCTGGTCCCTTTAGCCCCCTTTCTTGTTTCTTTAACCCCCTTCTGGCCCCCTTATCACCCTTCTGGTCCCCTTAGCCCACTTCTGGCACCCTTAGCTCACCTTCTCGTCCCTTTAACCCCCATTCTGGCCCCTTTAGCCCCTCTTCTAGTTTCTTCAACCCTTCCTTCTGGTCCCCTTATACCCATTCTGGCCCCCTTATCCCCCTTCTGATCCCTCTAACCCCCATTCTATCCCCCTAGGCCTCCTCCTTGTCCCTTTGACCCCTATTCTGCCCCCTCAGCCCCCCTTCCGTTCCCCTTCACCCCCTCAAACCCTTGCGAAGATGGGGAAGTGTCGAGAAGAGCAATTCCTGCTGAAAATTAACTCGAACTGAGTTTCCGAGAATGAAAAAGAAGTGGTACAGTAGCTGTATTGAACACAAAGGCGTTTAATTAAAGTAGGAATTTCCGTGGTGGGGGGTGGGTCCATCCCTCGCCCCCCTGAGGGGGTTGGGTGTCCCGAAAAATGGGGGCATGCGACAGAGATTGGGATGGTTCTGGCAAGTGCTCTCTTTTTCGCTAGAAATTTTTGGTTCGTACTTCGCCAACCCAACTTTTGGAACGGTTTATAGACCACCTTTGTTCCTAACACTTTTCACCTACATTCTTTCTCTTACTCTGTTACTCCTTCTTTGTTTATCTCTGTTCTTCTGCTATCTCCCTTCTTTTTTACTTCTAACTCTTCCTCCTTAAGTTTCCTTGACCGGTAAGTGTCAAGAATGGACGAATCGTTTTACAAACGATTCCATGAAATCGCATCACTTGGATTGTCATCACCGTAGTTTTAATATCATTAAGATCATACAAATATCATTGTACATAATTTCTAGTACTATTAAAAATATAATATGATTCTACTATAGCATGTATGTGATGTTGAAAAGTTTGTTTTTAACTGCTCATATGCAAAATTTGTAATTTACATGAATAACGAAAGAAAATCTAATCCAATTCCTCCTCATCTTTCAACCTATCCCTTCTCTTTCTCCTCCTCCTCCTCCTCCTCCTCCTCCACCTTGTTATTCTTTTCTTTACTATGTTTCTCTACATAGCATCATTCATAACATCATCCCCTCAATACACACGCACATGTCTTTGACTCATGTGAGATGTATTAGTATGAAAATGTTTAGGGAGTGAAGAAAGCAATTAAAAATTTAGAAAGTGATTGTATCATCATTAACCTCATTACCAACAAACAAGTCTCAGAGCCGTATCTATGTACTTATGGAAGAAAGTCTTACCATTTCTTAATCTGTGGTCTTACTTAGTGGCGATAAGTCTTATTTACATTATTTTTACAAGTGACAAACCAGCGAGTAGCTATAACCCTGAAAGTCAACCCAGCTCCCCCAACCTTGAGGTATAAAATGACATGTTTTCATTCCAGTCTAGCAAATAGTTTTTTCAAAATAATTTTTTGAAAAATTGAATTTTTCTACAGATGAAAAAAATGTATTTTGAAAAAACCTATTGCTTGATTGGAGTACCTTTTTATTCTTTGAGGTGACTTTCAGTTAAAGAAAATTTATCAAAAGTTTAATATCACTTTTGAGATCAATTGCCACCCTAAACCGAAAAATTTCAACTTTGATTAGAACCCCCATATTTCACAAAATAATTGATGAAAAAAATTTTTTCCTCTCAGCAATAGATAACATTTCAACGCCCTAATAGCATCCAATACAATAAACGTTGAAAAAAATTATTAGTCTAATTTTAAAATTAATAAAATCATTTCAATTCCGCTATAGTAAAATTTAATAAAGACTTGTATAACGTTTAATAGTCAACCACTGTGTCTTAATTTCCTGGCCCCATAAAAAGCCGCTTTCTCCGAAATAGCTCCCACACCTAACTAGAGAGAACACATGCAGGTGGATGGGTGGTGTGGGGAGGCCTATTGTGTTCTAAGCTTCTCCATCCCCTTATCACTGCGACACTGGGGGTTGAATGTTCTCGCTATCCCAGAATTCCACCCTCAGCTATTTGATATTCGTCGTCGTATGCCTCATCCCCCCCCACCCACGAACCCCCTCCTCCCCCCCCCCCCCCCCCCCCACAACCACCCAGGCCTACTTCAGGCCTACTTCACATCTCGATATGGAATTATCTCAAACAGCGTGAATTCCCACGTATAATGGTAACAAAACCCATCCACCTCCGCCCCGCCAGCTCGTCTTCTATTGCTTATACAATCCTAAGGCAGTCAAACCGAAATTATTCAAGTGTTCGGAATTTCGAGACCCGAGAAATTATTATATAACCGGAGAATGTTGGTTATTAGTTGGGGAAGCGTGCTTTTGCTTTCTCATACTCTCTCTCTTTTTCTCGTTCTCTCTCTCTCTCTCATTATGATCTATTTTCTCTCAGTTTTTCTGTCCTAACAGTCTCCTCAATCACTCTATCACTCCTCCGCAACTATTTTCCCTTCTCTCACCGTAACTCTCTCTTTCGTTATGGGTTAAGTGGAAGAGGGGACCTTGAGTCTTAATTCCGCCATTAATAAATACACTTTATCTATTTCTCTCTCACTCTCTCTTTTCCTTACTCTCTCCGTAATTCTCCCTCTTTTTTCCTTTCTCCGTAACTGTCCTTCTCTTTTCCTTACTCTCTCCGTAATTCTCTCTCTTTTCCCTTTCTCTCTCCGTAGCTGTCTCTCTCTTTTCCTTACTCTCTTCGTAATTCTCCCTCTTTTTTCCTTTCTCTTTCCGTAACTGTCTTTCTCTTTCCCTTACTCTCTCCGTAATTCTCACTCTTTTTCCTTTCTCTCTCCGTAACTGTCTCTCTCTTTTCCTTACTCTCTCCGTAATTTTCTCTCTTTTTTCCTTTCTCTCTCCGTAACTGCCTCTCTCTTTTTGTTACTCTCTCCGTAATTCTCTCTCTTTTTTCCTTTCTCTCTCCGTAACTGTCTTTTCCCTACTCTCTCTCCGTAACTCTCTCTTTTTTCCTTTCTCTCCGTAACTGTCTCTCTCTTTTCCTTATTCTCTCTGTAATTATCTCTCTCTTTCCCTTTCTCTCTCCGTAACTGTCTCTCTTTTCTCTACTCTCTCTCCGTAATTCTCTCTCTCTTTCCCTTTCTCTCTCCGTTACTGTCTCTCTTTTTTTTTCCCCTACTCTCTCTCCGTAACTCTCTCTTTCCTTTCTCTGTAACTCTCTCGTTATGGGTTGTGTAAAAGATTTCAAACTCCGCCCTCAAAAAAGAAAACTTATCTTTTTATCTCTATTATTTTCTTTCGCTCTCACTCTCTTTCTCTTTGTGAGTTGAGCAGACGAAAGGGCCTTGAGTCCTAACTGTACCCTTAATAAAGACAATTTTTTGTATATATCTCTTTCTTTATTTCTTTTGCTATCGCTCACCCTTTCTCACACTCTCTCTCTCTCTCTCTCTCTCTCTCTCTCTCTCTCTCTGCGTAACTCACTTTCTCTCTCCTTCTCCCCTCTCGTTACTCACATTTACTCACTTTCACTCTCACCATTACTCTCATTTTCTTTCTTTCTTTCTCATTGTCGATCTCTCTCACACTCTATGTCTGTCTCTCCCACCACTCTCTCGTGCTCTCTCACACTCTATGACTGTCTCTCCCAGCACTCTCTCGTGCTCTCTCACACTCTATGTCTGTCTCTCCCACCACTCTCTCGGGCTCTCTCACACTCTCTCTCCCTTTTTCCTCTCATTTACTCTCTTTCTATCTCACTTTCGATCTCTTTCACACTATGTTTCTCTCTCCCACCCCTCTAACACTCTCTCACTCTCTCTCTATCACTCTCTCTTCACTTGTTCTCTCCCTACAACTTCTCCATCTATCGTTGAATTATTGAACTAACTGGCTTTGCAGACAGCGTCCAAGATCAAATATTGCTGCGATATTATTATGATTGTTGTACTAACTATTCCGCTAACATGCGTCTCATGTGTTCTTTGAAGTGTGAAATTGATTTCACCGACGTCATGGATTTGAATTTGGCGGTTTGGATTCTGGGTTTGAGAGATTTCAGACGATGTGACTGAAGCAGCTTGACTTGATAAAAAAGGAGAGAAAGTTGTGCTATAAAGAAATTTATCGCGACCCTTTTCCACCCTTGTTTTTTTATCGTTCACCCTGTCGTTCTTATTATGTTTTTTCTCCTCAACTCCACCCCCCCCCCCGCAAAAACTACAATAATTCTGGTTTTATTACTTCGTTTGAAGTATTTTATTCCTGATTTGAATTTCTCTTCATGTGTGTTTTTGTTGAATTTCTAATTTCTCAATAGATTTATGAAATGCCGCTAAACATAAATTTATAATTAAATATTCATTTCTTTTTTATTTTTCCAGGTAAGACATTGATACATTGACTGATCTACGATGTCAGGTATTTATTTCAAAACTCTCGAATAAATTCTGGTTCATTCTTATTTGGAATTCTGTTGTTTTAAAATTTGAGGTATCCAAGATATAGAATAAAATAGAATATATTGCCATTTTCGTAAAATAATCAAAAATAAATATTCTCCCAACAGATTACAGGTCCTACAGTATGTGATAGTAAAATTACACCATACAAGAAGAATGAATAGGTACCTATTTTGAATTGTTACACTATTTTTACTAGGCCTTCACCAGAAAAGCAAAGAGCTTGTTCTCTAGGAGAAAGTTCGTGACTTTTTCTTTTGAAGTTTACTTTTCTTTTGACGTCTTCTATAGCAGAGCAATAATTTGACCATACGTAACCAGCAAGAGCAAAATCAATATAGAGGAGTACATATTATTACAATGGAATGTATTCTAATACCTTAGACGAGTTGCAGCTTTAAATAAACATTATTGTCCACATAATCACTAATCTCACAAATTAGAACTTTGGTGATTCCACCATTTTTTAATTTGGCTGGTAACGTATTAATTCATTTGTGACCGTGCTTCAATGATTTGATTTCATAAGCTTTATTATCACTTACCCGGTGGTTCGGAACTCACCTAAAATAGTAGGTCCACCATGTTCCCCATACCATGGTTCAAAAGGCGAGGTGGAACTGCCATTGAGGTTCTCTTTACCAATAAAAGCCGTAATAATAATAATTATTATTATTATTATGCCGGCTATACGATACCGGTTACACGATGCCGGTTATGTGTGAAACTAGCCATTCCTTTTTCAATGAAATGTGTGTTTCAAGAGCATGCAAACCTCTCAATGATTTCTACTACAAAAATAATTCTTCTTGATTAGTAAACTAACAAACGAATGTGGTCCCTCGTGTTTTTGGAAAGAAATATGCCCGTTTCATTCACTTTTCCGCCATTTTGTAAAGATGAATGAAGTGAACATGAATGAATAATTAATATGAATGAGTGTAGAAAAACACGTTGTGTTTGAACACAATGAATTTCACCACCATTCTGTTGTTTACGAGGGGAAAATTTAGATGAATGACTCTAACATTTTACGCTTTGTGGCGCGTGCTAAAAATAAATCATTTGTTATATTATTTTATCTTGATGTGCCCTACTTCATCATCAACTAATTTTCGCTCTCAAAACAATGAACAAAGAAAAATGAGGAGAACGGAAAGAGAAAGAGAACTTGGCAATCATTTCGAGAAGTTTTAAGTTTTAATTAGCGATGTGCAATTCATTTTGGTACGCTTTCTTATGAATGAAAAGTGACTTGTTAAATGCTCCATGTCGTGATAAGAATAGCCACCCATAAATCTGGAGCTTGATAAATTGTGTGGTAATAGACTCGCGTTATTAGCTTATGAGTTAAGTTGTTTTATCTGCTGCAACTTGTGTTTAAACTGTTTTTATTAATATCTTTCATGTTGAGACTTTTTGATGGGCGAGTTATTTTGGAAGACGTTTTCAAATTTTTAAGATGAAATAATTCATGACAAAATAATGCGGTTGCAAATGTTAAGATGTTTTGATAGACGCGAAATTTTTCAATTTTTTTAAGATTTGATCATTTGGCGAGCCGCTTAGCGCAGTTGGTTATCAAAATCACAATTAGTAAAGTATTTTCTTTAGTTATTTATGATTAAATAGTTAGTTCTTTATGCTTAGCCGGGTAACGCAGTTGGTTGAGGCTTCGCATCTTCAGCTTGCTGTCGTTTCAGCGGTAGTGGGTTCGAATCCTGCTCCTCCGTCTGGTATCATTCACCTCATTACCCACGCACAAGTCTCGGACTCATGTGAGCATCATCAGCAATATAAAATTTAAAAAAAAATTAAATAAAAAGATGATGCTGTTGCCAATGTACTCCAAAACTAATTAGGCTATTAATTTCTTTTAGGTTAAGATGGTTTGATGGTTGAATTATTTAAGTAGACGTTTTCAAATTTTTAAGATAAAATAATTGAATTACAAGATAATGTAGTTGCCAGTGTACTCAAACTGTATTTATTAATATCTTTCATGATGAGATTTTTTGATGGGTGAATTATTTTGGAGACGTTTTCAAATTTTTAAGATAGGAAAATTAAATTACAAGATAATGCATTTGCCAAATGTCATCAAACAGTATTTATTAATATATTTCCCTTTAAAGATGTTTTAATTGTTGTTAATTTGGAGAATTTTTTCATATTTTTGAATGATTAAAAGTTAATTATTAAATAACTCCGTTGCCAATATTTTCTGTCGCGGAGGTCTTTGGCATAATTTATAGCGTTAAAAGGAATATTTAATTAAAAATAATAATCAATTGATAGCATTGAAAGGAATTCAAGAATTTTTTTTTACGGTATTGAAATGGTTCGTACACCAGTTTGTTGGCTTTGCCGGCATTTAAAATGTTCCTACATCAATCCACTAACAATATACGTACTCTTTAAAAATGATAGTATTTAAATTTCATTCAAAGACGGTCTTCAGCATAGTAGATAGCGTTAAAAAGAATTTAGGAATCATTGTTATAGCACCAGGGAAGTGAATTGAATTACTGCCTTTATTTACACCTGGGAGAGCAAAGTTGAGGCGCAGTCGGCCCTCTCCACCACGTAACCCTCCCATACAATTCTAATTTATCAATACACATGCTCATATCTTAGAAATAAAAGTAGATCAAAACAAATAGTTTCATAAGAAGGAAAACAAAAACATTTAAATGGTAGCCGACTGCCGTAGCTGGTATTTGTAGATAAGCTACGAAACTCTTGGGCGCTCTTTGAAAGGGTGACCGATTAAATTGGCCAGCAAGAAGTCTTTTCTCTGCTGTAAAATCACTTCCCGTTGGTTTGGAACGCACCTAAAACTGTAGGTCCAACTCATTAACCATCATCATCCAAATCCTACTATTTTAGGTGGGATCCGAAACCACCGGGATGTGATTTTACAGCGGAGAACAGTGTTTTTTGTTTGTTGGCCAATCTAATCGGTCACCCTTACAGAAAGTGCCCAGGAGAACGCAGCTTATCTCTATCTGATTGAATAGATACCTGCTAAGGCTCATGGCTATCACTTCCCTAATGTTGAAACAGCAGGTGTCTACTACAGTATAAACATCACAAATACTTAGATGAGTTATAATTGTTTTCAGCTATTTCTTTCTTTATTGAGTTACTTTTTTCTATGAGCTCCTTTATACTTTCAAATTGAACTTTCTTGAGATACATCCTGTCTTGGCTCTTGTAATTCAACAAGCTTTATTTGTCGACTTGATTTTTTCTGTATACATCAAGCTTATTTCCTTATTTATTCATGAAAACGAGTAAAGAGAAAAAGATTAGGTAAGAGACGGCAAAAGAGATTCGTTTGAAGAATATATCCCATTTTAATTTTAATCAAGAACATTGGCAACAAAAAAATAACAATTTTAATGGATTGGTCGATGTAAATTCAAGTAAGATTTAGAGTTTTGTTTTTTCTTACTGTACCAGTCACGGTTTAGTTCCTCTATGGTGATCCAGTAACAAAATGGGTTTAGTCTAATAAATTTATTTCATTTCAATGCTTTCAATATCGATTATAAGTGACCGTTATGTACCTTGAGGAAATTGAATTCACTGCTTCATCCAAGTAATTAATTTTCTTAGCTGTATCGCATTCAAAGGAATTCTTGTCCTTTGATCAAATTGGATTTACTTAGGTAGCGCACACTTTTTATTTACTCGTTCCAAATGTACTTCTCGAACGTAATTTAAAAAGATCAATAACATTTCATTCAATCATTCCACTATGGAGTGGCCGTAGCCGAGTGGGTTAAGTGCTGGTTTGCTAGCCCAAAGGTCCCGGGTTCGATCCCAGTTCTGACCGAAAGATTTTACCTCGGGCCACTCCCGTGTTTCGGAGGACACGTTAAGCTGTCGGTCCCGGCTGCCTAAAAAACAGTCGTTAAGTCACGTCAGAGGCCCTGAACTTATTCAGGTGCGACCTGATAACTCTGACACCAGACCTGAGCCAGCCAGGTCACACGATATTATTATTATTATTATTATTATTCCACTCTATTCGATACTTTTCGATTATCGATACTCTTTATTCGATTCTATTATCGATACTTCTGATTCGATACTTGTTGTTGGTATTGGGTAGCAGAAATTATTACAGTCGCTGAACTGGAGGAAGCAGTTCGTAAGATGAAGCTTACCACTCTATTCGCCATTGGAACAAATTACAGACAAAGTAATAGTATATAATAATAGTGAATAAATATTTTTTTTTAAATAATATTTTCTGTGATATATGCGTAAAATTTTATCTATGAGATTATTTCAATTCAATTTATCTATAAGAAATATTCTTTTTTTTTAAATTAATATGCAAGTAAAGAAATTCTGTTGATAAGACTCCACGTCGGCGAGCAAGTTTTTACTTTTGTCGGCGTGTAGCACAAATTTATAATAATATTGGATTTATTTTTGTGTGTGAAATTGTAATAATATTATTGTATATTATTTGTATTCGGTTTTTGTGCAGTAAACGATTTGATTTGAAAGATGAAGGAGAATTAGGGAGAAAATAGAGAATAGAGAAGAGTTAGTGAGATGAAAGAAAGGTGATGATTGAGAATATGAGGCACAAAATAGAGTTAGATAAAATATAACATTTAAAAGGTTGTAAGAAGGTTGAAAGGAGAAGGTAGGAGAAAGAGAGAAGAAAGAGTTGAGAAAAATGTTATGAAGAAATGATGTGAAGGATGCAAATTCCAATAAATAGTTTTTTTGACCGAACGGAGAGAGGTCTCTGTTCCAAGTCAACTGTTTTACAGTTCTCTGTCTGTATGTTTGAAACGCATGTAAGACTATACTCGTGGACCAAATTTTATGAAATTTTTCATAGATCCTCCTTCAAGGAATGCCGAGCGATGTATGTGCAAATATTTTCGAAATTTGCTCACATTTAGAGGATATTTAAAACGGAAAAAGCCACTTGGGCCTACTTTTATAGGGAAGCGATATATGTGCTAGGATTTTCAAAATGTTCTTGTACTTGGAGTATATTTGAAAGGAAAGGCACTAAGGCTTTCTTCTATAGGAACATGTGGTTTTTAAAATGGCGGGCCGCTTAGCGCAGTTGGTTGGGGCGTCGCAACTTCAGCTTGCTGCCGTATAAGCGGTCGTGGGTTCGAATCCCGTTTCTCCGTCTGGCATCTGTGTGTTATCATTAACCTCATTACCCACGCACAAGTCTCGGACTCATATGGGCATCATCAGCAATAAAAAAATGAACTTCTCCGTCATATACAATTGTAATCGGATTTCAAGATAGCCCTTGTGCCCCTTTAATCATCTGGTTGAGCTTTTATATGCATTAAGCTTTTATCATTCATAAGAATAACACATTAATTTGCTTGAAAGAAACATATCATTTCTAATATAAGTATAATGATAATAATTAATACAAATCTATTTAATATTCTATAAATTCATTCATCAGACGTGTGAAATCTAATCTGATTGTAGCAATCAGCTATCTGAGAAAAAGAAACGCAACCTTAGTGATACAAAATAAAATTTTGTGGAAAATAGACATGAAGTTGACTTTGCGAATTGAATCAAGGGTTAGGTCTGATGATTGTGTTTAATTTTGTGATGGTGATTGTCATTGAGTACATGGAGTATGTTCCTCTGTGTAAGCGATCTTGCTCTTGGGCGTGAGGTCTACTGTTCACAGAACTACTAGTAGTAAAGTTTCGATTTTCAAGAGAATTTTGGAATAGTTTGTAATAGTTATTGTTACAGGTTCTAATGTCTAAAATAAGGCTGGCAACACTAAAATTCACACTTGCACTTTATTTACACAAATTAGTATATTTACACAAATTAATTGTAAGTTCAATTAATTAAATAAAAACAGATCATCAAATGACAAGCCAATACTTATTTTTAGTAATTATATACAAGAATTAATGAATAAATAATTACAGGCTGATCAATAATAAAAGAAACAAGAGTCCAGTTAACTATACAATATGTTCATGTGGACTCCTTTATATAGCTGTTGTCGTTGTATAATTCCAAGAATTGGAGGTCACTAGACACTTCGAGAAGGCCACGGAACATGATCTCGATTGTTCAGGAAGAATGTAGATATCTGGAGAAATCAATTGAGTGAGAGAGTTGCAGACTTGAAGAATAAGGGTAACAAAGACATCTAATGAGAGAGATCGAGGAGAATAAGATTGCAGTTGCGTCTGTCCATGAAAACAATGGAACGATATAAATAGAACAAGTGTGTGATTAACTGCTTGTTTGCTTTCGTAACATTATGTTGTAATAGTATATTATAGTAGATATGTTTGGAGACCTTTGGGACAACCCCCTCCCCCCCCCCCTCCCCCCCCCCCAAAAAAAAATTAAAAAAAAAAAAAATGTTGAAACTCTGAGAAAAAGGAAAGATTTTTGATGTTTATTAGATTAGATTAGATTTCTTTATTCATGTAAGTAAAAAAACTTCGCATATGAGTAGTTAAAACAAACATTTCAACATCACATAGATACTACTGTAGACTTAGACTATAGTTTTTATAGTGCTAGAAATGATTTACAATGATTAAAGTGCGGGAGAGAGAGGTAGAGAGAAGTGAGGAAGAAATACTAAGCAAGGGGAAGTAGGTTTAACAATTTTTTATAATTAAAATTCACTTCTGGGAGTGAAATCACATATTTTTATTCAAGCAAACAATTAGTTTTTACAATAAAACTTTGATAACCTAAAAAATTATGTAATTTTCAAAAATTTATTTTGAAAAAACTAATTGATTGAGTTAAGAAATATGTTATTTTAATCCCGAGGCGTCTTTCAGTTATAAAAATTGAAAACTTCTGAAATGTTTCAGCCTTTGTCAATAATATATTATTTATTGTCAATTAAAATTAACTGCAAGTCGTTACATTTACTATAAAAAGTTAATTTTAACAAAGCAGATCGCAATGGAACAAGAAATTCATGTATTTGGAAATGACTTGTAGACGACATTGCCTCCATCCAACGTGATATTTCAACTTTGAACCCCATAAATTTCACAGGATAATTGACGAAAAAAAATTTCTTACGGCGATAAAGAGAATTTTAATACCTTAGAAGAAATTTCTAAAAAAATATGATCAAAGCCCCTGCACACAGCCTCGAAGAGAAAGGATAAAAAGTACCAACGAATGGTTTTATAGTAGTTTCCATTTTCAAGAAAATTTCGTAAAATTGAAAGAAAAAGGGAGTGAGAGAAGAGAGAGATAGAGTCGGTGTGTGAGGAAGAGTGAGAGACAGTCTGTGTGAGAGAGAGTGTGAGAGAGAATGTGTGTGTTAAAGAGTGAGAGAGAATGTGTGTTAATGAGAGAGCTAGTAAGTGAGAGAGTGAGAGAGAGCGATAGAAAGTGAGTGTGAGAGAGAAAGAGTGAAAGAGAGAGAAGAAAGAGATTGAGTGAGAAAGATTGAGTGTGAAAGGGAGAGGGAGAGTGAAAGAGAGAGCGAGTGCGAGAGAATGAGAGAAAGAGACAATGATCCAGAAAGAATGGAGAGGTGTAGGAATGATAGATAAAAAGAGAGAAACTGTGGAAGAGAGAGAGAATAGAGCTGATATCACTACAAGCACTCCAGCTGTAATGAGAATTCTGTTTGTAGGCAGGCCAGGCAATGTTAAGACGGTAAGGAATCACTGAGAGAAACAAGTCGGGCAATAAATCATCAGGAGGCAACACGGTGGCCAACTAAAATATGTAGGATAATCAAAGAAATGGAAAGAGATGCTGGAGTGAAACGGATGAGGATTAGAAGTGGGGAAGGAGTGGTGGAGGAAGGGGTAGAGGAAGAAGAGAAGAAGGAGGAGAAGCATAAGAAGAGAAGGGAGAAGATGATGAAGAAGAGGAGGAAGTAGGGGAGGCAAAAGAGAAGGAAGAAGGAGAGGTAAATGAGGAGGAAGAAGAGGAAGTAAAAGAGGAGGAGATGAGAAGGAAGAAGGAGGATTAGAATAAGATGAAAGAGAGAGAGGAATAAGAAGACGAGATAGAGGAGAAAGGAGAAAAAATGGAGAGGAGATACAAAAGAAGAAAAAAAAGGAGAGGAGATGGAAAAGAAGAAAAAAGGAGAAGAAGGGATAGAAAAGAAGAAAAGAGGAGGGAGAAGAGGATGATGAAGAGGAGGAAAAAGGAGGAGAGGAGATAGAAAAGGAGAAGAAGAGATAGAAAAGAAGAAGAAAATAACAAGAAAAAGAAAGGGTGGAGGAAGAGGATGACGAAGAGAAAAAAAGGTAAAAGAGGTGGAAGGGAAGGAGCAAGAAAAGGAGGAAGAGGGTGCGGAAGAAGGAGAAGAAAGAAATGAGAGGAGATAGAAAAAAGGAAATACAAAAAGAAGAATGATTGGAGGAAGAGGAGGAAGATAAAGCAGAAGGAGAATAACGAGAAGAAAAAAAGGAGAAGAGAAGATAGAAAAGAAGAAAAAAAACAAGAAGGAGAAGGGGTGGAGGAAGATGAGTTGAGAAGAGGATGAAAAAAGGAGAATAACAGTAGGAAGAAGAAAAAGTGAACAAATAGAAAGAAGAAGAAAAAAGGAGAAGACGAAAAAGAAGCTGATGAAGAGGAGAAATAACAAGGTAGGAAAGAAGACGTAGAAGGAGAGGATGAAGAAGAAGAGGAAATGGAAAAGATGAAGTAGTAGAAGAAGAAAATTAACGAGAAGAAAAAGAAGGTGAAGAAGGGAAGGAAGAAGAATAATTAGACGAGGAAGTTGTAGAAGAAGTAGAAGGGGATGAAGAATTAGAAGAAGAGGGAAAAAGAAGATGATGATGATGAAGAAGTAGAAGAAGATAGAAAAAGGAGATGGAAGAAGAAGTGAAAAGGATGATGATGAATTAGAAAAAGGATGAAGATTTGGAGGAGTGATGAAGGAAGAGGATGTGTTGAGGTGGTGGAGGATTAGTTTGGGGGGGAGGATGCAGGAGGAAGAGGAGGAGTTGTTGGAGTATTAGGAGGAGTGGGAGTGGGAGGAGAAAGAGTAGGAGAGAGGGCCAAGTAGACAAAAAGAAAAACAGAAAGTAAATCAGAATGTTGTGGGGGGGGGGGGGGGGCTGCTCTATGAGAAAGCGCAAATCGTAGAAGGAAACCATCAAGCCTGAAAGCCCCGTTGCCTTTTGCCGGCTCTGGATGGCTGAAAAGCTAAACACTGCTCTCACAATGAAGTAATCAATCAAAAGCTAAATTCAACGACTCGCTTTTCTCAACTAGGCAGATTCTCAGAATAACAGAGAAATAAATAACGGAATAAAATGGGTAGGAGAGAGACAGAGTGAAAGAGAAACATAACTAAAATGTGTAGGAGAGAGAGAAGAGTGAAAGAGAAATGTAACTAAAATTGGAAGGAGACAGAGTGAACGAGAAACATAACAACAGTAGAAACAGATGGCTTCTGGCAAATTACTTCCATTACTCAAGGAACGTACCATCTTTTTTCAACTACAAATTGAAAAATATTTTATAAATAAGAATGAAAAGAGCTCTGTAATAAGAATTATTAGATTTCTTTTACTTTTTGAGTGCTTTTTTGAAGCGTAATAAACTCTCCTGCAGTTTTTCAAAGTTGCTAAATTTCTTTGGACAGTTGATTGAAAATAAGCAAGAAGTAAGAAGAAAGAAAGAGAAGTGAGAAGGAAGCGGGGACAAGTAGAAAGAAAGAAAACAAAGAGAAATATGGAACAAGTAGAAATAATATAATTGACAAGTAAAAAGAAAAAAATAGGTGAGGAGCAAGAAAAAAAAAAATTAGTGAGAATCAAGACGAAAGAAAAAGAAGTGTGAAGTAAGTAGAAAGTAAACCAGAAGAGCAAAGGAGCAAAAAAGAAAAAGAAGTGTGAAACAAGTGGGAAGAGGGAAACAAGAAGAAGTTAGGAGCAAGATGATACAGTAGAAAAATTAATGAGAATCAAGGAGAAAGAAAAAGAAGTGTGAAGCAAGTAGAATCAAAAGAAAACACTAGTAAGTAAGGAGCAAGAAGAATGAAGAATTAGTGAAAATCGAGAAGAAAGAAAAAGAAGTGATGAACTAGTAGAAAGTGAGAAAACAAAAAGTGGAACAGAGAACACTTTCATGGGAGTATCTAAAATGGGGAATGCGACAATAGCTATTTGTGTAACTAGAGTGCAAAATAGCGTTTTTCTGCATCGAGAGAAACAGTTTTTTTCACGAGCCAAAGGCGAGTGAAAAAAGTTTCTCGAGTGCAGAAACAATACTTTGCACTCGTATTACACATTAAATTTTTCCTACAGTAATGTATAAAGTAATTTAAACAGAACAAAACAGTGCATACATAACCTGACAATTCCTCACATAACCTATCTTCGAATCAAATCAATTTCAACAACAACAACTACAACAACTATTTCACAGCTGAAGCAGAGTAGCCAACCCATTTTTGAATGCAGAATAGGGAACCTGCGTATTACATGCTCACTATTTTGTGTTGTTAGGTTGCAAATTTGGAGTGTGGAAAAGTACATTCCCGCACTGCAATTTACTTTCCCGCACTGGTGCAGGAATAGACTATTTTGCGTGCTTCAGTTAGTGCAAAAATAGGCACTTTTTCGGGTCACTGTAGGAAATAGCTATTTGTGTAACTAGAGTGCAAAATAGCGTTTTTCTGCATCGAGAGAAACAGTTTTTTTCACGAGCCAAAGGCGAGTGAAAAAAGTTTCTCGAGTGCAGAAACAATACTTTGCGCTCGTATTACACATTAAATTTTTCCTACAGTAATGTATAAAGTAATTTAAACAGGGCATACAAGTAGTGTGGTATTGCAGGAACGGCCTAACCAATCACAGGCCTGCATTTCAAGGTCACCCTCCTTAGGCCACGCCCCCCCTGGCCAATGGGAGAAGACCACGCCCCTTTAGGGGGGAGTCGGCCATTTTGTAAATTTTTGAGGCACGCCATTGGCTGCACATGTTGGAGTGGGGGACCCGTTTACCCCCCCTCAAGCCCCCTGGACCTATCCCCCTTCAAGCCCCCCTGCCCCTGTCCAAAGGAAAATGGCGCGCGCGCCCACGGTCTTTTTCCTTTTTTGTAGGTTTTGCCCAAACCTGTACTACATGAAAACAGCCATTTTGAATTGTTTCCACTTTTTTTTAGGTGGGGGGGATAAGTTTAGGAGAGAAAAAATAAATAACCTTGTTTAAAACAGCCATTTTCTTTTTGTAGGCATCTCCCAAACCTGTACTACATGAAAACAGCCATTTTGAATTGTTTCCACTTTTTCTCTTTTTTTAGGCTTTGCCCAAACCTGTACTGCATGAATTTTTCTTTTTTTTTAGACATCATTCAAGCCCGCACTGTGTGGGGGTAAGGTTAGGAAAGAAAAAAATAAATAACTATGTTAACAGCCATTTTGAATTGCCTCCTCCACCTCCATCACCTATAAAATGGAAGTCCTATCTCTCTCATTGCTAGAACTTTCTTTGTCTAAAAAATCTTTTTATGAGTAGTTTTTATAACGATTTATTAACCGTTGTTGCTCTGGTGTTGGAAACTGGTTAGCATCATATTTAACCTCTGGCTCTGACATATTAATCCTACGAAAAAACTCATCAACACAATGTTCTAGTGTAAGCCCACGACTTTCCAATTCCTCCCAGTTGAAAGTTCTCATAGCTATTAGACACTTTCCTATCAAATGATAAGCATATCGATACATTATAGTATTTAAATAATTCTTGTAATCCTGACTATTATGTACATAATCGATTAAAAGGCTTTCTAATACTTTTATACTTGTGTTAAGATTTTCAAAGGAGACAAATCCGGCTTTCTCATTTTTAAACTCTGTTCTACTCAGCAAATTATCTTTTTTCTCTTTATTAAAGTCATCTTTACTGAGTAGTTTTTCTCTCTCATTTTTGAATTCTGTTCTAGTCAGTAAAATATCTTTCTTAGCTTTATTAAAGTCATCTTTACTAAACAGTTTCTCTTTCTCATTTTTGAACTCTGTTCTACTCAGTAAATTATCTTTTTTCTCTTTTTTGAAGTCTTCCTTACTAAGCAGCTTTTCTCTCTCATTTTTGAATTCTGTTCTAGTCAGTAAATTATCTTTTTTCTCTTTATTGAATTCATCTTTACTGAGCAGTTTTTCTCTTTGCCCCTTTGCTTCTTCGATAATTATTTTCAAACTCGAATGAAGATAGTCAGTTGAGACTAAAGCTGTTTTTTCTTTATCAAAATTTGATCTAGTCAAAATTGTTTTCTTAAGTTCATCTATTTGTTTTTCACTATCAATAATATGTTTACCACGTGAAACACGTCCGAACCTGTCTACAGACATGATGTAACTAAAAATCTGAAATTACTTGAGCCTAACTGTTGTGAAAAACATACTCTACCATCAATCTAACAATGTTAGCCCTTTCTGATACATTTCAGCTCTGCCAGATCGAAAATAACTTCCCACAACTGATTAGAATCTGTAATTGTAGTAATGGGATGATCATTGCTACATCCATAGTGAAAATGTCCACGTTCCTCAATTACAATATCTAAGAGCTCATAAATTTCAGAGAGGATAGAATATTTTGAACTAGAATTTTTCCATGAGTCATCGCTATCAGATGACACCTTATCATCATAATCATCCTTATCTTTCTTAACATTTTCAACACAATATTGTGAGAATTTTACACTATTAGCTAGCTCTTTAAACTCATCCAAACTTATACCCATTAACAATCTGGATAATTTCTTGAACTTTGCAAAACTAAAACATTGAGACATTTTTAAGGTTATGTTTTAAAGAAGCTCTCACTGTGTGCTGCTACTACTACCTAACTGTAGCTCTAACAAACTTATACTAAATCAAATGCAATACTTATCTAATATTATATATTCTTCTCTTTCCACCCGACGGGAGGATGAATTCAATTAAACTTGATAGTTTGCTATCAGGTTTAACTAGCTCCATCTTTTTGCCGTAAGAATTTGCAGGCGTTAGCACTCTTAAAGCGCTTCCCCATCTCAAAACTGAAACATTGATTTTGCTTCTACACTAGACTACTGTGAAAAAATATTTTTCATAATAGTCTAATATGGAAAATCTCAATTTATATTCAGCTAAGAAACAGGCCTATACTGCAGTCTACTTATCCTATATACTCACTTTTATTGCTTCGCTTTCCACCCGACAGGAGGATGAATTTAATTAAACTTGACAGTTTGCCATCAGGTTTAACTAGCTCCATCTTTGTGCTGTACGAAGCTGCAGGCGTTAGCTTAAAGCGCTTCCCCATCTCAAAACTGAAACATTGATTTCGCTTCTACACTAGACTACTGTGAAAAATATTCATAATAGTCTAATATAGAAATCTCATTTTATATTCAGCTAAGAAACAGGCCTATACCACTATCTTCCACATTGCTCTAACATGCTGCATTATCCAGAAGAATCAGCGATGGTTTGTCCTCCTGATGAATACATCTCATAACATATCTCCCGCTATTGAAACTTTCCAAAGTTTGAGCATTCAACTCGGATAGAAACTTTTCCGGCAAATATACATCAAAGTACGAATGTCCGCCATGATTATTAATTTCATATAATCGCAGTATAATTCTTGTTCCAAATTGTGTGCGAGCTAACCTTGCTTTTTGAATAGGATAACTAAAGTCAGATTTCAATCCATGTATTTGTACAATAGGAATATTCTCCCGCGATGTCTCATTGAATCTAGTCAAACTGAATGGACGCGATTCCTGCTGCTGCTGCTGCTGCTGCTGCTGCTGCTGCTGTTGTCGCTGCTGATACATGGCGGTTGAGAAAAGCACAACTGTACTCGACCGGCGAAAAACTGGTAATGATGAAAAATATGCTGCCGCCTGCAATCACCCGCCGCCGGTTTCCTTATCCCCACCACCAGATTTCTTCTCCGCTCAAGGACAGACATGTTAAAACATGTCTGTGAGCAGTCAATAACCTTTTGTTTCACATATTGCGCAACACTTGATCTTCAATTTGTAATAGTTTATAAACGCTTAATTTCAACGGTCTGTAATAACGTAGATAATCACTTATTTCATTAATATCGACAGTATCTAGAAAAATCGCCTTTAATTGTTTTGCAAATTCAACATCACCTCCTTTACTTTTAGTTTTTGCGATAGCCTCTTCACACACTTCAAACCAATCAATATAGTTTTGTAATTTTGATTCCAATTCACTATCAGCACTTAACCATTTGCTTGGATCCATAGCAACACTGTTGGCTTACTACACAATACTAAGCAATTTCTGTTTGCATTCAAGTATTTATATGAGTGGTAAAAGAACAGAAAAATTCACCGGATTAGCAACATCGCTTGTTAGATTGCAGATTCTCGCCCTGTGCAAGTACAATTGATATCCACACCATACACAAACCACTTCCTCTCCATTATAATAGAATCCTTGGCGTGCATACTTGCGTTTATTCTCCTTGGTGTAAAATGGACATGTCTTCATACTTTTCATCCTATCCCCCTCGCACAAATAATCTATTTTCCGATCAATTCCTCTCTCCTCCGCTTTACACAACATTGATGATAAATAGTGTTTAGCACTGAATAATGCGCACCTACCATCGGCAATCTTATTATGAATTTTGCAAGCATCAAAAGTCCAACAACTAGAGAACTTTCTATAATCAGGTCTTTCAAAATTATCCGGTATTGTTTCAACTTTATTGTGAAATTTCTTCAAAAACTCTGCTTTTTCTCCACCCTTTGTGTATATTCTATCATAGTTTCTAAGATAAGCTCTTATTGTATCATCAGAATAATCGATTTCGCCCAATTCCCATTTTATTTTATGATGATAAAATTCCAACCAACACACTTCGCGATATGTCTTCCATGATAGCTCTGATTTTGGAAATGGCGGTTTAAAATGTAGAATAATGTAAGTATTTTTTGGATCAATCATCGCAAATTCCTTTAAAATGAACTGATTATTTTCATCCTTGAAACCATGAAACTCAACAACAGCGAACGAATCATCACTTCCACGTTTGTTCTTCCTCGAATATCCATCACTCACTTCCCCCTCCTCCTCCTCCTCCTCCTCTTCTTCCACCCGCGCACATTTATCCTCCTTGTCTAGATCACACTGCGCTGCCGCTTCCGAATACAGTTTCCTCGACGGTTTCGAAGAACAAATTTCACCCATGTCTTCTAATCCTGACAATAAATCACCGGTATAGCAAGATGGTAATCGCTCGTAGATATCCTCTTCTTTCCCAACTAGATAATCTTGAAGTAAGGTTGAAGAAGTTGATTGCGATAGAGAGTCACACGATGACGAACTTCCACTCGATAGCATGGCCTTTCACCTACTGACATAAAACCTACCCACTCCAACTTATATAGCCTACCTGCTGCACTCTATCGGAAAAACTACTGCACCTCTCTCACCATAGATGTTAATGGTGTATACTCTACAACATTATCGCTTATTAAAATACAATAAGCAGCAGTTGCAGCCGGCACATCTTTTCCAAATTCAAACTCAAGTCTGACGTCTACTGAACTCTTTAAAGTTGTTGTCTGGTGTGAGCAGTCAATCACCATAATCGGTGTATCTTTAGTGAATGTACTAAAATCAATTTCATTCCCATGTTCAGAATTTACCGGCGAATTAGAATAGCTTCCTGCAAAATCTAAAAACATTCTATACATTAACTGTTTGTTACCGAGAAGGTTATCATAGGGAAAGTAAACAGAATTTAAATACAATTTTACATTATACAACTCGCACAGGTCAAATTTAGCCATTGTAGAATTATATTTCAATTTTCTATCTGTTTGAAAGGCTAAAATTACAAATCTCGGCGCATCTGAATACGAAGCGGTTTTAATTGTCCAACTGTGTACTTTTGTTGCCGGTAAAACAGGATATTCGTGAATTTCCCATTTTCTAAAAGCAAGTTTTAACGGACGATCGCTATCAAGTAGGCGTAAAAACCTAAGGCGTACATGATCTTCAAGTTGTAAGTATGGCACTTTCCACTGTAATTTTGTAATGTCTATCTGAACACTTGAACCAGTTGCCGATTCGATGCAATTAATATCCGACGGCGATCTTAACAGTACGAGTTCTTGTTTCAGATTTAATATAATTTGTTGAAAATCTTCAAAAAAAGCTAAAAGTAATTTTAATGGAATACAAAAACTGAACTTGTTTTCGGTTAGAGTATACCCCTCCCTGTCGAAACCGGCCAAATGGTAAGTATTTTTATCAAACACACTTTTCAACAGTAAACCTTTAATAGTACTTGTGAGACCTACAAGACGCGACTTTGCTACAGGGTGACCGGCCAACTCATATCTTATTTCATCAAACATAAACCCGATTGCATTACTTACTAGTTTATACTGTGCATCTATAATGTTACTCACACCGTCTACACCTAGTGCAGTCTTTTTACACTTAACTTCACCTTCGATAAGTAGGAACGATCTGCATGGTAGGCTATAGTTATCTTGCGAATTAATTGGGATTCTTATCTCATCAGAATTTGATAATCTTTGGTTTGCATAGGGACCGTGGGAATGGTACTCTAGACTTTTTATCTCGTTAAAGAAATGTATTTGCCTTTCAACATCTAAGATCTCACTTATTGCCGCTGTTGACGACATTATTCCAATTCACTTGGAATCCTAATTTCTCTAAAATCTTTGCGTTTTTAGATGTTAACACGGCGGAATGTGAAACTCTACTAACACTCTTTTGAACCTTTCTCTTCCCTTTCCTTTTCATCCTTGTCCTCTTTCCATTAAGATCACTATTTTCATATTCGCTATAGCTACAGCGAGCCGAATACGGGTTGAATACAATGAAACCCATTTTACTTCTTCTTCTTCTTCTTCTCTCGAATATGTAATCTAACCGTTAATCTGTCTCCTCTGAAATCGACTAATGAACCGTTCTGGTCCGTCACTTTCACATTAATGCTCTGAAACTTGTGCGTATTTAAACGTACATAAACAATTGGATTTGGTGATTCATTAATTAAATATCCTGGAGGAACTCTTGGAAGAAACTCGTAAATGGTGTGTTTTTCTTTTCCATCACTATAACTCCCACACGCCAAATTACATGAAACTTCGATTGTTGTAATGTTGGATATTGAAACAAGTCTTCTGGAATAATGCCAAATAAGCGGTGCTAAGACTTCTTGATTAAAACCCATTATTTTGCCAATTGAATCATTATGAGTTAAATCAATCGGTTTATCAGAATAGATTTCGATTTTCATAGTATTATTATTCCCGCGTATAATGAGACCGTCACCAGCTACATTCAATTTTTCCTTGATCAATTTTACAATATTATCAATTTCATAAGAACCTGTTTCGAGTTTGACTAATTGATCGCCGTATTTAAAACTAGAATTTTTATCTTTAATCACATTTGGAATAGAATTAAAAGTCCACAAATTAACTAATCCAATTTCATATTCACAATTTCTATCTAATTCTATAACCTGCGGTAAATGTTCGTATAGATCGCTGCTTGTACCGGTCAGCGATATTACAGCCATAGCAGTACTTACCTCTGCTACTAAAAAGTTACAACTGAGCAGACAAGAATAACAAACACAGATGCCCGCAAATATTTGTATTAGGTTTTTGTATTTCATCAGCATTATAGAAAACGTTTACCCTTTTCTGTTTCTTCCAATAATTTACCAATTGTAATGGAGGTTGTAGGTTACCGATTGGATCAAAATAGAATACATTTATACCTTGTTTGTCATAGCACACCCAGTGTGTACCTTTTCCTGAATAATTATCCAAATTCACAATCGCCATCTCATTGAGACGAATTCTTTCTGGTAGTGTATCCTGCATATACACACCGCGCAATGGAATTTTCAATAAGTATGCCCACTTTTGTAGATCATGATCAGACAAAGCTTTATTGAGTTTTAAGTTCTCAATATTAACCGCATTCATGTTTTCCTATTCTTTTTCCGCCTACTTCTAGCTTCGCGTTTAACCGGTTTTGAATGAGTCTTCTTCCTTCTTCTCTTGCTTTTCACCGACGACAATAGACCGTGTGCGTTATGCGGAACCGTCGAAGTCGAGGAGTTTAATATTCTCCCACCAAAATATTCTGGGTATGGTCGGAGATAATATCCCCTTCCCTTTACATGATTTGTCAATCGCTTAATAGCTTCCCGTCGCATAGAATCACTATTCCTTTTTTTACCCACTCCTTCTCTTTTCTTTCTAGATGTTTTTCTCACTCCTTTCCTTCTTCTACCACTACTACTAGAAACATGTGGAATTTTCATTCCAGATCCAATTACCGACTTGGCTTTCATTGCCAAAGTAACTAAATACGCTAATACCTTCTGCTTGTAGTCTGTCTGAGGATTCTTGAATATCGACCAAGCGCTGTCAGCTAAAATTTTATCTGCTCGCGAACGTGTCAAATTATCAGACGAGCGCGAATAACTTATGTCATGAATTTTGCAAGCTTTATCGAGTGAATTAACTCCCGGATCACCTCTCTTAAGCCTTTTTTCTAGCTTTGTACCAGGCCCGCAGTACTGGTAAGAATCAAATTTACCCCAATTAAAATTATGTGGTAAATGCAATTCTCCAGGTAATGAATCTATTGTTTTATTAAGTAGGGTGGACGCCGCGCTACCCGCTCTATTCACAACACCTTTCGCAATGTTACCTAAGACAGATAATAAGCCGCTTCCTATTATTCCTTTCCTCGTTGTTGCTGTTTTTCTTCTTCCTCTATGCTTGCCAGATCTTGTTTGACTGTTTTGACAAACCATCTTTTCGTCTAGACAATCTCTAGAACACTAAGCTCATGTTGATCGCACCGCCCACCTACCTAGATAATTCTGCAAACATGTTTTGTTCTATCTATAAGCTTCTTCACATCTTCTTCTGTTTGACTTGCACAATTGTTAAGAATTTGATAAGAATTGTAAAAATTACATACGTGCGAGTAAGGTGAGAGTAAAGTCGAATACCAACTTTCAAGTTGATAATCAAACGATTTTGGTATATTATTATTTAAACCTGATCGAACACAGGCATTAATAAAGAAAAGTGTTTTATTTTTAGTTCTCTCCAAATCTAATAAGTGTTTAGAAAACCAATCTGATTCGGTATTATCTTTGTCGAGTAGTTGATAACTTGTATCTTCCTTTTTGGAAGATGGTGTATCATGATTGAATCTAGAATTCATAGTTTCCTTTTCAAATAGTACAGCACTTTGATTGAAATTTAAGACGTTTTGCAAATTTGGTGTAAAACATTTTTGATTAACTAATTCGGAATAATTCAGATAAAGAAGAATTAGAATTGAAAGCCAATATGCTATGCACGTAAAGATGCAAACTATCTTAATCACATTTGCTGTTGATCTTACACAAACCAATTGCGGTCTATATTGATTCTCATTATCCTCCTCTGTGAGACTCATTGCTGCACACGTCTGCTTTGTTCGAATGTATACAACAGACTATGATCATAACCGGTTTCAGTACTCGCAAACATGTTCAAACATGCACATGAAAATCAAATGTTTTATTTTTTTTGTAACCCGGTTTGGAAATTTTCTCTATAAATAGCCGGGTAAGCACACGATTTTCACCAATTACTTCAGTCAGTGTTTGCAAATACCACCACGCTGCCGCCATCATCATCATCATAGCTGCCATTCTAGGTAAGTGTACATTCAAAGAAGGGAAAAAACTCGAAAGAAGAAGATATCATTACTAATGACGTATGTTTTAAAGTTTAGTGTTGAGATTTTTTAAATAATATTTCACAAGAAAAAATATTGCAAAACATACCTGAGGTTGAGTTGTCACGACAGCAGTTGGGTGCAGCAGAAGTTGGGTTGCTTGAAACCGTGTTGCGCGCGCGCGCGGTTCACAGGATGAAAACTGGTAATTTGACAATTGAAATTTAACGCTTTATATACGTAAAATTCGTCCTTCTTCAAAGCCGGTACTAAACACCGGCCATCATTATGTGTGTGTGACTTTCACAAAGGACAATTACGGCGGCGGGCCAACACCCAAATCGGGAAACGGGAAGAAATTCTAGTTGTCCTTAAAATCGCGTCGGGCCAACGCCTACACCAGAAAGATATTTTCATTGTCTCATCACACTCTGACGTACATCATAAAGAGAATACATCCTTCTGCGGTGTGACGTAAATTAGAAGGGAAATAACTTTGCAAACATACAAAGAAACCGTTTATACTCGCACCGCTGTTATAAATAGCTTAGTTCTTCTATTGACAGTTTCATTGTTGAATTTTGTGCTGTGAAAGACGTCTAAGCTGACGTTATTGTTTCAGAATCAACTTCTACCACAACGTGAGATATCCTTCTCTACATTTGTATTAGCATTTTGAGAGGCTGACTGTCCATCCCACCGTGCTGACGACGTATTTTCTCTACAATCACACACGCAGATATCCTTCTCTACAAACAGCCTGAGAGGACACGGGTCATCCTTCACACCTTCTTCATCCATCGTTCGACAGAATTGAGGAGAATTCAACATCGTCTTGAACGACATTCAGATTAGACGGCTCAAAGCACAATTTCGGTGAGATTACATCTGATAATTTGTTTCGGAACTTTTGTTATACAATTATTCAAATGGAATACAAACTTGAATGTTCATCAGCTGTGAATAGGAATGTGTTAAAGTATAGATTTAGATTCATTAATAACGAAATAGATTTAGAGTTACTATTATCAACGTTAAAAGATAAAATATTTGAAATTTTAATTAATGAATCGAGACATTTTGACGGAAACCTTCGTTGGTTCATCGCTGCTACTGTTAATCTTGTAAAGTTATCTGCGTTAGCTGACGTTAGCGGTGATGGACAAGAATTGAAGGTTGAAACTAACGCAACATTTCACAGTACGTCTCATAATATCGTTAATATAAGTTTAAATAAGGATGAATTACTCAGTCAGTATGAAGCGGGGTCTAATAAGTTACAAAATGCTCTTGACAGATTTTTGTGTTTTGGCTCGGGATGGGTTGTTAATCGTATACAATATTTAGACCTTAATTTTGCGAGATACAATCCCATTTATGCTGGGTATAACAATTCATCATTTATTAGCACACCTAAGGCAATAGTATCAAAAAACGTTGTAATTAATATAAAAAACTTACACGATAAGAAGTGCTTTCTATGGAGTGTTCTTGCATATCTGCATTACAGACGTAGAAATTTGAATGTAGAGTATTTAAAACAATACGAGAAAGAGTTAAATATTAAAGGAATAAACTTTCCGGTGGAATTACGTGATATAAAGAGGTTTGAAATTCTTAATCCGTCTATAAGTATCACTGTTTTAGCCTATGATGGAACACGGAAAAAATTTTTCCCATACAGAGTTTCTTTATTTAGGGAAAGACAACATAAAATAATGCTCCTTCTCTTATTCAATGATAATCACCCGAATAAATCACATTACACCTTGATTAACACAACTAAGAATAGGAACGGTTTGTCGAGATTATTATCCGAACTAACCAAAGGAAGAAAAGCTGTACATATCTGTCCTTTCTGCTTTCACAGATTCACATCAAATAAAAGCGCTAATATTGATGGGGAGCGAAATTTAAAACAACATATAGAGTTGTGTAGTAAGTTTGGCGAACAGAGAACGCGTCTCCCCGAGCCGGGGAAAAATATTTTGAAGTTTACAAATTATTCTTTTACTCTTAAAACAAAGTACGTAATCTACAGTGACTTTGAATCTTTTATTATTCCAATAAACAATGAATTTGAAGGCGGCGATGATGATGATGATGATGATGATAATGATGGTAGACAATCAAGAAAATCCTATACAGATAAAACGGCTAGACATGTGCCCTGTAGTTACGGTTATATCGTTTTAAATGAAAATGGGGAGATATGTGTGGGTCCACGTTTATACAGAGCAAAGTTTTTAGGGGAGAATATTATTGCACGGTTTCTGCAGGAGATAACCGAACTCGGCGACAGGCTTTACGATGATTTAATGTTAGAAGTACCAATGTATTGCTTAAGTGAAAAAGAACAGTACGAGTTTGATACGGCTGTGAATTGTTCCTTGTGTAACAAACCGTTTGCTGCTGGAGATTTTAAATGCAGACATCATGATCACCACAGCGGCAGATATCTTTCTGCAACACACATGAGCTGCAATTTAAACTGTAAGGTGCCCGCCTATGTTCCGTGTGTTATGCATAATTTTCGCGGGTATGATTCCCATTTCGTTGTACAGTCTTTGGCTTACAATAAACGCAAACTGCGCTGTATCGCTAACTCATCAGAGAAGTTTCTCACAATAACTGTAGGACACGTTAAATTTATTGACAGTTTACAATTTCTAAACACGTCTCTTGAGAATTTAGTAAAAAATCTGGCGGATTGTGATGATTATAGAACAAAATTCAAACGCTTATGTACACATTTTAAAAATGAAGTACATCAAAAACTGTTCTTAAGAAAAGGTGTGTATTGTTATCAGTACATAGATAGTCCCGAAAAGTTTAATGAAACCGCTCTTCCGCCTATAAATGAGTTTTATAATAGTCTATCGGAAAAGGATTTGGATGAAAATGATTACAAACATGCCTTGGAAGTGTGGAATGTATGTTCAATGAAAAATCTAGGAGATTTTCATGACAACTATTTGATAAGAGACATCCTCTGCCTGTCGGATGTCTTCGAAGACTTACGATTAATTTTTTTCAAACATTATGGATTGGACGTATCTCAGTTTCTCTCTTTAGCACACTATAGTTTTCAAGCAATGCTTTTTAAAACTAAAGTTGAACTACAATTGATTACAGACCCGTGTATGCATCTTCTAATCGAATCCGCAATCCGCGGGGGTGTTAGTGTAATACCTAATAGATACAGTCTAGCAAATAACCCATACATGAGTACAGCATATGATAGCAATAAACCTACTTCTTTTATTGTTTACCTTGACGCGAACGCCTTATACGCATTTACAATGTGTAATTACCTACCTTACGGCGATTTTAGATGGTTAACACCGTCAGAAGTTTCCTCACTTGACATTTCAACCGTTGCAGATGACGCGCCTGTTGGTTTTATTTTGGAGGTTGATTTGGATTATCCAGAACATCTCCACGATAAACACAATGATTTCCCGTTAGCGCCATTAAAGCAAAAACCTCCGATGGAATTATTTTCCGACTATCAGCGTGCAGATGATGGGAGGAAACAGATTGTAACAACTAAATTGTTAACAACGTTAGCCGGTAGAAAGAAATACGTCTTACATTACCGTAATTTAAAGCTATATCTAAGTCTAGGTATGAAATTAACAAAAATTCATCGTGTTATAAGTTTTAGCCAATCTGCTTGGTTGAAACCATACATTGATTTCAATAATCAATTACGTCAAAACTCAAAAAATAGCTTTGAATCCTTGCAGTACAAGAATCTTTCGAACAGCACGTATGGTAAATTAATCGAACGTGTGCGTAACAGGTTTAATATGAGGCTGGTGACAGATGAAAAAACTTTGGATCGGTTAATTTCTCGCCCACAAGTCAAACGTTGGAAAATTTTTAATCCTAATGTCGTAGGTGTTGAAATGAAGAAAATTGATATCCTTTTAGATCGACCGATTTATTGCGGTTTCACAGTGCTCGATTTATCCAAGGTTGTCATGTATAACTTTCATTATAATATATTTCTAAATATGTATGACTTTAGGAAAGTTAAAATTCTTATGTCAGATACGGACAGTTTTCTTTATTATGTAGAAACAGAGGATTTTTATGAGGATATGAGGAGGCAAGCACATCTGTTTGATACAAGTGAATATCCTCGAAACCATAAGTGTTTCAGCTTACTTAATCATAAAAAACTAGGTTGCTTCAAAGATGAACTCAAGTCAAGAATAATAACAAAATTCGTCGGATTACGACCAAAATTATATTCGTTTGAGTTTCTCAATGAAAATAATGAAATTCAAAATAAAAATGTAGCTAAAGGCGTAACAAGATACATTATTGATTCAAAACTGAGATTTTCAATGTATGAAAAATGCTTATTTGAACGATGTGTTCATTACGAATCATCAAATTTGATACGTTCCTATTTACACCATATATTTCAGGTTCGAGTGGGTAGAATTTGTATTAGTCCGCTGGATGATAAGCGTTTTTTACTTCCATGTCGAATTAAAACTTTAGCGTGGTTTCATAAAGACATACCTAATTTCAATGGAGAGGAGGAGGAGGAGGAGGAGGAGGGGGAAGGTAGAACTTGAGGTCGATATCGTCATCAGGAAGTATTGGATAGGTCAGGTTTTGTTAGACGAGTGAAAGCACAGTTGAGTTACAGTCGTGTTGTGGAAGGTCAGTTTTTGCATTTCGCGTTAGCCGGCTTGTTGCAGCAAAGGTGAAGGACTCGAACGTGTTTTGCGTTATAGCGTGCATAAAAATCCGGTTGCATATATTATTTATTACAGCATAACGGTGGATGCGAGTCAACATTGAACTAAATTTTACACTCTTCCTTATTCCGAGTGCATGGTTATTACAAAATGAATACTGTTCGTCAACGTTTAGCTAAGGAATTACACTCGAGTGCACGTAAAAACTTTAAAAGACGGAGTTATGTTTTAAAGGGAATTTTGGACATGTTGCAGGCAGATTTAATTGAAATGACTCAGTTTACTAAAATAAACTCTAACTACAGATTTATTCTATCGGTTATTAACACGTTTTCGAAATACGCGTACGCCGTTCCTCTCAAATCGAAATCTGGTCGCGAGGTGAGCATAGCCTTAAAACCAATTTTTGAGAAAAATCGTGGTGTGCGTTTGCTGTGCACAGACCAAGGGTCGGAATTCTTCAATTCGCATGTGAAGGCGTTATTAAAGAAATATAACATACACCATTACCATGTCTACTCAGACAAAAAGGCTGCTATTATTGAACGATTTAATCGAACATTAAAGTCAAAAATCTACAGACATTTCACCGAAACCGGGAATTATAGGTGGATAGATATGTTAGACAAGATTGTAAGCCAGTATAATGACACCGTTCATTCGACGATTAAATTAAAACCTGCTGAAGTTACACTAAAACATGAACAAAAAATTATTGCCGAGTTAAATAGACAGAAATTACGTAACCTGAAAAAGAACAAAATTAGACCTAAATTTCGTCTAGGCGAAGTAGTGCGCATTTCGAAGCATAGAAATATTTTCGATAAATCTTATCACATCAACTGGAGCGTAGAATTGTTTAAAATTGTTTCCGTGTACCCGTCAGATCCGCCAACATATCAATTGAAGGATTTTAACAATGAACTTATATTGGGGAGGTTTTATGAACAAGAATTAAAGAGAACTGAGTTGGACGAGAATGATATGAATGTTTATTTAGTTGAGAAGGTACTGAAACGTAGAGGACGAAAGGTGTTAGTACAATGGGTCGGATTCAAACATCCTAGTTGGATTAATAAGACGGATCTTCTTGTTGATTAATAATACGTATGTATTTTTTCAGATTATGCCATCATCGCCGCCGTTCAAATTTGAACCTCACAATTGTAAATTGACAAGGCTTTTAGAAAAACTTGTAGATGAGTTAAAATGTTGTTGTACCGATTCAAATTTTACTTTGAACGATTATTTATTATTTTTAAGTGGGAAATGTGAGACAATACAACAATTTGGACATTTAAGCTTTTGTTATCTATCAAAAATAGATTTTGATAGGTTGAAACGTGAGGGAAAAAGATTACCAGACGTTGTTGATACATGTCCTTGTACTAGATTGGGTATGATGGAGAGTGAAATACGTAGGTATGTTAGTGAACATGAAACTTTAAACTCTTTTGGAAAGGATATTATTGACACTATGTTAGAGAGGTGTGGATTAGAAGCCGAGTTAAAACGTGATTAAGTTTAAGTTGCTAGATAAGAACATTTTCTTTCAATTGTTGAATTATTGTTTAAGAAAATAAATAAGTGTAATAATTTTTAAGTTAGTATATATAGCTTTTGGACATGTTGTATTATTGTTGTTTGAGAGAATATAGTGCGACATCTTGTTGGTTGTTTTATTGTGTGAAAAAACCCATGTTTTATCTTTTAGTTGTAGTTATGACGTGTGTAGGAACGCACACACACACACACACTGTTAACAATGATTGAAAATAAGGTATCAAAGAAAGATGATGTTAAACCTGAAATACCTATTTTAAATTTCGACGAATTGATTATCAGCAGTACAAAGAAGACATCAGGTGAAAACAATAAGCATGGCGATCTTTTTCCGCATAATGTACGCGGCTTGATTATTGGGTCTTCAAATTGTGGAAAAACGAATATTTTGTTGAATCTAATTTTTAATAAAAAAACATTACGCTTTCGCAGCTTACATGTATTTAGTAAATCGTTATATCAACCAAAGTATGTATTCTTGGAAAAGATTTTCTCCACGCTAAAGTTTATAAAGTTTTTTATGTCAGATGATATTTCTAGCATCCCGAACCCGAATGATTTAGAAAGACATTCTTTAGTAATCTTTGACGATTTACAACTGCAAAGAGTTCCACAGATCAAAGATTATTACAGTATGGGACGACATAAAGAAATTGATGTGCTGTTTCTGAACCAATCGTATGCAAGTATTCAGAAGCACATAATTAGAGAGAACAGTAATATAATTTTGGTCTTTAGAGTAGATATATTATCTTTGAAACTCATATATAGGGATTTCGCTGAGAGCGATATGATATTTAATACTTTTAAAAATATGTGTTCCGAGGTTTGGACTAAAGGTGAAGGTCATAACTTTGTAACAATCTGCACGGAATGTAAATTAACCGATGGTAGGTACAGATTGAATTTAGACGTATTTTTAGACCCGAACCAGTTCAAATAGACTAGTATATAACAAACGCGATTTGGCGGTTAGTTGTTGAACAGCATTCTTATTGAGTGTTTGCAATTATGAAAGGTGGTAAGAAAACGGTAGGACAGAGGAGAGGGAAGGAAAAGGTGAGAATAAAACGGCGTGGAAGGGAAATAAAATCGAGAACAAGTGTGAACGCTAGTAGAGATCTTTTAACGAATAAAATTCACGATTTGAGAAAATCCATTGTTGAAAAATTTAATACTTTACGCGGAGTACAGTCTGAAACAGAGACAAATTTGAAAAATAGGTTGGCACCAATTATAAACCCGCTCCAGGAATTGAAGGAATCTTCACTTAAAATTGAAAAACAAATCAAAGCTGAGAAAGGTAGTGAAAAGGATTTCTATATAAAAAAAGGGGAATCAACAGCTGAGGAGGAGGAGGAGGAGGAGGAGGAGGAGGAGGAGGAATTGACAGATAATGAGTCTGTTTATTTCGACGAAGAAAAAGTTGACAAAAAGTCGGATTCATCTACTGTTTTAAGTAAGTCATTTTCGCTTAAGAAAAACCCAGTACAAGTTTTGCTTGATTCTTATTTAGACAGTTTTCACACATTAAAGAAAAAAGGTGTATCATATGGAATTCAATATAATTTGGAAAATGGTACATACTTTATGGGAAATAAGGTACCGATTGAGTTTGTAGATAAATACATTATTGTTAGAGGTAAAAAATTTAAAATAACAACTGGTTTGTTAGAATTACTTTTTGAATCACAACCGAATGACGATGAATGTAGCACACTCGACTTTCGAAATTATAGAAAAATTTTAATTGAAACAGGGGCGCATTTGAATAAAGATGGATATGTAAAGAGAACTAGTGGAATTAAATCACGGTTAATTCAAAGAATGTTTCCATCAAGAACTACTTTGGCTGCAAGACAGCGTGTAGGTAAAGGTTTGCATTTTTTGAGAAATACAAGTCAACACAGATCTTATATTTTCTATGATAATCCAAATGAGTTAGTTAGCCGGTTAGTATTACTTTTATCTTCCAGAAAAGCTGGTAACCAATCACATTCGATCGAAATAAATTCAATTTTGGAAGAACTGAGGGAATCCAACATTATAACCTAGACTAGGCGTAGGCGTGAAGCAGGTGCGCCGATAGCACGGTAGGTTGAAGAGTAGGAACGGGCGACCTACGAATAACGTAGAAAGGGGACAAGTCGAGAACATGATGTGGGTTGCGAGCGAGCCTTGAGAGGTGCGACGTGAAGCATTCTGTCGGGTGAGCAGAATGCGAATTAGCGCACAAAGGAGACAGGCCGAAAACATGCTGTGGGTTGCGGCGTGGGGGGTTACGGACAAGTGGAAGGAAACTGAACGATAGGCGCCCAATATAGTGCTAGCATTTGACGTTGGGTGGGGTAGCCTATTCAGGAGACCGAATAACATTCTGACCGGCAAGTCAGTTCTACGGCAGCTGCCGCTTGACACGGAGCAGGTTCTGTGTTCTTTTTTCTTCTCAACATAAATCGCGTTGATACGCCGGTCGGGCTCTTTGTTCTGCAAACAAAATATGACTCAAGGCTTCGCTCTTACTATCTTTGTTTTGTTTTTTTAAACTTGATTCTTGTCTCCTGCTGGAGATGGAAACAATTCAAAATGGCTGTTTTAAACAAGGTTATTCATTTTTTTCTCTCCTAACCTTATCCCCCCACCTAAAAAAAAAAGAAAAATTCATGCAGTACAGGTTTGGGCAAAGCCTAAAAAAGAGAAAAAGTGGAAACAATTCAAAATGGCTGTTTTCATGTAGTACAGGTTTGGGAGATGCCTACAAAAAGAAAATGGCTGTTTTAAACAAGGTTATTTATTTTTTTATCTCCTAACCTTATCCCCCCACCTAAAAAAAAGAAAAATTCATGCAGTACAGGTTTGGGCGAAGCCTAAAAAAAGAGAAAAAGTGGAAACAATTCAAAATGGCTGTTTTCATGTAGTACAGGTTTGGGCAAAACCTAAAAAAAAGAGAAAAAGTGGAAACAATTCAAAATGGCTGTTTTCATGTAGTACAGGTTTGGGCAAAACCTAAAAAAAAGAGAAAAAGTGGAAACAATTCAAAATGGCTGTTTTCATGTAGTACAGGTTTGGGTGATGCCTACAAAAAGAAAATGGCTGTTTTAAACAAGGTTATTTATTTTTTTATCTCATAAACTTATCCCCCCACCCAAAAAAAAAGTGGAAACAATTCAAAATGGCTGTTTTCATGTAGTACAGGTTTGGGAGATGCCTACAAAAAGAAAATGGCTGTTTTAAACAAGGTTATTTATTTTTTCTCTCCTAAACTTATCCCCCCCACCTAAAAAAAAGTGGAAACAATTCAAAATGGCTGTTTTCATGTAGTACAGGTTTGGGCAAAACCTACAAAAAAGGAAAAAGACCGTGGGCGCGCGCGCCATTTTCCTTTGGACAGGGGCAGGGGGGCTTGAAGGGGGATAGGTCCAGGGGGCTTGAGGGGGGGTAAACGGGTCCCCCACTCCAACATGTGCAGCCAATGGCGTGCCTCAAAAATTTACAAAATGGCCGACTCCCCCCTAAAGGGGCGTGGTCTTCTCCCATTGGCCAGGGGGGGCGTGGCCTAAGGAGGGTGACCTTGAAATGCAGGCCTGTGATTGGTTAGGCCGTTCCTGCAATACCACACTACTCATACATAACCTGAAAATTCCTCACATAACCTATCTTCGAATCAAATCAATTTCAACAACAACAACTACAACAACTATTTCACAGCTGAAGCAGAGTAGCCAACCCATTTTTGAATGCAGAATAGGGAACCTGCGTATTACATGCTCACTATTTTGTGTTGTTAGGTTGCAAATTTGGAGTGCGGAAAAGTACATTCCCGCACTGCAATTTACTTTCCCGCACTGGTGCAGGAATAGGCTATTTTGCGTGCTTCAGTTAGTGCAAAAATAGGCACTTTTTCGGGTCACTGTAGGAAAAAAATATTTATAACTTTATTTTATTCATTTTTCAAGTTGAATATTATCTCCATTATCATTCCTGATGCATTTCCCCAACATGAGAATCGACTTGAGCACAACTTTATCTATCTATCTATCGAACTATTTATTTACTCCTTCGCTTTGACTTTCTCTCTCTTTAAAAAACTTTTTACAACTTTTGCAATTAACAAATAAATATCTATCTTTCTTTCTGTGACTGAATGATCAATATAATTCTTTTAATTAATCTATCAATTATTCTAATTCTTCGATTTATTTTTAATTTACAAATTATTTTATAATTCAATCATCGGGAAGTGTAGGGAAGTGATAGCCGCGAGCCGTAGCAGGTATCTGTTCAATCAGATAGAGAAGCTGAGTTCTCGTGGTTCCTGTTTGTAACGGTGACCGATAAGATTGGCCAGCAAAAAAGACACTTCTCTGCTGTAAAATCACTTCCCGGTGGTTCGGAACCCATCTAAAACTAGGTCAACTCATCAATCACCATCATCCAACTAATTACCCAAGCACAGGTATCAGACCTATGTGGGCTTCATCCTCAGAAAAAAAATCTATTCAAATTCTTTGATTTATTGTTCCATAACGATCTGCGTTGTTAACATTTTTTTTTTTGAGGATGAAGCCCACATGGGTCTGAGACCTGTGCGTGGGTAATGAGTTGGATGATGGTGATTTATGAGTTGGACCTACAGTTTTAGGTGGGTTCCGAACCACCGGGAAGTGATTTTCAGCAGAGAACAGTGTCTTTTTTGCTGGCCAATCTAATCGGTCACCGTTACAAACAGGACCTACGAGAACGTAGCTTATTTCTATCTGATTGAACAGATACCTGCTACGGCTCGCGGCTATCACTTCCTCAAAAACACAACTATAAATTGGACTGTCTCTTTCATGGCAAAGCTTGAATACATGGAACTGTTATGTGTTACGGTTCATGTAGGTAGGTAGTGGAAACGATGATAACTGTTACTTTCTACTGTAAACTAAAACTATTCACACAAATATATATTCTATCAACTATTGATACTGGAATCAAGCTCTATTGAACATCAACAATAAATATACTTTTTTACTCGCTTCCAACATCCAATAATATTTTTAAAATAAATAAAATAGTCATGTAACATAGAGAATAGTGGTAACAAAAACATTGTAAATTTAACGACTTGCAGTCAGTTTCCATAATTCGAAAACTTTCAGCCAAGTGTGATTACAATTATTATATATTCACAATTTAAACACTGACTGCAAGTCGTTAAATTTACAATATAAAGTTAACATCTATTTCATTTTTTTGTTCTAAAATCAGAAAAATATATATGCATATTTTTAAATTTCAGTTTATCTCATTCGAGTTAATTCTTAATTAAATAAACTGTTTAAGTCAATTTCAATCATACCTATCGATATGTAACATACAAGCTCCCATTTTTTCAACTATCGCCTCAAGAATTTCTGTTGTACAATCCCATAAATTTTACAGTATTATATTATCTTGTCTATTTCAACCATTAATCATAAAGCTAACTTTTTCAAAATCACTAGTCTATCACTATAACTATGGGATCTTAGAGTTGCTATTGTTAATATTACAGTAATCATTCATATACTTGTAAATTCACGCAAATAAGATCATCTGAATCTCTCCCAATTTCGCTCTCTCTCTCTCTCTCTCTTTCTTTCTCACACTTAACTTTATCACAACTCGGGGAACTCTAATCATTTATCACATCATGTGAAGGACACCATATAGCAGAGATACGCCAGGCTGTCTCTAATGCCAGAGAGTGTGAACTAGGACCGTAGCCAACTAGATCAACCAACTCTATTGACCAATACAGAGATGTATTGGACAAGCAACGTCTGCTTTCAATCTCACTGTTCCCTCACCACACCTCACCCAATAGTTCCTCACCAAGCCTCCTCACCTCACCCGATATCCCCTCAGCAGTATTCCTTACTTCACCTAAGATCTTCTCAATCCTACTGACTCCTTGCCCCACCTCATCACAACCTACATCTCCTCAGTAACTTGTCTCACATCACCCTATATCTCCTCAACAACCTTCCTCATGTTACCCTACATCTCCTCAGCAGCTCGCCTCACTCAGTGCCAAGAATTTCTAGCGCTCGAAGTACGTTAATTAATGGACCACAGCTTTAGATGTCACACTTGATGCAATTTCAGTTTGCAGATTGAGTGTAAGATTTCAAAAAAATAAAAAAGAATATAGTTCAGACAGTAGAAAATAAGTTTATCTTATGTTCTATCTGTGCATGCTATTAAGTTCATCAATTTTTTCGAGTTGACGTCGACAGATAACAGCATAATTAATAGCTGTTTACATTACATCAAGAGCAATGTTTTCAAATTAATTTTTTTGCACAGTTGATACATCATCAGTGTACTAGAATAAAAGACGTTTTGCAAAGTAAGGCTTTATCGAACGAAGAACTGAGCATGAATGAACAGAGTATGATGAATTAACAGTTACAGTAAATAAGTGGTTACTATGGCAACGCTATTATCACCACAATCAGTTGTAACAGAGTACATTACTAAAAAATAAAAAAATAAATCATAGGTTTTTAGCGAATTTTAAATGTTTAGTCTGTGTTAACCTCAATGTTTTGGACAATGTAACATATTCAAAATTTGTGAATGGAGCAGTTTTGGACTTGAGTCTGTTGCGCCTTCACATTCGTTGTAACTTGTAATTCGTTGTAACTTGTTCAAAGTTGCCTTTGTAAATGAATAAATAAATAAATTTGTCACAATAAATAAATAACTAAATAAAAAAATACAATTTAACTGTTACACAAATGAAAATTATAGAAAACTTATTCACATCAACCGTCGAATTAATAATTTCAAGTACCCCAAGGAAAACTAGTCCTGTTTAAAGCACCGTCATCTTTTTAAACTTATAAAAAAAGCGAAAAAAATAATGAAACATTCAGTTGAGCTGGAGCATGTACATAATAAATCTGTATAAAATTTCAAATTTAAAGTTGCTGGTTTATTATGTGAATATGCGTTATTTTGAGTAAATCAATATTATACAGTCAATTACAACGAAACAGTAGATTCATATAATTTACAATAATAGATAAAACAACTCAAAATTAAAATACTGAAATTTGCAAGAATTTTAAAAGTTGTTTCAGTTTGATGATCATTTGAATCAGAAACATAATTTTCTAATATTAAGTTTTCCGTGTCCTTTTGTTATTAATTGAGTTTTACATTTTCTTTCGTTCTTTTTCATAATGGATGGAGCTCAAATCACATTTAGAGGCATTTATACATAATGTTTAACACAGATTTTGTCACAACCATCAAAATAATTAGTTTTGAGTTTAGTTTTGACAGTCACCTCATTGTCAATAAAAAACTAAAACTAAAGTATACGGAGTAGCTCAATATATACCCTTCTTAGACGAATACTATTGGTTCATGGAATGGGAGACTCCCATTGGTCGCACTCCACGTTGGAGGCGTGTCATCGGCTGATACTAGACACGCCCATTATTACATTATGACAAGAAATAGCCTCCCAAAACGGAACAGCCTTGAATCCCAATAGTAAACAGGTATCCTATCGATCCAACAATAAAATAAACCTGACAAATTTTAAAGGACATTAACTTAATCATCAAATCTTTTACTACCAATTCAACCTTATTCTATCATAAAATAGGTCAAGTCTTTCTTGTTGTAGCGGTTGATTTTTCGTTTGATGAACCTTCTTTGTGTTGTTGACCTTCAATATTTTTAAGTTTTATTCTATCAAGTTAGTTTGAAGTAACTGACAATTTAACAAACTGAAAAATTTACAGAAACAGAATTTTATTAATTAACTTATTTGTAGAATTTTGGTTGATGTTGTGGAACTCCACAATAAAAGAATAAAACACTCCTAAATATTGTCAATTCCACTTCTTTTTCCACAAAGAAGTGGAATTGACAATATTTAACAGTGTTTTATTCTTTTTTTATTAATTATTTCGAATTCCTTCAAGTGGAAATTCCTTTAATTCTTTTAAATTAATATCACTTGTAGGAATTCGAAATTAAAAAAATTCTGCTCATTCTAATATTGATTTTATGTTCGGTTGCATAGTCACATGTTTCTTACTTGTTTATTTTCGTTGTTTCGTATTGGTTGGTTATTTCTTGTTAATAATGGGCGTGTCTTGTATCGGCCAATGACACGCCTCCAACGTGGAGTGCGACCAATGAGAGCCTCCCAGTCTGTGAGCCAATAGTAAACTATAGGGTATTTAAGTAGAGAGGTAGATAGGACCAAGAGTCCTAACCTCGCCCTCAATAAATTAAATTAATTTACGAAATTGTGCAGAAAGAGCTCAAAATTGTCCCTCCAACATCCATATTTCGAATTTCTATTTAATATGTCAGCCTCTATGGTCAAACTTCATAAAAGTCCAACTTTGTCATGTGATTTTCAAGGATTGATAGTGCAATTTTAATCAAATTTGGAGGGCTATGAAGTTAATATATTTCAAGTACACAATAATTCCAATTTGTTTTTACATTTTTTTCTCTATGAAAAAAAAATTCTTATTTTAAACTGGCAAATCGGAATCTGTGTTAGCTGAAATTGGCAAGTATGGTTCTAATAATCAGTTATCTCTCGCTTGCTTTTGTAAGGTTTCCGATCAGAGGCGAATCTTATTGCTTCTACCTGAATAGATTCTCGCTCTCTCATTCTCTTTCTCTCTCTCTCTCTATCACAATCTCTCTCTCTCTCTCTCTCTCTCTCACTCTCTATCTATCTATCTATCTATCTATCTCTCGGTGTCTCAATTCAAATAAATTCAACGCTAGAAATGGAAACTGTTCAGAATGGCGTGGAAAAAGACGTTGAAGATTTTCCGGTTGAGAAAAGTCTGACTGCGGATGACAGGATGGTGCGAAAAGCGGGAAATTTCTTTGAGAAAGAAAGAAGATGGTGTGATGAAGTGAGGAATAGGGAGAGAAACGGATAGCAGAAGGAAGGAGGAGAATGTACGCTAGCGTGAATTATTGGATTTATTACGGTAATAAAGCTTTGACATTGCTAGAAAATCCGTGTGATCCAAAATCCTTATTCAACTTCCTTTCGACTCTGGAAGGTATGTTCCTGAAGATATAGTCAGTCATTGGTCGGAATTTTTTGAATCTACTTATATTGGGGCCTATCCCCTGAATATTATATAAGATGATGTCAATGGTAGGATGACTAGCATAAGGTACACCGGGGAAATTGGGTTTAGGGGATTTTATGAGAGGATAATAACAAGTATATCAGTTGAATAGGTATTGAATATCAAAATCTGTGAAGTATTCAAGATCATGTCTCACTATACAGATTATATTACAATCTAGTTATATTTTTATTTACGCTTGGGGGTAGTGGCTACAGTTATCTCTATTCGATCATTTATAATTGACTTTTGTTTTTGTCATTGGTTTACTGTATTTGTATTATTTGAAAAAACAATTCTTTATTTTATATTGTCATCTCAAAATGTCAAATAAATAGTAACTCATACTCAAGAACGGACGGAAAGTCTTGTGAGTTTGATTTCATAATATGTAGATAATGAAAAATGTTTTCTGCATTGTGCAAATGAAATCAATAACCAATTTGAATTTGAATGTCACATGTACTAGTAGTTCTGTGAACAGTAGACCTTAGATTAAGAGTGTTTGTACAGAGAAACATACCCCATGTACTCAATGATAATCACCACCACAGAATTAAACACAATCATCAGATTCAACTTATGAATCAATTTGAGTAGTCTGCACAAAAAGTAACTTTGTCTCACGTCAACAAGGCGTTTCTATTTTCATTCAGTCTGCACAAATTTATGTTGTTCCTGACAGCTGATTGCTCAAACCAGATCAGATTTTAATCTGATAATGAGTCTATAATAGCAAGGAAAAGTATTGAATAAGCTCAACATTTTTTAATAAAGAAGGACATTAGCTGGTGCTACCAGAGAATGTATAGCTTAACGTTTTACCTTTTCACCTTACACTCACAACTGACCAAAAAACTACACAAAATTGAATAGGACTTTCTAGACAATAAATGCAGTGATGAAATCTATAAGAAATTGAAATTGAAACAAGACTATCACACTAAACTTGAAATACTTGTGTATTGTTCTTGATGTTGCTTTCTATGTGTTCATGGTTTTTGGTTCTTGATTTTGACACTTATTTTTGCTTGTTGCTCCTCCCACCAGTGGGCGTGACTTGTTATGGCATTTAGCCAATCAGTCAGTTTATCAGGGGCACTTTCTCCCCCAGTCTATAGTATCATTCTGTGTTAAGTATATTAAGCTACTCTGTATTTTAGTTTTAGTTTATTTGAGATTGATAATGTTGTGAAAACCGAAATTAGTATCTTACAGATTTCAATAGATGTGGTTGTGACAACTTCAATTTCCAAATTTCTTTTATTACTTCAATATTGGTTATTATTGATGAGAATGAGTTTTATTGTCAATATTTGTGACTAATACATCAGAAACTACTGAATAGATTCAGTGGGCGTGTCTTGTTTTGGCCTTCAGGCAATCACAGACCTTAAATGAAAGTCAGCGTATCAGAAGCACTTTCTGTGTCAGCCAATAGTTTCGTTGCGTGTTTAGTATATTAAGGTACTCTGTACTATAGATTTAGTTTGAGATTGATAATGGTGTAACAAGCGAAAAACGTATATCTTACGGTTTTCAATACATGTGGTTGTGAGACAACTTCGTCACTTTCTCCCTCAGTCAATAGTATCATTCTGTGTTTAGTATATTAACCTACTCTGTATTTTAGTTTGTTTGAGATTGATAATGTTGTAAAAACCGAAATTAGTATCTTACGGATTTCAATAAATGTGGTTGTGACAACTTCAATTCATATCATTCAATATGGATATTCTTTAGAAATTTGTCTTATTACTTCAATATTGGTTATTATTGATGAGAGCGATTTTTATTGTCAATATTTGTCACTCATAAATCAGAAAAAACTGAATAGATTCAGTGGGCGTGTCCTATTTTGGCCTTCAGGCAATCACAGACCTTCAATGAAGGTCAGCGTATCAGAAGCACTTTCTGTGTCAGCCAATAGTTTCGTTGCGTGTTTAGTATATTAAGGTACTCTGTACATAGTTCGAGATTGATAACGGTGTAACAACCGAATCTAGTTTCTAATAAAGTAATGTGGTTGTGACAATTTCAAGTCGTATTATTCATTAGAGCAATATTAACTTCACTATTATAATTATTATCACTTATTATACTTGATTGGAATATTAGAAATAAAGGATTTATCCCAAACAAATATGTTATTCTTATGAATGATAACTTTATTCGTATGAATAAGGTCAACCAGATGAATAAGAGGGCCCGAGGGCTATCTTGAAATCTGATTCCAATTTCATATGATGGACAAGCTTATTTTTAAAATCATATGTTTTCTATAGTCCTGAGTACCTTTCTTTTTTTTTATTTAAATGCAAGCAAATTATGAAAATCATTACACATGCATCGCAGGGCTTTTCTTAGAGGATGATTCATAGAATTTGGTCCACGGGTTTAGCCGTGAATGCGTTACAAACAGACAGGCAGACATATGCAAAACGGTCTACTTGAAACAGAGACGTCTCTTCGTTTTATCAACATTCTCCTATCACGTCTCTTATAAAAGGTGTCATTAAATTTAAACATTTGTTAACAAATCTATGTATTTACTCGTCTTTCCTTTTCTCTCTCTTCTCCTCTCTCACTATCACTCTATTTCTATATCTATCTTTATCTCTATCACTATCTGTATCTCAATATGTATATCGATCTCTCTTCACCAGTGTTTAGCATGGTATAGCCTATAGCTCTTAGAAGATCTGGCAACGTGAGATAAGGTCAATACATATCACTCCCAAATTATTATTAAATTTTTTTTTTTTAAATTCTGAACAAACTAATACACGTTCAACAAAATCCATCTACCTATCTCTCTTGTCTGTCTCTATCTACAGTACTCCTCTCTCGCTCTAAACACGTACTCAGCTAAGAGTATTTTGCAAAACGCTGTGATCAAGCCCAACCATTCACAACAGCCTTACACACATGCCACTTAGAATGCAGCTGAGAGAGCTGTGCATGCCAGATAAGACTCCCTCGTGGCTCTAATTGAATTGGCCTGGCTTTGTTGGCAGCAGCCCTGTAGACTGTAGACCGTAGATTAGACTGTAGATTTTAGACTGTAGACACATCTAGAGCATTGTTTCAGTGTGTAGTCTGACATGCTTCGGTCCGAGCCGTCCCTAAGCTATTATTGGCTTGCCCTCCCACATCGCTGGACCAATTAGGCTATCGGTGGGGAATCAGGAAAATTGGTAATGCCTTCCTGATTTATTGTGTCGCTGTATTTCAGGATTGTGTGTGTGGAACAAATGTTTCAAATTTTTTAATATAAATTATTAGTCTAATATCAAAACTGGCACTGTATTTCAATTAAATATATGATTTTCACTCACTCTTACTGGATATACTGGAGAGATGCATTTCACTTCTAAAGAGAAGCTTCGTAAAGGGGCTGACGAAGCTTCTCTTTAGAAGTGAAATGCATCCCTCCAGTATCTCCAGTTAAAGTGAGAGAAAATCATTTATTTGATTGATGTACAGTGTTAGTTTTGATATTAGATTGTTCATCAAGTATTTCGTCATGGAAAACATCAAAGATAAATAATTATTAGTTGGATATACCTTATTAGAATGTACGAGTTTCAGTGTATTTTTTTTTTTTTTGAAGGATGAAGCCCACATAGGTATTTTTTTTTTTTTTTTTTTTGTAGATTACGTCTTGGAGACTCCAGTTAAGGAGTATAAGACAAGTCAGATCAACAATATTATACACTAGATACCATAATTACTTCAATTAGTTGAGGTGAGGATTAATTTTGATGTGAAAGGAACTCTTGTACACTATAAAAAGCTTTATCAACTAAATATTTCTTCAATTGTTTTTTTAATATTTCTATATTTTCAAGACTCTTCAAAAACTGCGGTAGCTTGTTGTAGAATTTCCTACCAATATAACTAGGTTTTTGTTTGAAGAGACCTTGTATGAGACCTGTGTATGGGTAAAGAGTTGGATGATGATTGATGAGTTGGACCTACAGTTTTAAGTGGGTTCCGAACTACCGGGAAGTGATTTTACAGGAGAGAACAGTCTTTTCTGTTGGCCAATCCAATCCTTACAGAGAGGCCCCAGGAATGCGTTGCTTATCTAATCTGATTGAACAGATACTTGCTACAGCTTACGGCTTTCACTTCCCCCAATAAGTGTAACTATCAATTTTGGAACCATCGTTCAATATAACTGATCAGAATAATAGTATTAGTGTGATTGGAAGTGTAACTGTAAATTTTGAACCTTAACGGTTTCAAGAATGAATTTGCATTGCACACACTTCAATTATTCTAGCAGTTATCCATCTGAGCTACATCATATAACTCTTAAGTCCAAACATCAAGCTTGTGGGAAGTGATAGTTGTGAGCCTTAGCAGGTATCTGTTCAATCAGATAGAGATGAGCTGTGTTCTTCTGGGCACTCTTTGTAAGGGTGACCGATTAGATTGGCCAGCAAAAATGACACTGTTATCTTCTGTAAAATCGCTTCCCGGTGGTTCGGAACCTACCTAAGACTGTATGTTCAGCTCATCAGTCACAATCATCCAACTCATTACCCACGCACAGGTCTCAGACCTATGTGGGCTTCATCCTGTAAAAAAGGATAGGAATAATTCATTCATCAAATAATACAAGCATTCAAAAAGAATGTATTTGTGTTTTTCACAAATGCATTACATGCCAATATTGATGCCATGTCAAGCCTAAGTGACACTTGCATAGAACTTGTCACGTGACATCAAGTGGTGTGACATCACGTACTAACAGTTCACGTGTCCTTCGTAACTCGTGATCGTTCTCACGGGAATTCCGTCACGCTCCCTCGTGACGTGAAAAAGTTGTGAGAGACTTTTGAGACACTCATTGCTATTCCTTGTGTGTAGATAGTGGTGTTCACGAGTAACTGGGAGGTTGATTTCAGTTGAGTTGATTTGTACAGATTGAAAGTGGATATTTTGGAGGATTTCTTGAACATTTAGGATGTGGTTCACGGGGGAAATGTTTCGAATTAAGTTTTAAATGTACTGGTGTCAAAGAAGAAACTATTACTCACAATTTAAAACCAATTAAGATCATGATGTTGAAGATCCATCTTGTTTCCACTAATATGTATTATAAACTTAAAAAACACTTTTAAATGGAAATTGACTCACGTTATGGCGTGACGGCCGTTTCGCTCTGTTGTCTAGAACATCATCAGACGACCCACAGTACACTGTGCACAGTGCACAGTACAGAGTGTACTGTGGGTCGTCTGATGATGCTCTAGACAACAGAGCGAAACGGCCGTCACGCCATAACGTGAGTCAATTTCCATTTAAAAGTGTTTTTTAAGTTTAAGATCAATTTAATACCAGTCGTTCCTGAGTTAGAGCTGTTCCAATATTCGAAACTCCTGAGCCATCTTTGTAAGGGTGACCGATTGGATTGGCCAGCAAAAAGGACTCTGCTCTCTGCTGTAAAATCAATCACCATCATCCAATTCATTACCCACGCACAGGTCTCAGACCTATGTGGGCTTCATCCTCCAAAAAATTCTCATTTTCCAAGCAATGTATAGGCTATGTATACATTCAAATGAAATGATCAATTATGGTCAGAAATTGACATGCTACATAAGAATTTGGACCGCCTCAACGAGCTGAGAATAATGAGCTATCACTCAATCGGCCGGTCTCACGAAAGCCAATTAAATAAGGAGTCTAATGTCAGTTAACTAACCGTCGTAAGTGTAACGGGTTTATTTCTGTTGCACAAAGATCCATTAGTTATTTTTCGTTAACCGAACGGGCACAATCTGGCAGTACTGTAATTTGATCAACAGGTGTAATTTGATCCGGAGTCGGCGTAGCCGAGTTGGTTTATCGCTGGTCTGATAAGCCAAAGGTCCTGGGTTCGATCCCAGTTGAGTACAATATATTTTTCTCGAGACACTCCCGTGTTTCGGAGGACACGTTAAGCCGTCGGTCCCGGTTGCATATAAAAAAAAGCAGTCGTTAAAAAAGCGGCGAGGTGGAACTACCCGTAAGGGTCTCCCCACCACGAAAAGCCATACGAATTTACTTTTATCAACAGCTGATTCTGAAGTTGAGAAAAAAGATGAATAATAATTATAATAATTTATCTGGTTGTAAGTACAGCACCACCAGAGGAGTTTATTCACAATAAAAAAAATAACAGAAAATACTGCATGTATAAAGTCTTAAATCTAATATAAAGTATTGCAATTCTGAATTTTGTGGCTCCCACTATATAAATACATAAATACGTGTCAGGATGCCACTATTTCGTTCATTTCTTTATAATAGTATTAGAACATGCGAAAAATTATTACAAAATTACATGTTACTAATATAATATTAAATTGAAAGGAAATGTTCGAAAAGCAAAAACATTCATTAATTTACAAGAATACTGATTATGTATCGTTAATAATATTTTTAGATTTGCAATTAGAATCATTTCATTGAGAATTATTTGAATCATTATTCAATTATCTCAATATTTTTATATTCTTAATAAATTTTATTCATTTTGAATGGTTTTTTAACACCTACTACCTAATTTGCAGTTCCGTAATATGGTACAATAAACATAACCTATAAAATGTGACTAAAGGGAGTTCGTGAAATTTAATTCTCAGTGAACATGCGGTGACGTATCTCTTACGCCAGTTAGGCTAATCGGTGTTAACGCTTGTAATTGTGCTTTGTGCAACTAAATTTCCTCCTTTAAGTTTAATCTCCGTAGAATGACGTCATTCTATGGGGATTAAATTTAATTGACTTTTGCAATTGACCGTTTAAAAGGATGAATGGGGTCCACCGAATGGTGTATATGCCTATCAGCACAACTGATTATAATAATAATTATTATTTTATGTAAATTCTTTGGGTCCGTGGATACTCTGTAGCATCTGTTAATTATCATTTCAATTTTTGTAGCATTCATGGATTGAAACAATAATTTTAGAACAATAGTATTCTAACTTGAACATCGTTTCAATTAACTCTATTATATGCCTCATCATGAAAAAAAGAGAAAAATACTCCCTCTCCACTGGACAGACAGACAGACAGACAATCACATTCGGCAAGAACGAATAAAAATTTCAAAAACAGTTTACTCGGTTCAATTAAGCACACGAATTCAATTGTTCTTTCCTTTGCTACGTTCGCCAGTGTCAACTTAATTTTCTCGGCGCTTCAGATGTCTACTTTTTAATTTCCGATGATTTGACTTCCCCTTTTTTCTTCTTTTTCTTCTTCTTCTACTTTTCCCCCTAATGTCTCCTTCTTCTTCTCTTCTTCCGCCACCACCTCCTCCACTTTCTTCTTTTTCTTCTCCTACTATTACTACTACTCCTCCTCCTTCTCCTTCCCCACTATCTCCTCCTGCTCATCTTCCTCCTCCTTCTCCTACTCCTCTTCCTCATCATCATCCTCCTCCTCCTTCTTCCTTTTCCTCCTCCTCTTTCTTCTTCGTCATCTTCTCCCTCCATCGTTTTCTTCTTCTTCGTCTTCTTTCTCCATCTTCTTCTTTTTCTTCTTCGTCTTTTCCCCTTTTTCTTCTGCTTCTTCTTGTTCTCCTCCTTCTTCCTCTTCTTATCTTGTTCAATCGCTCCTCCGTCTTCTCCGTTTTACTATTTCCTGTTCTACTATTACTACTTCTCCATATTTTTTTCTTTCGTTTTCTTCCTCATTCCTCCATCTTCTCCTCACTGTTACTCTCCTTCTCATTCCTCTTTTCTCCTCCTTTTTTTCTTCTTCCTCATTTTCTCCTCCCTCTTTTTAATTTTCTTCTTCCTCTTTATCTTCGTCCTCACCCTCTTCTTCTTTGTCCTCCTTCTTCCATATCCTTCTTCTCCCCTTCCTTTTCCCCCTCCTTTTTCCTTCTCCTTCTTCTGCCTCCATCTTTTTCTCCTCCTCTTTATACTCCTCTTCCTCCTCCTCCTCTTCGTCCTCTTCCATCTATCCTTTCTCCTTCTTCTTCCTTCCTCGTCTTCTTCAACCTCTTCCCCTTCATTATCTTCCCTACCTTCCTTCACCTTTTCCCTACCTCGATGCCCTCTTCCAAATAAGATTATATCCCTAGCAGCGCCTTTTCCCTCTTTCCCCATTTTCTGTCACCCTATCACTCTCTCTCCCACACTCAGTCTCTCTCTCTCTCTCTCTCTGTGGTAAAAGCGGCTACTCTAATATGATTGCTTGTAATTTGACGTCGGCTGACTGAATTAATGATCGGAAAAAGCAGAAAGCGCTTCCCGGTTGTCTTAATTACTGAAATTGCGGCCTTTCTACATTATTCTTTCCTTTTTTTCCGATGTCCTAATGAATTAAAGTAAGAAAAATGACATTGGCTCACCGCACGATAGAATGCTGATTAAGTGTTTTTTCCTGCCTTTGAATATTGTCTCATTTTAGTTATTCTAACATTATTTGATTTTGTCTTGAAGCGGAGTTTTCAAGCGAAAACGTAACTCAACTCAATGAATCAATATTATCATTGTAGCTCAATTAATACTTGAAAAGCCTCCCTTGAGTTGAGGAGGCCTCAAGGTAGGTTCAGGAATACCAGCCTAATACCATTGAAATTCTTGATTAATTCTTAGGCCTGTATTTATGAACGAACCTTAAGGCTTCTGTAATGATAGTTTTTTCCTGCTGGAAGGTCCCTTCCGGAAGTATTTTTGTACAGGGGGTTCCTGCTGAAACTTTAGAAGGGTTTTTCTCACAAGTTAGTTTGAAGTAAATGACAATTTAAAACCTGACAAATATACAGAAGCAGAATTAATAGCACTTGAAGGAATTCAAAATTAATAAAAAAATGTCTTCTGCTGGTAGGAACTCAATTTTAAATGTGTTTTTAATTTCAGTGTCTTTTATAACATTTTTCACTTCTTATTACAAATTCTACTTTTTCCAAAATAAAACATTTATTTTTGTAAAAAAATTGTTACTCTGCATCTTTGAACGATTCACTAATAATACTGATGACCTTGATGAGTCGCCACGTTTAGCCCATTTGAATAGCATTGCTATAATATAGATGTGAGAGATTTTCTTCAGCGACGTACTGCGGCTGAACGGACGGTGTTACCAACATTGGGTTATTTTGCGCTAATAGATAAAGAATCAATCTTTCGTTTGATTGTAATTTCAACACTGTAAGACAATCAGTACATTTTATATCATTATGTGAATCCGGGAGAAATTGAGGACGTTTTGTACTGCTGGCTGTAAGAAACGTTCTTTTGTACACTCTGTCATTAGCACAAGCAGGACTTGAAATCTTTTGATTCAATGTTTTTCTAGTCTCCCTTGAGGTAACCTCAAGGTAGGTTCGTAAATGAGGGCCCAAAAGTACACAATACGCAACCTTAATACTTTATATCTATCCCAACAACAACAAAGAACACTGAAAATGATGTCTAAATACAGTACTAATAAATAACACTACCTCAAAACGCAACCTACATACTAAATACAGTACGACAACCATCTAAGCCTGCAAGCCACAAATAACAGCTTAGAAATTAAAAAGCGGCTTACCGTTCTCATTTACAACACAAATTAAAGAGTGAAAGATTATTGTGGGGGTATTTTTGTAACAAAGCCGGAACTTAGCATCTAAGTTAAGTTCTGGTTACTTGAATTGCTGTATTGCATGCAACAAATCGTTACATGGCTCTTAAAGGTCGGGGAGATTGAAATTAAAAATGAACAAGTGGGTTGATGACTGGAAATTCTACCTAGAAGAAATTCGAAGGAACTTGCAAGCTCTGACCATACAAATCCATCAGATTTTGGTTCGATTCTTATTTTTTTATTGTACATGATATCCATATGAGTTTGAAGACTTGTGCGTGATTAATTGAAGGGGAAGTGATTGCCGAGTGCCGTAGCAGGTATCTATTCAATCAGAGGTAAGCTACGAAACTTCTGGGCGCTCTTTGTAAGGGTGACCGAATGAATTGGCCAGAAAAAAAGACTGTTCTCTGCTGTTGAATCACTTTCCGGTGGTTCGGAACCCACCTAAAACTGTAGGTCCAATTCATGAGTTTATCATCCAATTCATTACCCACACATAGGTCTCAGACCTATGTGGGCTTCATCCTCCGAAAAAATGAGTTGAATAGGTGGATAATGAGGAATACTTATATATTCTTCTATTATTGCAAGATTTATCCATTGATAACCCTTTTTTATAAGAGCACAATCAAGAAAAGATACAACAGGCACAGCCCACAGTAATGCTTTCTTTACAAATTTTTATCTAGAAAAATCTAAATTTTAGGTTATGGCTTATATCTATAATATCCATTGCTAAATAAGATTCGAAATCAAAGCTGCAGGAAACTAAGCCAGCCTGAGTCTCATCTAATCACAGACAAGCGCTCCAACCTACAGCGCTACTAGAGCCGCCTGGAGAGGTTTTGCATTCTTCAATCTATCAATTCCAACCTTATGGTACTCAACCATATGGTTGGTATAGTAGACTGTTGAGGAATAAATAATCATTATTTCAAAATTCAACCTGGCAGAGGACTACAGAGGAAAAAGGAGGAGGAGGAGGAGGAGGAGGAGGAGGAGGAGGAGGAGGAGGATAAGGATAAGAAGGAGGAAAAGAAAGAAGAAGAGGGTGAGGAGGAGGTGTTGAATGAAGAGGAGGAGAAGGAGGAAAAGGAAGATGACTGAGAGGGAGAGGAGGAGAAGGAGGAGTAAGAGGAGGAGGAGAAGTAGTAGAAAAACGAGGAGCAGGAGGGGAGGAGGAGTAGGAGGATGAGCAGGAATAGGAGCAGGAGATGGAGGAGGAGGAGGAGGAGGAGGAGGAGGTGGAAAAGGAGCAGTTTGAGAAGGAGAAAAAGAAAGAAGAAGAGGATGAGGAAAAGGTGGTGAATGAAGGAGCAGGAAAACGAAGAGGAGGAGGAGAAGGAAAAAAAAGAGAAGTAGGAGGTGGTGAAGAAGGAGCAGGAGATGGAGGAGGAGGAGGAAGCAGGGGGAGAAGTAGTAGAAAAAAGAGTAGGAGGAGCGGGAAAAGGAGGAGGAGGAGGAGGAGTAAGGTGTGGTAAATGGAGTCAATAATTTACTGCACGACTGCAGTTACGAACGTACAGCTGGTTCAAATTTTGTTGGAAATTATAGAAGGTAACTGAAGGACCTCCTCACTTATCAAACACGTCTCTCTTATCTCTTATCATCCATTTCTGTCGCACCTATTTTACCACACTCATGTGGTCATCATTACCATGTAAATAGAAAAAGGTATGACATGAACACCATTTCTGTAACAGTGAAGTCTATTATTCCTACACATAAAATATGGAAAGACTTTCCTCGAGTTTTCTTTATTCCACGTATAAACATCACAAAACAAGGAGCAAATTGTGCAAATAGTGCATGTCAACTGTAATTTTCTACATGGTAGTTCTTTGCGCAAAAGAAATTGAAGCTAATATGCATCTAGACATCTAACACCTAGACAGACATTCAAGACAGTAGGTGAAGTAATATAATTTCTCTTCATATCCTACCTTTTTATCTTCATCTACTTCTCCAAGTCTTCCTCCTTTTTCTTCTTTTCCTCCTCCTTTTCCGCTTCCTTCTTCTACTCCAACTCCACCACCTCCTCCTTCTTATCCTCCTTGTCATCCTCCTCCTTCCCCCCTTTTTCTCCACACTCACCCGCTCTTTTCCCACCCTCACTCCCCTCTTCCTCCTTCTCTAATCTTCCTTTTCCTCCTCATTCTCATCCACCTTCTATCCCTCATTTTTCTTCTTCTCTTCCTCCTCCTCTTCCTCATCACCTTTTCTCTCTCTTTCTTCCTCCCTTTCCCCTTCTTCATATTCCTCCTCTTCCCCCTTCTTCATATTCCTCCTCTTCCCTCTTCTTCCTCTTCCTCCTCCTCATCACCTTCCATCTTTCTTTCTCCTCTTTTTCCTCCTCTTCCTGTTACTCGTCCTCCTCCTTATTCTCATCCACCTTCTCCTCTTCCTCATTCTTCTCCTCCTCCTCCTCCTCCTTTTCACCTCCTCTTCTTTTTCTTCCTCCTTCTTCGTAACCACCTCCTACTTCACTATCACCACCACTCCCTTCTCCTACTAACTCTAATCATTCTTCTTCTCTTCTTATTCTTCCAAATTTCTTCTCCATTTCCTTTTTTCCCTTCTTCACCACCACTTCTTCTGCTTATTCTCATCGTTGTTCTACTCTTATTATTCTTTCATCTTCCTTCTTCACTTCATTTTTTCTCTCTTCCTGTTCCTCCTACACCGGTACTGATTCTTCTCTTTTTTATTTTCTTTTGGTACTTCCTCGACCTTTTCTATTTTCATCTTCTATTTTCTCAATTTTCCCTCTTATCCGTCCTCTTTTTTCTTTCACTTCTTCCATTCTTTCTTCTGTTTTCCTTTCCTTTTACTCCTCTTCTTTTCCTTTTATTCCTCTTTCTCTCCTCCTAGTCCTCTTTCTCTCCTATTCTCCTATTGGATTTGCCCTTCCAATTTTTCTTCTTTCTCTCCCATTCCTCCCTTCTACTTTTTCAACTCTTTCTCCATCTTTGTTCCTCCTTCTTCTCCCTCTTAATTTCTTGCTCTCCTGCTCCTCATTCTCCTCTTTCACTTGCTGCTGCTTCTTCTCTCTCTTCTACTCCCGCACCCCCTCTCCACTCACTCCTCCTCTTTTTTTCTTTATTTTCCTCTTTTTTCGTGTACTTCTTCCGTTTCTACTCCATTTTTTTCTACTTATTCCTCCTCCTCCTCCTCCTCCTCCTCCTCCTCCTCCTCCTCCTCCTCCTCCTCCTCCTCCTCCTCCTCCTCTGTCATCATCTATTTCTGTTACTTCTTTCCACGTCTCACTCTCCTCTTTCTCATCCTCTTCCCCTGAAACCTCTATCCCTTTCTACTCACCTCCTCCCACATCTCCTTCCTCATAACCACGTGAGTTGTTTAAGTCAACACAAAATTTGTGCTAGTATACTGTACTTTGTGACTTGTTTGAAAACTCGTCTAATGTTCTCTTTTTCTTCCTCTTTCTCGCTTACACTACCTCACTCACACCTTCTCTCTTTCATTCCCTTTTTCTTCCTCGTTTCATCCTATTCTCTCACTCTCTCTCTAACTCTATCTATTTTTCTGTCTATCGCTCTCTCTCTCTCTCTGTTTTACTCTCCCCTGTTACTATGGCTGACACGGTTGCATGCTATCGGGAACTTTGTTTGATGAAGTGTGATCGATGACTATGATCTCTCATTTCTCCTCCTCCTCTTTCTCCCTCCCCCCTTTACACTAGCTTCTCCTCTTCCCCCACCCTTCTTCCGACCTTGTAGAGAAACATATCAGTCAACAAGCTTTCTACTCGCATTATTCAGACGGTGTATAATGGATATGTACACTACAAACACGGAGAGGAGAGTGAGAAAGAGGAATGGTGTAAGAATGAGAGAGTGGTAGAAGAGAGCGAACATGAGAGAGTGTGTGTGTGAGAAAGAGGGTGACACAGATGGGGAGAGAGTGTTAGTGAGTGAGTGGGGTAGAGAGCGATAGAGAGAGAGACAGAGAGAGAGCATGAGAGGGTGTGAGCCGGTGGGTGACACGGAGAGAGAGTGAGAAGTAGGTTACATTGAGAGAGTGAGTGTGTGAGAGTGAGAAAGAGAGAATTAGAGAGAGTGAGTGTGTGAGTGTCCTGAGGGAATAGGAGAGAAAAAGGGAGTTAGTGAGAGGTGAAAAAGAAAGTAGAGGGTGTGTGGGAGTTAGAGAGAGTGAGAGATATAATCACTAAAGTTGGTATTTAATTGCAGTGTAGAGGTATATGGCTAGTTGTGGAGTCATTTATTTCATCAAGGTCAGTTACTTATAAAGTGCAGTTGATAAGGTGTATAGTAGAATAGTATATAGGGCCGGAATGTTTGGGTTTTGTTTTTTGTTTATGTTCTTTAGTTGTTGGGGAGTCTTTTTGTTTGGCTAGTAGACCATGTGTGTTTTAGACCACTTTTTTTATTAAATTAATTTTGGTTTGAAGTTGAACTGAACAAAGAAAAACTTAACCTCAATAGATTTTAAAATAGAAAAACATTAACTTTATACATATTCAATTGAAGAGTTATAGAAGAAAATTAAAGTCGAATTAATCGTGTTCTATCAATTTACCATGTTAAACATATTTTAGATAAATTATTTCGTAATTCATTAATGTAATAGTCCTACTAATGTCATTAATTATAATTTTCTTCATTCATAATAAACGTAAACTTTGATGTTTATGACGTAATCTTTAATTGATTGTTGAGTCAATGTTATGAGCAAAACGTAGGTGGAATGGGATTTCAACAAGACAAAGGGCCGAGATTTTAATTAAAATTTGTAAATTTTCGGGCCAAATTACTTTAAATTGTAACGAAAATGCGGTATATGCTTGGAGAGAGTCGACAAGTTTTTGCCTGAACATTACTAGCAACTGACTAAGGTGGGAGGTGGGGAATAAAAGTACTGAAGAAGGAGTTGTAGGGGATTCTAAGATGATTGAAAAAAAAAATTAAAACATATTTATTTTCACCTCTAGATATTGTGTAGATTCCATTAATTTTATTTTAATCATGATAAATTATTATTTTCTTCAAATTCGAGGATAATGTTTTGGACAATGTAGCATATTCAAAATTTGTGAAGGGAGCAGTTTTGGACTTGAGTCTGTTGCACCTTCACATTTGTTGTAAATTTTTGTCACAATAAATAAATACAATCAAGAACTCATTTTTTAAATATAATTGAACGATTATTCATGATTTCATGATAATTTTTATGATTATTATGGTCATGAATATCACATTTTCGTTCAGTATTGTTAACAAATAATTAATTATGTATTTTTATTCTGTTTCAGGTAAACCATATAAAACTTATTATTCAACTTGTACTACTCAACGGTAACGTACAGGACATCTCAACCAATAATATTGTTACGGGTTCTATGTCTAAAATAACGCTGGCAACACTTCAATTTATCACACGCACTTTATTTACACAAATAATCACAACACTCACTGTTCAGTAATATCTTACAGAAAAATAAGCAATTAAAAAACAGATAACACGATATTGTTCAACTGATAATGAGTTGTCAATAAACTGTACAAAAATCAATCACTAAATGTCAAAAGGCCGATCTAATATTAAATAATAACTGTACATGAAACTGTCCAATAATATTCAAAAAGAAACGTCGAAAAAGAACACTTAACTTATGTAGCACTAGTCCGTAATACAATAAAAACTATTTAGTAGCTCACTGGTATGAATTAAACAGGAAAAAGAATTATCATAGAGAAAGAATTATCACAATATACAATACACAATATAGAACTGACACAACTTGTTTATCAGGACGATTTCGAACAAGACTGAACTAATTTACAAGAGTCCACCTCTATTTATATAAAATTTCATAATTGAGATATCTCTCGAATTTTCTGTCAACTTCTAAATAAATAAATAAAGAAACTAGCACTTTCTACAATATTCGAAGAGATTCCATTAATGTTCCATTAATTCCATAAACAACTAGACCATTCTACAAATTACCAAGTAAACACTATAAAAGTGTCAAAAGCAGTGTAATTAATTGCTTGAAAGTAAATATTTACATAGCAGATAACACCGAGAACCACTGTTTCCTCTTCTTTCTATTCTCTCCAATTTCATACTCGCTACAATATATATTTTTCAATTGATTGAATAACCTTCCATATTAAAAGAAGAAGCCTGACGTTCTAAAGCTATCTGGTGTGAGTTGAAGAAATAAATCTTTTTTAGGTCAAACTGCCTTCTAAGGTGCAAAAATACCCCCACATTAATAATAATAGTAAATAATACTAATAATATTTCATTTCCATTTAAAACTAGAATTTAATTTTAACAAATAAATATACATATATTATAAGACTACATGAATAAAGCTACCAAAGATTACATTTTCATAAGCATTTTTGACATGGAAATTAACCTACTCTACTATGGCATGCCATGTTCTAGAGAAGGTTTGCAATTTAATTCTTCCATGATTCAGTGTTTTAATATTAGGTTATTGAGCTCACACTGCTTAGGGGGTATAGAATTTTTAGAATCAATCTCCCTAAAATCGTATTTCAAGTGATTTTAGACTCATGTCTTTAAATCCTTAAATCTATACATTTTGAGACAGATATTAAAGGCCTGGACCCTCTAGTGCTTGAGTCATTGATTGATACGCACCGGCTTGGCAGTGACAGGCAAACTCTATAGTGTATTACAGGATATGACTCTTTTTCATAAAGAGTTCTGCATGGGATTTTTTTAGGAGTTGCTCCTCTGAAACCGCATTTTGAAATATGTTCAAGACATGAAAGTTTTTTTAGCCTGTACTGAGTAAAGGTCGTGCTTATGGTGCTTGAGTAATTTCCATTTCGGAAATGACTTATTGAAACTATTTTTACTTTATTTATAAATCGACTTCTAACCTATATTTTTTCTTTTTAACTATGATAAAGAAATGGGATGTATGGAAGTTCTTTGGTCTGCTGTCAGATAGCGCTCACTACACTACATTAAAATTCTATTTCTTTTTAAAATTCTAAAACAGAAAATATTAATAAAAAAGAATATTGTTGTGGTAATAATAACGTAACAGTAACTGTAAATTTACATACGGTGTATTTTCTTCATCTATATTATTTTATTTTTGTAAGTATCTTATATTACGACTAAGGCTTATGTTAGCTTGTGACCACGTTCAATGTAATAGAGCCTTTTCCAAGTCGTACTTAGATAAGAACGCTCTAAGTTACGTTCATAAATACGGCCCTTCGTGTGTTTATCAAGTGTGGCCCAATTGATTTCTGTGTTCTTTAAAAACTCACCTCGTGTCATTTCACCAAGCCCTCGTTTCTATTTGCGCCAAGACCCTGAAGAGAGAGAGAGAGAAGAGGAGAGAAAGAAAATAATGAACATAGGAAAACCAGGAAAAAGTAGGCCGAGCCTGGTGGAATGCGTCAAAAAGGTGGAACGAGTAGAATTTCCCGCATTCGGCTCACGAAAGGCTTCGGAAAAGAAATTTTTTATGAAAGCAATGAAGTGGAGAAACGATGGCAATAAAAGAAGGGCTTCAGTACAGATGGAAGAAGGAGAAAGAGGAGGAGGAGGGGGGAGGAGGAGGAGGGGGAGGAGTAGGAGGATGACGATGATGAGGAAGAGAAGGAGAAGGAGAAAAAGTAAAATGATGAAAACTGAGTTGACTTGCCCCATCAATTTATGCCAATTTTGGCAAGCCTGATTCGTAGTTTATTGCTCCAGCACTAAACTGATGGATGAATGGTTGGTTGGCTCGAGATCTTTTCGCCATTTCTTAAGCCGTATATTTATGACAGTGCAGAAGATGACATTTCAATGGCAGGACATTGGAAAACCAACAATGTTCGTACAGAGAGAGAGAGAGAGAGAGAGAATGAGTGAGAGGACCTTAGAGAGGACTTACGAGAAATGCGAAGAATGAGGCCTTTCATCAAAAGCAGGCTGTAAGATTTGATTGCGGAGGCTAAAAAGGCTAAAATCAGCCAATAGGCGATCAGAAGTTAGCCGAAAAATCGATCGTCGCGAACTCTGGGCGGCATAAATCGGCAGCAGTGTAGTGAGTTAGTTGCATTGTTTATAATGGCTAACTTTGAGAAACTTCCCATAAAAACAGGATTTAAAGAAGTCAATTGCGATTTTTTATGGAAATCTAATGTAGAAAAAGAGAAGAACCTTGTAGAGGGTAATCATGTTTTTGATGTGGAGGAGTGCAAAGGTATTATATGTGGAAAAGTGATAAGACAAACTAGCGTCAATGCTGTTTTACAATCTTTTTTTAAAAAATTTCCACTTTGTTTATCAAAAGTCAACTGCCTAGAGTTGGCAACTGTCTAAATACCCGTGAGGGTCTCCCCACCACGAAAAGCCATATGAATTTACTTTACTTTACTGTCTAAATCTGGCTCTGCTTACAATAAATTAATATTTCGCAACAATAACAAAAACATAACCTCAAATCTTTTATTAGGATTGATTTCTTTAATTACAAATATCAATCACACAAGTGCATAGAAAACGTCTAATTTTCATCAATCAGCAATCTTTTACACATGGAATAATTTGTAAATATAATATAACTCACTTAGTCCTTCGAACATTTGAGATCCATTTCTCCCATCTATCCTTTTTGTAAAGGTCGATCAGGAAATGAATAAATGAAACACCTTTTCCTTCTGTGTTCTCATAGGTACCCATATACTGCACCCATATACACAACACATCATACGGCTCTTGGGCATTTTTAGTATGTTTGTCTAAAGAAATATTTTTTTGAAAAACGTATTTGAAGTGAGACAATTCAGCACACGAATTAATGGCGATCAGATTTTGACTCACTAAGTTAGTGCAAGATCCTCCGCTCGGAGCGCTGTCGGTCGATCTCCAGATCGCCTATAGGCGTCAAAAATGTCCGAGCTTTTGTTGGGGAGGGGCTGAACTGATGGGATGTGATGTCTAACCCTAAAAGCTACATATTGTTGTATTGATGTTAATTTTTTTGTGGATGAACTCACATAGGTCTCCTGTGCTTGGGTAATGAGTTGGACGATGACGATTGATGAGTTGGACCCACAGTTTTAAGTGGGTTCCGAACCACCGGGAAGTGATTTTACAGCAGAGAACAGTGTCGTTTTTGTTGGTCAATCTAATCGGTCACCCTTACAAAGAGTGCCCAGGAGAACGCAGCTTCTCTCTATCTGATTGAACAGATACCAGTCACGGCTCACGGCTATCACTTCCCGGCTTTCAATTGAACAAGCTCTTCCCCATCGGCGGCTCTGGTGGCGCAGTTGGTTGGAGCGCTTGACTGTGATAAGATAAGACTCTTGCTGGCTTCGTTTCCTGCAGCCTTGGATTCGAATCTCATTCGCCATATTACCTACGCACAAGTCTTCAGACTGATGTGGGTATCATAAAAAATAAAAATATTTTATTCAAACCTATAACATATCAATTTATTCTCATTCTTACATTCGTTCAATTTTAGTGATGTAGGTAAGAGAAAGTTGCACATTAGTCTTCAAGACTATAAAAATATAACAATAGTACAGTTGAAATTTTTTTTATCCACATTAGAATTTAATTATTTTCTTAACAGACTTACAAATTAAGAATTCAATTGCAATAAATATTAGTGTCAACACATGCAGTAAGCCCATCTTGCACGACATGAAAACGAGCCTAAGCATGAGTTGACAAAGGTTTTTTTATTTTTTTTCCTACAGTGACCCGAGAAAGTGCCTATTTTTGCACTAACTGTAGCATGCAAAATAGTTCATTCCTGCACCAGTGCGGGAAAGTACTTTTCCGCACTCCAGATTTGCAACCTAACAACACAAAATAGTGAGCATGTAATACGCAGGTTCCCTATACTGCATTTAAAAATAGGTTGGCTACTCTGCTTCAGCTGCGAAATAGTCGTTGTAGTTGTTATTGTTGAAATCGATTTAATTCGAAGATAGGTTATGTGACAAATTTTCAGGTTATGTATGTCCTGTTTTGTTCTGTTTAAATTACTTTATACGTAACTGTAGGAAAAATTTAATGTGTAATACGAGCGCGAAGTATTGTTTCTGCACTCGAGAAACTTTTCGCCTTCGACTCGTGAAAAAAACTGTTTCTCTCGATGCAGAAAAACGCTGTTTTGCACTCTAGTTACACAAATAGCTATTTAAATTATAAAATAACGAGAAGCTCATGATGACCTGAATTGACCTTGGTGACCGATTGGATTGGCAAGCAAAAAATTCTGTTCTCTGCTGTAAAATCACTTCCCGGTGGTCCAAAACACACCTAAAACTGTAGGGCCAACTCATCTATCACTATCATCCAACTAATTCATTATCCACGCACAGGTCTCTGACCTATGTGGGCTTCATCATCGAGATTAAAAAAATAAAGTTACAATGTTAACGTATAATTTAATTAAATTTACACTTGTAGTCCAGTTGTACAAGCTGTTATATTACCAGTAATATATGCTGTAGCTAGAAAATTACCATCTGTTCAAATATCATCTCATTAGCGCCTACCTCTTGTGTGACCTGAATGCCTGGTAATGAATGATCTACCAGGCTAGTGCGAACTGTGGTTCGGAGTTAATCCCCGATATTGATACATTAATCAAAAGTATTATTGATGTGGTTGTTTTGTTGCAATAATTATTGCCGGCAATAGGACATCACTTATCAAACCTAAAGCCAATGCAAATGCTCAGTGTAATTAGTATTGAATTTCATTCGTGGAATTTGGAGTATTTGAACCACACTTCAGGTGGTTTAATGCATGTACCCGAATTCTATGAATTTAGTTCTCCGTCTCTTTCTCTTCTTCTCTCTCTTGCAGGCTCACTCCCACTCCCTCACTCACTTATCAATCTCTCTCAGTCTCTCCCTCACATTGTCTCTCTTATTCGTTTTCTCATTCTCACACACACTCTCTCTTTTCCTCTTCATACCTTCCACCCTCTCACCTTCTTGTTCTGAGTGTAAAACCAGACTTCAAGTGGCTTAATTCATGTCGGCTACACAAATTATTTGAATATATTTTATTTTTCTCTCTGCTTCTTATCCTCTCTCTCTCTCTTTCTGTTTGTCTCTTCTTTTGTCTTCTTATATCTTTATATTTTCTCATCTATCACTCTTTTTCCTACTCTCTTTCATACACTGTTTTTTATCTAATAATTTATTTTTCTATTATCTATTTTCTATTAATTTGTCTACTAGATTTATTTTTCTTTATCTATCTTTCTCTTGCTCATTCTCTTCTACTTCTCTCTCATCATATCACATTCTCACCCCTCTTACTCTTCCTATCACGCTCTCTCTTGCTCTCTTTCTAATTCTTAATCAAGTTTTAATTGATTGTAAATAAGCTGTAGTTAAATCTATACATTATTACTTCTTAATTATTCTTGCTTCAGTTGATTGTTTAGTTTTAGTGTTGAATTTAAGTTTTCTTCTCTATTTACCGTCCAATTACTTAGTTTTTTCTCTGAATCATATCAAGTTTAATAATCAACTTTAACTATTAACTCATTCTCTTTCATTGCATTCTGTGAAATATCTTACTAAAATGCATTCCTTTATTCTATATAAACTAATCCTAGTAGAGTTCACTGGTAGGTTGAGTGTAAGATAGGGCTATTTTGCCCTAACTCCGCCCTTTTGTGTAAATGCATCACCTTACAATTCCATTAGCATGGTGATTCCATCACCATTACAATTAATTTATTATGCAAATATTCTTATTAATGTCAGTAATCTAACTTACAAAACAGTGTAATAGTAACGTATCGTCTTGTATCTATTTTTTATCTATCTTCCATGAATTTAGGTGATGTCACTCATTGTAAGGTAATAGTCAGTAGTCATATGAATTGTACTTTTACTCGAATAAAACTATCTGAATCTCTCTCTTACCATATCTCTCCTCCCCCACTTATACACACTCCCTCCCACTCCCTCTCTTCTTCACTATCACACCCTCACACCCTCACTCTCTCACTGTCATTCTCTCTCACTCCTCCCCTCTCTCAAGCTCATTCACTCCCTCTCTCTTTATCTTTTCCTCTTTCTCACTCTCCCCCCACCGATCACCAACTCATTGTCTTTCTATCACTCTCTCTCCCTAGTAATCTCACTCTATAGAAATAATCTAATCTCTTTTATCCCCTTTCTCACTCTTATTTCTCTTCTTTCTCTCCCTTCTCCCACACACTTTCTCTCTTAATTTTTTTCTTTTTTGCACTAAATCTCTCTCAGATCACCCGCAAACTCTCTCCGCTTGTATCCCCGCTCTTCCTTATCATTTTATCTCATTCTCTCTCCCTCTAACTCTCACTCGCTCTTTCTTTTTCTCTTTCTCTCTCTCTCTCTCTCTCTCTCTCTCTCTCTCTCTGTCTGTCTCTCTCCCCCATTCTTTCATGCCCCAAATTCCTCACAAATCACACACACGCAAACTAAATCGCAAGTTAATTCGTGTTGCTATAATGAAGGTACTGTATGTACTTCGTTCACCAATGTAATTAATGTCACATGCGGCGGTGTGGTGTGGTGTTATTACCAGAGTTCTATTACGATTAGTTCAGCCAGGTATTTGTTTGAAATGTTCATTTCGCTGCAGTGTTATGCACGTTTGGTTAGTTTAGGGTTCAGGGTTGAGAGGGCATTACTAGAATATTTTATTAACAGGTGTGCTGGGGTATGTGTGAACAGGTTTTAGGTAGTTCATTAATGTGCTAACAAGTGATTCAGATCAACTAACGGTTAGTATGGTTGTGAAATAAGAAGATATGATTATTAAAAAAGAGAAAATGAACCGTTGCGGAGGCTGGAAGGTTAAAATTCTTCTACATTATACAGAGTGAGCATGAATGTTTGAGCCAATTTTAGTTTAATAAAAAAATTACAAATCCATATACACCTGTGTGTCAGTTCCTTCATTGAAAAGACAATTTTTTTTGTAATGAGTTGGTTGAAGGTTTGATTGATTGATTGATAGATTGATAACACTATTTATTTCCTTCATGAAACAGTAACAAGGCACAGTTATACAGTAAACATAGAAGAAAGTCCCCCACATGGGCATCAGCCTGTGTGTGGAGAACGAGTTCTATCCTATAATTTTAAAGGAGCATATTACAATTTTATTAACTTATTCTACAATTAAAAAATGCAAAAATTAAGAAATGAAATATAAAAAATCATGTATTTCTGGGTGGAGCAAAAATACAAAAAAAAGAAGAAAGATTTATGAGTTGGACCTACAGTTTTAAGTGGGTTCCGAACCAGTTTTCAAACAGTTTTATTTACTACAATGTAAGAGTACAAAAAAAAGAAGGTGATTTATGAGTTGGACCTACAGTTTTAAGTGGGTTCAGAACTAGTTTTCAAACAGTTTAATTTACTACAACTGATAAGTATAAGAGTACCTACCCATCTTTCTAATTCTCAATGAATAACTTCCTCAGAGGGTGAGTGTAGGTTTGGAAATGTGTAGGTGAGTGTAGGTGTAATGAAAAATAACTACTAGCGCAAATCCGCGCAACAGTTTGTATAGGTGCATTGAAAATTAATACTATTTCAAACAGATTTCTCAGAAACGAAGAGCAATTAAAATGATTTTTTTCGTGAAGAACAAGGTGTAAATTTTTTCAAAAATTAATAAATTTTTTAAAAAAATTATGCATTTTTCAAAAATTGATGCATTTATTCAAATACAGAAGCATTTTTTATTTAAGTCTATGCTTTTTACAAATTTGATGCATTTATTCAAATATTGATGAATTTTGTCAAAATTCGATGCATTTTTTTTCAAAAATCTATGCCTTTTTAAAAAACTGATGAATTTATTCAAATTTTGATGCATTTTTTAAAAAATCTTCGATTTTTCAAAAATTGATGCGTTTTTAAAAATGCATTTATGAATATACCGATGCATTTTTTTCAAAAATCTGTGCTTTTTTCGAATATTTATTGCATTTTTTTTTCAAAAATCTGTGCTTTTTTTTCAATAAAATTATGCATTTTAAGTACATCAATTTATTATTGGTTTATTCACCTATAAAATGTGTTGAATAATTAGCTTACTCTATATTATTTATCTACTTATTATTTACTGGAGGTTGATCATCAAGTGATTTCATGATTTTAAATTTATTCAATTAATCTATTTTATAAAATTCAACTAGGATCAGAGGTTGTTAACCTCACGTTTTAGAATAGTTTTTCATGGTCTTTTATTTTTGAACAGTACAACTGAATACTCATTATTGTACTTCAGTATTTATTCATTCATTGTAGACAGAATACCTAAAATAAATAAATAATTCTTTCTAAGTGTAGAAAGTGAGGATGAAACAGGCAGAGTTCAAAACTACTCTCTTCACAAATTTTGATTATGCTATATTGTCCAGAACATTGAGTTTAATTTACACTAAAAATATATGTTCAATAAAAATTCACTCCAAAAAAATTAAATGACTCTTTTTCACTTAAAGGCTAACAATTTGAAATTTCAATCATAATGGAGTACCAAAACACTTGAAAGAATTTATAATATTAAATTTAATGAACAACTTTTTCAGAGTTAAGTATAGGTTGTTGCTTGAAAAAAATAAAATGTTCCTTTTTCACTCAAATGCTAATAATTTGAATGTTATCTGGATTGGAGCACTAAAAATATTAAATTTAATGAACAATTTTTTCAGTTCTGTTTAGGTATTTGCTATTAGAAAATGGTTATTTTCCACTTAATAGTTGATAATTTGAATGTTATATTGGAATGGAGCACTAAAAATAGTTGAAAACATTTAATAATATTAAATTCAATGAACAATTTTTTCAGTTATGTTTAGGTATTTGCTATTAGAAAATGGTTATTTCCCACTTGATGGTTAATAATTTGAATGTTATCTCGGAATGGAGCACTAAAACAGTTGAAAAAAGTTTATCAAATTTTTCAAAGTTAAGTATAGGTAGTTGCTTCAAAATAATTAAATGTCTCTTTTTCACCCAAATGCCAATAATTTGAATTTTATCTTGGAACGGAGCACTAAAAACAGTTAAAAAGATTCTAGGATATTAAATTTGATGAAATTTTTTTCAGAGTTGAGTATAAATACAGTTCATAGGTACCCTACACACATGTTATACCACAAATATGAGGGGAGTATAAAGGAGTGTCCTCATCAAGAAAATACACCGTCTTCAACCTGGGCAACTCCCATCAAATATAAACGAAATGGTAGCATGTAGAATTTGAGGAAGGCATAAGCACAGGGAATAAGTAGCTGAACATTTGGCTTTGCGCCCATGAATAATGCATCTGTGATGGAGATGAAACTGGGAGCACAACTTTTGAAATGTCTTGCCAGCAAGCCGCATTTGTAGGAGATGGAAATGAATAATAGGCAAAGAATAGGAGGGTGGAACACTGGTGGATGAAGGAGAAAGAGAAGAGGAAGAGAAGGATAGTGTGGAAAGAGGAAGAAAAGGAAGAGAGGATAGATAAACGCAGTAAATGAAGGATGAGAGGGTAGGGAATATATAAGATAAAGTTTTAATAGTTCCAGAATAGGATGAAATACTAATGAATGTGTGTGGATACAGAAGAAAGAGAAGAGGAAGAGAAGGAGAATGTGGAAGGAGGAAGAAAAGGAATAGAGGATAGAGAAACGTAGGAAATGAAGAATGAGTGGGTAAGAAATATGAATGATAAAGTTCTAATAGATTAAAAATAGGGCGAAATACTGATGAATGTGTGTGGATACAGAAGAAAGAGAAGAGGAAGAGAAGGAGAGTGTGGAAGGAGGGAGAAAAGGAATAGAGGATAGAGAAACGTGGGTAATGAAGGATGAGAGGGTAGGGAATATGAATGATAAAGTTCTAATAGTATCAGAATAGGGCGAAATACAGATGAATGTGTGTGGATACAGCAGAAAGAGAAGTGGAAGAGAAGGAGAATGTGGAAGGAGGAAGAAAAGGAATAGAGGATAGAGAAACGTGGGTAATGAAGATTGAGAGGGTAGGGAATATGTATGATAAAGTTCTAATAGTATCAGAATAGGGCGAAATACAGATGAATGTGTGTGGATACAGCAGAAAGAGAAGTGGAAGAGAAGGAGAATGTGGAAGGAGGAAGAAAAGGAATAGAGGATAGAGAAACGTAGGAAATGAAGAATGAGAGGGTAGAGAATATGTATGATAAAGTTCTAATAGTTTCAGAATAGGGCGAAATACTGATGAATGTGTAAGGATACAGAAGAAAGAGAAGAAGAAGGGAAGGAGAGTGTAGAAGGAGAATGAAAAGGAATAGAGGATAGAGAAACGTGGGCAATGAAGATTGAGAGGGTAGGGAATATGTATGATAAAGTTCCAATAGTTCTAGAATAGAGCGAAATACTGATGAATGTGTGTGGATACAGAAGAAAGAGAAGAGGAAGAGAAGGAGAATGTGGAAAGAGGAAGAAAAGGAGTAGAGGATAGAGAAAAGTGGGTAATAAAGGATGAGAGGGTAGGGAGTATGTATGATAAAGTTCTAATAGTTTCAGAATAGGGCGAAATAGTTATGCATGTGTGTGGATACAGAAGAAAGAGAAGAGGAATAGAAGGAAAATGTGGAAAGAGGAAGAAAAGGAGTAGAGGATAGAGAAACGTGGGTAATAAAGGATGAGAGGGTAGGGAGTATGTATGATAAAGTTCTAATAGTTTCAGAATAGGGCGAAATACTGTTGAATGTGTGTGGATACACAAGGAAGGGAAGAGGAAGAGAAGGAAAGTGTGGAAAGAGGATGAAAAGGAAGAGAGGATAGAGAAATGTAGGAAATGAGGAATGAGAGTGTAGGGAATATGTATGATAGTTCTACTAGTTCCAGAATAGAGAGAAATACTAATGAATGTGTGTGGATACACAAGGAAGGGAAGAGGAAGAGAAGGAAAGTGTGGAAAGAGGAAGAAAAGGAATGGAGGATAGAGAATAGAGAAACGTGGGGAATGAAAAATGGAAGAAGAATGAAAGATAGCATGCTAAAGTTTTGAGTAGTTCCAGAATAGAGTAGGATACTGATAAAAGAATAAGAAAAAAGGGAGAAGGAAAAGTAAAATATTTCCTCAAATTATTTAAAATCGTCAAATTGAGAAAAAACAGAAGAAATATTGATGGTTGACATATTATGATATCGGTTAAATGGAAAATGGAAAGAGAAGGATAGGAAAGCGCTTTTCCAAGAACTGCGATTTCCATTTTTTTGTGAATCGGGAATTGTATATGATTCGGCGGGCCGCGTTTTAGCGCAGTTGGTTGGAGCGTTACAACTTCAGCTTGCTGTCGATTAAATGGTCGTGGGTTCGAATCCCGCTCCTCCATCTGTACATTTATTTTAATCATTCACCCCATTACCAAGTCTCAGACTCATGTGGGAATTATCAGCAATTAAAAAAAATCATAGAAATCAAGGAAGTTGAATGGTGCATGTGCCTATCAGCACAACTAAAAATAATTATTTTTTATGTAAGTTCGTCGGGTCCTTGAATACTCCGTTGTATCGGTTTATTATTATTATTATTATTATTATTATCATCATCATCAATCGCCACAGTCATGATTTCTCTAGCATTCCAAACCCATCCAAACTTTCAATTGCTAAGACAAAGTATGATTAGGCAGACGACTCAGCTAGCCAGTCTTTTGAAGTGGTCGAAGTTGTTTAGCGTGGGAAGTGGTTGGTTTCCGGAAGAGGGTTTCAAGGGTTCGAAGAACGGGAACCTAATTTCCAGAGCAAACCCCATTGGCCATCACCAGCCGGGCAACTAAGATACAGTAAACAGAGGAAGACGCTGGTTTAGAAGAAGTTGTGGAGTGCGAGGAAGTGAGAGAGAGGAGTATGAGAGAGTTTGAGTGAGAGAGAGTGTGTAAGAGAGTTTGAGTAAGAGAGAGAGAATGTGAGGAGTGGGAGAGGGTTGGGAGTGAGTGTGAGGGTCAGAGTATGTTAGAGGGAGTGTGAGAGTGACGGGGTGATAAAGTGAGAGAGAACGTAAAAGAGAGAGAAATACTGTAAAAGAGAGGGTATGAGGGAGTTAGTGATAGAGGAAGAGAGAGAGAGAGAGATAGTGACCGAGCGGGAGAGAGAGCGAGTGTGAGAGAGAGAGAGAGTGAGAGAGTGATCGTGACTGAGGGACATAGAGTGTGTGAGAAAGAGATGAAGTGAGAAAGAGACATGTAGAGTGGGTGATAGAGGGATAGAGAGGGATGGAATGATACAGAGATGGTGTGAGATGAAACGATAGAGAGAGATAGATAGATAGAGATTGATGATTGAGTAAGAGGGAAGGAGAGAAAGAGATAGAGAAATAGAGAGAATAAATTAGATTAACATTATTCATGTGAATTTAAAAAATTAAACAAAATTATGAACATCACATAGATACTGTAGAAAACTTGGATAATGCAATTTTAATAGTGCTAGAAATTTTCTTTGTAGTGGCGAAGGTGATATTGTGGAAGGTATCCATAATAAAAAATAAGACGAAATTGTCACAACCACATTTATTCATAATAAATGTGATTGTGACAATTTCGTCTTATTATTCATTAGTGCTAGAAATCATGAACAATTTGTATGATCTTAATAATGTAATGACAATCTAAGTGATGCAATTGCATGAAATGGTGAAGTTTGGTCAAAGATTCGTCCATTCTTGACACTTAACCTGTATAGTTGTTGAAGAGAGTTATTCTATTTGCATTTAGTTGCAGTTATTTAGTTGAGAGAGAGAGAGAGATTGATTGTTTGTTTTATTTTTCTCCTGGCAAGGTTGAAACCATTTGGTTCCCTCTAACACCTAACCAGGCCAACACAGTTACATAGCATAATTTAGTAGTCTACTTCATTTCATAAAAATTAAAATAAAAAGAATATTGCATTACAAGATAAAAAAAAAAATTATTTTCCTTTTCAAAATAATCTGTCAATATCGAAAGTTCATAAAGTTATAAATGTTTCATATTAAATTCACTTGAATCGTAAAAATCACTTGGAGAAGCAAAAAATAAATGAATAAACTGTTAACTTGTGAATAAAATTTCAAATTAAACTTCATATCTTCTTAACAGTAGTTCTTTATAGAGTTTTTTGAATTGCGTTACACTATTTGCATTTGAAATGTTTTCATCCATTTCATTAATTATCCTTACGGACATCGCAAGGAACGAAGCACCAAACATTGAAGTTCTATGTGTTGGAACTTGGAGCAAACGATGAGCAGCTCTTGTTTGAAAGTCGTGTACATTACTCATCCTTATATATTGTCTTTATAAATAGATCGGAATCTTCTCTTTTAATATAAGGAATGCCAAAGAAGCAACCCTCAGCTCTTTTCTCTCCTTTACTTTGAGCCACTTCAATTGTCTGTAGTACTCGGTGACATGTGCATCTCTTGGGATGTTGAAGATATAACGCATACACGCATTCTGCGCTCGCTGAAGAACGGTGATCTGTCCTGAAGTCACATTAGTATAGGCAGCTGATGCATAATCAAAGAAAGGGAACAGTAATGCCTCTACTAACCTTGCTTTTATCCTTGTTGGCGGAGAATAAGTCATTTTCCTTAATTGATTCAATCCGGCAAATATTCTATTACTTATTTGTGTCACCTGCTTTTCCCACGTCAAGCCTGAGTCTATCCACAAGCCTAAATTTTTAACCTCCTGCACAACAGGTAAATCATGAGCTTCAATTTGTATCGACGGGAGGTCTGAAAAATCAATATTATTCAATATCCTTGGATTTCCATTATACATATAACTACATTTCGCTGGATTTAAGATTAGATTATGATTATCACACCAATTGACTAGATTTTCAAGCTGATAATTTATTTGTTAAATTGTGTTTCTTAAGTTCTTTGCTTCACAACTTTTATATATCTGCACATCATCTGCGTACATCATGTAGTTACAATTATCAAGTGACGCACCTAATTGATTCACATACAAAGAAAATAGAAGAGCCGATAACGTCGATCCCTGAGGCACCCCTTTGTTGTTTATTGTAATAAGATTGGACTCATTTCCACTCGAAAGTCTTATCTTCTGCTGTCTATTTGACAAGTATGACTTGAACCAGAGAATAGCATTTTCTGAAAAGTTCATCGATTTCAAGATAGCGAGTAGAATATCATGCTCAACAGTATCAAAAGCACGGCTCAAATCGACAAGTACTAGTACTGTTACCTTTCTGCTATCCATTCCTCTTCGAACATCATCCAGTACCTTGATTAAAGATGTTTGCGTGCTATGTAACCTCCTATATCCTGACTGGAATTCTGACAAAATAGAGTTCCCTTCTATGAATTTTATAACATGATTGTAAACAATTTTGTCATGTACTTTTCCTAGATAGTTTAAAATATTTATTGGACGGAAGTCACTATATTCGGTAGGCTCAGCTTTTTTCTTTAGAGGTAGGATTGACGATTTTTTCCATGAGTCCGGGTGAGCACTCACATTCAAAGAGAAGTTAAAAAGATGCTGAAGATGAGGAAGTATTCCTGGTATCAACTTTTTAATCATTTTGGGGGATATTGAGTCCAGTCCCGTAGCTGAGGATGAAATACTAAAGAGAGAGAGGGGAAGAGAGATAGGGACAGAGAGAGAGAGAGAGAGATAGGGAGATAGGGACAGAGAGAGAGAGAGAGAGAGAGTTGAAAGTTGAGTTTAAGATAGTTGATTTTGTACATGTTTTCTTAGATGAATTGTTGTGGTGAGTGATGGAACATTTTTCAATAAGCTATACAAACTGATGAAATATTATTTACAAATAAGATTTACAGTGAATGAGAGAGATTCAGATGGCTTTATTCGAGTAAAAGTACAATTTATATGACTACTGACTATCACCTTACAATGAATGACATAACCTGAATTCATGGAAGATAGATAAAAAATAGATACAAGACGATACGTTACTATTACACTGTTTTGTAAGTTAGATTACTGACATTAAGGCTGTGCGCAGGGTTTTTGGTCATAATTTTTGTTCGAAGTTTATTTTATTGGATATTGTTAAGGTATTGAAATGTTGACTATTGCCATGATAAATTCTTTTTTTCATAAAATATTTTATGATATTTGGGAGTTCAATGTTGAAATTTTTTGGTTTTGGGGGAAATTGATCTCTCATAAAAGTTATTTTAAACTTTTGATAATTATTTTTATTTAAATGAAAGACACATTGAGGAGCAATTGACATATTTTTCATTCCGATCAAACAATTAGTTTTCTCAAAATAAAGTTAAAAACATGCGAAAAAATGCAGTTTTTCAAAAAGTTATTTTGAAAAAACCAATTGTTGAATTGAAATAAAGAATGTGTCATTCTTTTCCCCAAGGTGTCTTTCAGTTATAAAAGTAATTATCAAATGTTTAAAATAACTTGTAGGTGAGTTCAAATACCCCCCAAAACCGAAAAATTTTAACTTTGAACTCCCATATTCCATAAAATATTTGATGAAAAAAATAATTTCTAAAGGCAATAGTTAGCATTTCAATACCTTAATAATATCCAATTCAATGAACTTCGAAAAAAATTTATGACCAAAATCCCTGCGTTAATAAGAATATTTGCAGAATAATTGAATTGTAATACCAAGGTGATGCATTTACACAAACGGGCGGAGTTAGGGCAAACAGCCCTATCTTCCACTCAACCTACTTTGTGATTGAGAGAGAGAGAGAGAGCGAGTAAGTTTGAGTGAGAGAGACATTGTTTGGGAAGGTGAATAGGAATCCTTAGTGAGAAGTAAGACACCGTAGGGAATACAGTATCCTGTCTTACTTTTGGTCATTGGTAAACAAGGCTAGACGAAGTGTTCCCCCCCTCCCCACACCGCACCAATCCAAACCGTCTACAAAACGAATTGATCACAAAGTGTACCTAACCCCCCCCCCCCCCCCTCATCAGTACACCTTTCTCCCAACACACAGTGTCCAAGATTTAATCAGCCAATGCTCTAGTTTGTCTATTGACATAGTCAAGTGAAGGCATTTCATCATTCAACACACTTCAGTGGTTATTATTGTCAGATGCCATACTATTTGATCAAGTTACAAGACAAGACTGCGTGGTAGATTTAATTATTGGGTAATGAAGTTCAATTTGCAAGTGTTTTGTCTGTATGAAGGTCTTGAGCCTCGGTTTTCAATACTACGAGTTTGGACAGCGGGCAGGGCAGTAATAAACTACAATTAATATGTAGTGTATCACCGGTGGTTCGGAACTCACATAAAACTGTAGGTCCAACTCATCAATCACTATCATCCAATTCATTACTCACGCAAAGGTCTCAGACTTTTCTCAAAAAAAAAATTGTAGTGTTTTCCTGCCCTGTCCACGGTCCGTTAGTCCAAATCCGCGTAGTTATTGCGTAAATTGTTACAGCGTTCCTTACAAGTTCAAGAAAAGATGAAATAGATATGATTTAATGAATAATTAGACGAAATTTTCACAACCACATTTATTAAAAAATATTGAGAAACTAGATACTAGTTAATTAGACGAATTTTTGTGCAGACTTCTCTCTTATCACGTAAATGCTTCACATAAAATCTCATTAACATCCAAACCTTTTACTATATACAATCTATTGTGTTGCTAATAAAATGCGTTTTAATCAGTCAATGGAAATTTGGAATGAATAATAAGACGAAATTTTCACAACCACATTTATTAAAAATATTGAGAGATATTCGGTTGTTATACCATTATCAATCTCAATCAAACTAAAACTAAAGTACAGAGTAGCTGAATATATACTAAACATGGAATGATACTATTGGCTAAGCGAGAAAGAGGCTGACCTTCATCGAAAGTTGTAATTGGCTGACAAGTCACGCCTCCTGGTGGGAGGAGTAACAAGCAAAAATACGAGTCAAATCAATAACTAAACACTGTGAACATCAAGAAAGTAACAAAGAAGAACAAAACACAATTAGGCTAGAATTTAATCAATTTAAAATTAAAAAACAGAAGCTCACTGATTTCAGTCAAGCCTTACGTTGAAAGATTGACACTCGCTTCGCTCAGTTTGAGTTTGCTATTGCTCACAGATGGATCGTGCCATTCTGTCCCATCAAGTTACACCAATTTTCGACCTAAATCTCAAGTAAGTTCTAAACCGTGAAAATTACCAGTTTCAAGCTACAATTTTTGTCTTACAACGATTCCAAGTCTTCCAAGAGACTCTGTTCTCTGCTGTAAAATCACTTCCCGGTGGTTCGGAACCCACCTAAAACTGTAGGTCCAACTCATCAATCACTATCATCCAATTCATTACCCACGCACAGGTGTCAGACCTATGTAGGCTTCATCCTCCGAAAAAAATCGATTAAGTTACATTCTATGTGATAGCATGCAGCAACAAATCCACCTCAATCCAGTTTGCTTCCATTGAGGATTAAAACATTAATTTGAATTGACGATCTGAAAGCTCTATAACAATTCCAGGAACAGAACCATCAACGAAAATCCGGAATTAATCGCAGATGCCTTTATACAACAATCATTTGCTACTGTGAATTTCCTGAGCAGCTCTCTGCCTCAAATCTACCCTCTTTTTTTGTAGATTACGTCTTGGAGACTCCAGTTAAGGAGTATGAGTCAAGTCAGATCATAATTATACAATTCAGTTTGAAATGATTAACAATTTAACAAACTGAAAAATATAACACTTAAAAAACTTGGAAATTAATGAATTACACAATCTTATACAGTAGTTTATACCCAGACGTTATACAAGTAGACTGATTTCTTATGAATTCTAAGTATTAACTGTAAGACAATTATTTATGAAGAAACTCATTGTATACATAAATTGTAATAGAGATCTATTCAAATTCAGACAGATTGATTACAATATAAGAAATCCAGTTTTGATTCCAAATCTCAATAAACGCATTTGCCTATATCAAACTCTCTATATTTACTGTAAACTTCTTAACGTGATACCCATAGAGCTGATACCATTCACGAATAAAACTAAATCTCTTGGAATAGATACTTGGGTGAAGGCAAATGTTTATTTTAAAATAGGCTCTGTATTCTTATAATGTTGGATATAAGTTATTTTAAAGGTTGTTTGTAAGTATTGTTTTGGTTTTCATCCGGCGCACAAGCTTGGCTTTGCTGGTGGAAATCTTGAAGTATATATTTTTTCTTATATGTAACTTACTGTACAAACACATAGTTTAATATATTGTATCTGTACTATTACATTTGTTTTTTGGTGTTTCTTGAATAAATAGATAAAAATAAATAAATAAACGCAATAAATTAATAAAGTTGTATAAACGAGGATGTCCTCAGAGGAGTGCAAGAAAATAGATATTTTGGGCAAAATATACAGAAAAGAAGAATAATCTTCATAAGTCACATAACAATTTCATTGAAGGAATCATTGAAGAAAGAACTCGCCGAGGACGACCTAAGTTAAGCTATATCCAACAAATAATAAGAGACATCGGGTGCCAGACATATGCGGATTTGAAGAGGAAAGCTGACAGAAGGACGGAGTGGCGTGTTGCTGCCAACCAACTCTGGGGTTGATAACCACAGAAAAAGATACACTAGTTAGCATAATTATTACTATATCAATTAGGTGAGATGAGGCCTTATGTTGATGTGAAAGGAACTCTTGTACACTATAAAAAGCTTTATCAACTAAATATTTTTTCAATTTTTTTAAAAATATTTCTATATTTTGAAGACTTTAAAAACTGCGGTAGCTTATTGTAGAGTTTCGTGCCAATAACTAGGTTTCAAGTAACTTGTCTCTGGTACTTTAGTCATCCCCGATTGAGTGTTCATTTTTTTTAGATAGATGTTATAATATTTATTATATTGATAAACATTAACAAATGTCCATCAACTCATATTTAATTCAGTAATAAAGTAATTCGTTAATTCCCATTAGTTATTTAATGCAGTTGTCTATGTCCGCAGTGGTGTAGGTCATTGATATCATTTTTACCATTAAAAATATTTTTTTAATAGTTTTTTCAGCTGTGGGGGGTGACCAGTAGTGACGTAGGAAGGTAGGGAGGGTAGTCGTAGACTCGGCACTATTATAGTAATGATAAACAATGAAAGAGGACTCTAATAACCGTATTGTCCCGAAATTGTTTTGAAAAATAATTCCTCTTAAACCATATTATAACCGAATTATATTCGGGGCAAAGTTTCGGGGGGTCATGAACCCCCAACCCCCCTGGATCCGCGCTTGACGTACACGTACATGTACACTCACACATTATATATATGTATATGGTACAGGTTTCACACTTTGTCAAACCTGAGGCACACTCATATATAAAGGGTGAATGAGGGCTTCTTTATGTGAGGTAGCAAACTTCTCAGCATGTAGCTAGAATGAATTATTGTTAACTGAGTAATTACCACGGATGCGCTTTGAAAGTCCCCACGGTTGGAAATCGGTATCTGAAGCACACAGCTAGGGATTCAACGCCACGCACGCGCACACCCACACGCTACATACATCACACACACGTGTTCTGTCTCCATGGTGTACTAGATCTTTTCGACTTGTTCCCTCCTCCTATTCCTCCTCTTCCTCCGCCCACCACTAACCACCTTCTTCCCTTATGACTCCGTGTTTCTCTCCTTCTTCTTATTCTTCTCCTCCTCCTCTTCCTCCTCTTCTTCTTCCTCCTGCTCTTTCTCTTCCTCTTCCTCTCCCTCCTCTCTCATTTTCCTCCTCCTCCATCTCAGCCTTCATCTCTTTCTCCATCATCTCTTTCTCCATCATCTCTTTCTTGTTTCCTATTTCATTCTTCCTTTCCATCATCTCCTGTTTCTTCCAATTCTCATTTTTTTCTAATTCTCTTTCTCTTCTCTTCCTTTTCCTCTTCATCCAAATCTTCCTCTCCCTCCTTTTTCCTTTTTTTCCTCCTCATCCTCCTCCATCTCTTTCACCATCTCCTCCTCCTTCATCTTCCTCTTCTTCTTTCCTATTTTATTCTTTCTTTACATCATCTTCTGTTTTTTATAATTCTAATTTTTTTCTAATTGTCTTTCTCTTCAACCATTCCTCTTTTACTTCTCTTCCTCCTCTTACTCCTCTTTCTCTCCCTCCTCTTTATCCCCTTCCCCTCCTCCTCCATCTCTTTCCCCATCATCTCCGTCTCCTTCCTCTTCTCATTCTCCTCTTCTATTTTATTCTTCCTCTTCACCAACTTCTGTTTTTTTAAACTCTCATTTCCCCCATTTCCTTCTGCTTCTATTCTTCTAACCCTTTACCTTTTTTCATCCTCCTTCAACTTATTCTGTTTTTGTTACTTTATTCCTTCTCATTCGTTTCTCCACTCTTTTTCCTGTTCCTGCAACCTCTTCACCCCCTCCTTTTACTCCTACTTCTCCTCCTTTACCTCCCACTTTTACACTGTCTTTCCATCTTCTTTCTCTTCTTTTTCACACTTCCTCCTGCTTCTCAACCTTATGCTCCTTTTTCAATTATCTTCTACTCATTCTTCTTTTTCTAGTTCTCTCTTTATTTTTATCCTTTGTGTTACTACTATCATTATTTTCAGTCTCTCTTTTTCCCCCACCTTTCATTTATTTCCTTAAACTTACTACTTTTTCCCCCATTTACTCCTCTCCTTGATATTCTATTACTACTTCTCTCTCTTTCTATCTACATTTTTTTAAACTTCTCCTTTTTTTCAATTTCTCTCTTAATTTTACTCTCACTCTCTACTATTGACAATTCATATATATCTGTTTTTTTTCTCTCATCTTCATTCTTCTTCTTTTCCTTGTTATCATCATGGTAATTTTTTACTCCCCTGTCTTTCCACACCATTCCTCATTTCTCTCTTATTTTCTTCTTCTCCTTTTCCTCCTCTCTCTGTCACAAACTCCATTATTTCTCTCCTCTCTCCTCTTTCCTCTATTCCCTTTCCCTTTTTATTTCATGTTCTTCTTCTCCTTTCATGTTCTTCCTTCCTTCCTCCTTCCCTATTCACTATGCACAGCTCATGCATAAGGGAGTAGAAGGCTGGCTTGAGATGTTTCACATCATAAGATAAGATAGGGGATGAGTGCTCCCTCCAATCTCTCTCTCTCGCCACGCCTTTCTCACTCTCACACTTCCTTCCCTCTTTCAAGTTCTCTCTCACACGCACACTTCCTCTCTCTTATCTGTCTACCGCTTACTAGCAACCATGTTAAGACACACTGTCTTTCTCCCAAACTATGTGCTCTCTCAATTTCACTTTCACTCTCACTCTCTACTATTAACAAATAAATATCTATCTTTCTCTCTCGCTCTTTACATCGCACTATCTCTTTCTTACTCATTCTCTATCCCTCTCTCACACTCACAGATTCTTCTACTCTCTTATCAGCCTACCTCTTTCTATTCTCACACCATTTTTCTCTTATTTTCTCTCTCACTCTCTGTTTTCTCTCTTTCTCTCTCACTCTCTGACTTCTCTCTCACACTTTTTCTATCTCAGTTTCTCTCTCACTCTATCTTCTTTCTTTCTCTACCTCTCTATTTTCTCACACTATTTTTCTCTCAGTTTCTCTCTCACTCTCAGTTTCTCTCTCACTCTCTGTCTTCTCTCTTTCTCTCTCACACTTTTGTTTTTCACACACTATCTTCTCTCAGTTTCTCTACCTCTCTCTATTCTCTCACACTATTTACTCTCAGTTTCTCTCTCACTCTCTATATTCTCTATTTCTTCACCTCTCTCTTTCCCATATCCTTGAAGTTGCTCCAGAATCGTCGGATATTATCTGAGTAAGAGGCCGGATACTTCCTGAAGCTGTCCTTGTATCAGTCGATATGCACCCTCTGTATAAGGCATCACATCCTGAGGCTAAGCCTCACAAAGTCGTATGGAAAACTAAACACATAACATTTGAGTCTTTATCACTTGCTCTTCATGTTTTACTCCAACTTTCTTTGCTACTATTTGCTACTTTACTAGTCACGCCCATTACATCATGCTTTTTGCTCAATTGAAACATCAAGACATTTTTTGTTTCATCTTGTTCAAAGAATCCCAATTCCTACATTTCTTATAGAAGACTACAATTGATACAGTGTAGATATCAATAATGATAAAATGAAGATACAATGTTTCTAATTGTTCTAAAAAGTTGATCATGAGATAAAGTGCATATCTAATTTTATTGAATTGATTGATTGCATAATTGAATTGATTATTGAAACCTTAGATTTACCATTTGATTAGTAGAGATCATTGAGCATCACAATCTTTTGTACTTGAAAACTTCACCAACTTATTAAACTGAACTAGCATTGTACAGTTAATTGAATCACATATTAGATTTCGAAATTTGTCTGTACTACATGCCACAGAAATAGGCAGCGTAAAGAAATTGCGGTGTAGCAAAGAATGAACAACTGACTGTGTTGACAAGCCTAGATTTATGGATTTGTAGAATAGGCAACATGGTACGAGCAGTGTTGTCAATTCGTGCATAGAGGTTGGTGATTCTCTACTATCAGCTGCTGGCATGGTTCCATATTTGACAAAACCACAATTTTTCAGAGCTACTTAATTTTGTGGCATAAGCTATTGCTCCAGAGCTCTTTCAGCAATATTTGTGGAGATTTTTTCATAAATATTTAATTAAATATAAAATTTATAGCTTATTGGAATGGTTTTTAAAAAAGAACAAGATATATGTCAATAATTATTCTAGTGATGTTCAAATATTAGAACAAATGCATTCTATTTTTCATATATTCAATCCCTGTTATATATTTGTTCCCTGTTTCATAGTAATTATTATAATTTTTGTGAAGTCCGATGTAACTGGATGTTAAATCTACAAGAAAGTAGTAACCTAACTGTCAAAACATTTAGAATTTTATTCTGTATGACAGCTGTAACCACATTATAGCAATCCCCCCTGCCCACCTGATTACTGTTAAAATAACCTAGAAATTGAATTTTTTATTGTTGAAAAATTGTGAAGAGAGAAGTTGTAGGCAATGTTGCCTGTTGCATGTTTCATTGATGGTTTTTTTTTTAATAAATAAGCATTATAATAAGCTCCTGTGAATGTATTGTGCTGAATTGAATCCATTGATATTTCATCATCTGCAATAAATAGAAAAAACTTATTGTGGATTGCACAACTCAATGTGAAACATCAGTTTTGAGTTAATAACACTTAATTTTCCAATAGAGTAGTATCTGATGATTGTTGTAAAATAGTTGTCAATTGAAGTGGATAACAATCAATGACTCCATCAGTATGGAGTCTTCTCATTGTGAAAACTGATGTAAAAAGTATTTTTAAATGTAATGGTGATTCTTTCAATCTGTTTTGTACTTGTGGAATCTAATTGGTTTTTTCTCTCTTTAGAAGAGTTGACAAGCTCCAGATTCTGTTGAATTTATCAATGCATACTTCCATTTAATCAATGAATCAATCAGTATAGAGTCTTCTCATAGTAGAAACTGAAATAAAAAGTATTTTTTCAATATCAAATAGGTGGTAGAAAGCAATAATAATCATGAAAGACAGAATGAGGAAAGTTGAATGAAGCAATGTTAGAGTAAGAACTCAAGCGTTATGGTGAGTCATATATTGCCCGGTAGCTGGATGTTTGAGTTAGGGCTGAAAAGGTTTCTTTTGGCAGGATGAAGAGGACTTGGGCCAGGAGAAAAGAGGCTGGTGATGAAGCAAGTGAGGGGGGTTTGATGATGGTGAATATTGGGGTTCATGTGATGTGAAGGAAGAGATGGAAGGACCCGTTGGTGGGGGGAGGTTTGAGAGTGAAATAGTGTGTGTGTGTGTGTGTGTGTGTGTGTGTATGTGTGTGTGTGTGTGGATTGGCGCCCAACATGGGGAGCTAGGGAGCCAGTTCTCTCCAATAAGGACAAAGTCTGCAAGTACTTGTCCAGTGAATGAGTGGGCACTTATCAGTGTGGCTACAAGGCTCCCATCTGGCCCAACAGACAGACTGAGAACATCCCACGACTGCCTTGATATTTCAGGAAGCAAGGGAGAAATTCTAGGGAAAAGAACTGGAGAGGGGAACATTCAATAAGACAGGAAAGCTGGGAATCGTAGCTGTCTGTTACTTTCACAGAGTGTTGCCCCCTTCTACTCTTAATGTTGTTGGGGTGGATAAAAGTGTGTAGTGAGTTTGCAGGATTCTTGAACTTTTCTGGGGTGTGGAATAGGTGAGAAGTGATAGTATGAAGTGTTGAGTGATTATAAATTTGAGGCTTTGAATTTGTGGAATAAAAGATGGATTAGAAATCACTTTTCCTCTCACCATTGTTGGGTGGACAAAAGTGTACAGCTCGTTTGCACAATTCTTGAACTTTTCTGGGGTGTGGAATTGGTGAGAAATGATTGCGTGGTAATGATAAATATAATAGAAGCTTCAAGTATGTTGAATGATAATAGATGAATAAAAAGTCCTACTTGTTTCCAACAACAAAGGAATAACTATGTAGGATCTATAATAAACTATCATTTTAGAATAAATATGTAATGACATTGGAGAAAATGTTTGAAACCTCTTATGAAAATTTGTTTTGGAGTTTTGTATCAACTGAATAATAATAATGATAATAATAACAATAATAATAATAATAATAATAATAATAATAATATAAATAGGAACTGCTTTAGACTCAAGATTGATTCATGAGAGTTTTTGGAGGAGATGAGAACAAGAAGAACAATGAACTTGTCTGAACAAGAACGGAAAAGACGGGGACAAGTGCTGCGAGATTATCATCATAGATTAAAAATGTCTAAATTGTTAAATCGTGGTCCTAAGTGACCAATCACAAAAATAATAATAATTTATCCAGGGGTCTATTGTATGAATGTACTAGTAAATCTAGTCTACAGTACATATTTTAAAAGTCTGGAATTTCAACTCCTAGTTTACAATAATGTTCATGTTGCATCAAGAAACTGCTGTCACTTGTATTATAACCTTTTTATACTAGTAGTTTAATTCAAGTGCAATTTTAGCTCACCTAAAACTGTAGGTCCACCATTTATAAAATGATTGTATCATCATGTTTTGATTACACAAGCACAAGTCCCAGACTTTTGTGGGCTCCATCAGCAAGAAAAATACATTATAAATCAGTGTTTATAGCTGATATATTTATTCGAGTTGAGCTGTATAACATTTGTGAATTGAATTTCAAAGTTATGAATAAATTTAAAATTTGTATTGTAGTAAGGTATTGAACTCAATACATTCTATGCTGAGTGAATTCAAATGCAGTGTCAGTTTCCGAACACATTCATCAAATTTCTAACCGCATTCAATCTAAAAATTCCCAAGTAATAACACTAGCACATTGTTTAGTGCTGCATTAGATAGGATCTGACCAAACAAATAAAATGATTCCCTCGTGAAATGCATTACTGCAAAACTCAAAATAACCATTCATCATATAAATGACCATATACATGTCCACACATTATTGATTTTACGTTATCCTGATAATAAATACACAGGCGAAAACATTTTCGTTAATTGAAAATTTCCTCAATTGGGAAATTTCTCCTGGGAAATCATTATTATTTTAGGGCAGGGAGGCGGTTTACCCTTGAATTAACGTATGGAAATATGGAAAAACGGCCCAAGGTTTATTTCCCATGCTCAGTTGAAAAAATGGGCTGATGGAAAAATGTCTACATTGGATATTCTGGGGATGATGTTTACACCCTGAGAGAGGAAAAGAAAAAAATTGTATGTGTAGAGATGGAGAGAGAGAGAGAGAGAGAGAGAGAGAGAGAGAGAGAATATGAGATATATAAATATATATAATAAAAGAGAGAGAATATAATATATAATGATTAAGTGAGTGACGGTGACAGAGCATGGGGAGGAGAAGAGAGAGTGATTGAGAGGGGGAGGAGAGAGAGAGAGAGAATTTTGTGCTCCAGAGGAAGAGAGAGAGAGAAATTTATAATAGCGATAAGGGGAAAAAAGAGGTTGTGAGAGGGTGTGCGTGAGGGAGGAGGTAGAGAGATAAAGTGAGTGTGAAATAGATAAAGAGTGAGTGTGAGTGAGAGGGAATTTGCGTGTGATATGGAGGAATTTGGTGCATTAGAGAGAAAGGTAGAAATAAAGATTATGAGAAAAAGGATAAATGGGAGAAAAAAGAGAGAGAGAAATTGAGAGATAGTATGAAAAGGAGAAGGGAGAGAGAGAAAAAGAGAGACAATTGAGAGTGATGAGAGGGGTGAGGAGTAAGGAAGAAAGAGGAAGAGAAGAGTAAGTGGGAAAGAGTAGGTGAGTAGTGTGCGTGAGAGGGGGAGTTGTTGTGACAGATGGAAGAGAGATAAAAAAGAAGTGAGAGAGACTGTGAGGAGAAACTGTGTGTGTGAGAGAGAAAGAGAAAGTGTGTATGTGAGAGAGGATGATAGTTGGACCACGATGATAGCAGAGAGAAAATCACGTTCAGATTTTTTGTCAACTCAGCAAGTTAATAATTGTTTGTTCACAGTTCATCGCCCCCATGTTTTTTTTTGACAAGCTTTCACTTGAAAAATTGGGAATCTCATGCAATTGGGGAGCTTGCAATGTATGAGGCAAAGACCAGCATATTTGAAAAAATTCTTACAAAAATTCAAAATGTATTCACAAAATGGTGAAAATCAATAAATAAAGAGAAACCTGATTTTTTTCCTGGATAAGCTTTTACTTGGGAAATAAGCAATCTCGTTAGATGCTACAAGCAGCAAGGAATAATAGAATTCAAAAAATATATGTTTTGGTCTTGTCAAGAACTGAATTTTGATAAACAAAAATAATTATTGAATTTTAAAGTAACATTGTATTATGAACAATGGAGGAGATTGTAGGGCTTGATTATAGGGTTGAGATTGCAGGCAGAATTCTTCATGGAATAGTAAAAAAAGAATAGCAATTGAAAATAGATTTTAAAAAAATAATAAAAATGAAAAAAGAATCAAAACAAAAAATAGATTGAAAAATTTGATTGAGTGTGAGTAAATAAAGCTCATTATTTTCTTTCAAAAGTGATTGCAATGTCATGAATCAAATAATGGGAGTGTTACATTAGATGAGACCTCATTCAGCATTGTCTTCCATCATGTATCTTGTATTTCTTTATACTGTAATATTGTTACGGGTTCTATCTCTAAAATAATGTTTGCAACACTTCAAATTAACAATCGCACTTTATCTACACAAATTATCCACTACACTCACTAATCAGTAATGTCACACAAAATAATGTAATCAAAAACAGATAAATCGATAATGTTCAGGTAATAGAGAATTTGCAATATTACTGTACAAAAATCAATCACTAAATGTTAAAAGGCCAATCTAATATTAACTGTATAATATTGATATTAATAATAACTGTTCAATAAACTGTCCGACAATTCAAGAAGAAACGTCTAAAAAGAACAATTAAAACTTACACAAGCACAAGTCTGTCAACGTATTTCAATAAAAGCAAATCGGTAGGCCACTTCTATGAAATGTGTATCAAATGTGTCCACTTCTATGAAATGTAAAGGAAGTCTTACTAATACAGTCACAATATACTGCGGTTATCACTTTAACAACAAACTTTCTTAGTAATGGCGAAGGTGATATTGTGGAAGGTATCCATAATGAATAATAAGACGAAATTGTCACAACCACATTTATAATGATAAATGATAAATGTGGTTGTGACAATTTCGTCTTATTATTCATTAACAACAAACGTTTGTACTACAGAATTGCCACTTGTTATGTCAACGAAATTCAAACAAATATAGCGTATATAAAGCATTTGCTTTATATACATTTCTAATATTCCAGAAAGAATGAAAGGGTTCTCAATTTCTCTATAAAATTCAAAAGTAAACAGATAAGACATTTTCCAATCCTCGAGACTTTTCTATTCAAACAGATAATGCATTCCAAAGATGTCCCGATAAACCGCAAGGCGAGGAGAGTACTGGGGGAACAGGAAACAAAACACGCTGCTTATCGCAACCGGAAGACGTATTGGTACAGCAGTAATTATGTTGAAAATCACTGTTCCTTCTTCCTTGCCTTGTCCGTAACAATATCAACAATTATTTTATCAGAGAATAGTGCTCTGTATTTTTTTTTATTCTGATGAACCCAAGTACAGTAGAAACAATTAGTCTGGGCGCGTGGCTCTGGTTTCACTACTAGCCGTCCTGTAAAAGTTGATTAGTTGACCTTGAAGCCATCTGCAGCGTCGCACGGGCCACATGTTTTTAGAAATGAGCGATAAACACTCCCCTCGCCATGGCTGACTACCAAACGGCCGTGCGCCCAGACTAATTGTTTCTACTGTAAGATGTACCAGTGATAAAATGCATGAATATAATGTTAGGTAATAATTTAATGAAAAATTTTCAAGAATAAGTTGAATGAAAAAGTGTAATGAATGCGTTCACAATCCCCCACATTAGTGCTTAACGATACTACTTTAAGAAGTAAGTGGGGAAGTAAAGTGAAGCTTTCGAGATACTTTTGCCATTTCAAACTGAAACTCTAAGTACGGGGGCGTGGTGCTGGAAGATTTTGGAAACGGAACACACTTTCTGAAAGTGGAACACACATTCGAAGAAGGAACACACTGAGCTTTTAGATGTTCGGTGATTAAAACTTGTTTGAGACGGCGACATGATAGCAAAGCCAGCCAAATTCTGCTCCCAGCTAGATTTGCACAAGCGATTTCAACAGGAGCTTTGGGTAACAGATTTGAGCTGGATCTTCCTGTTCAATGTAATTGTCAAGTTTGTATTTACAAGAATGGTTTCTTACTAGTCTTTCATCTCCAATGAATAATACTGTTGTTTTAATTTTATTTCTTATTTACCTTTTATTTATTGCAATATATAATTCAACAAGATATAAAAAAGTTACACTGAAAAGAATATTTGAAAAATGAAATATAGAGAATAATAAGATACTTCACTTACTTTACTTTACTTTTGAAGTCTTCTCGTCAGTAGATCGTCCTTTTTTCTTTGGGACACGCCCTGGTGTGCCCAGATTAGTTTATTTGGTATATACGGTATATCCTGTCATATAAGTCAGGTAGATGTCAGGAGTTTTATTTCAGATTTCTAAATGTATGATCGTCTTTGTATTCCGATACAGCGTAGTAAGGCCGAGCGAGGAAGTATTGCTTTAGCTTTAAATTTGCCTCTGTCGGTAATAGTCTAGGAAGACCGGCAGCAGATTGTAGTAATACGATCCTGAATATTTCGGCGAGTTAATAATTTTTTTTAGATTGTGCTGTGGGGGTCTATGTTGTTCCCATGTCTGGTGTTATGCGCATGTTGTGTTTTTTGTTGCATTAAGATACTACTTCTTAAAAAAATCCAAATAGAATACAATAAATTAGGATCTACTTCCCAAAAACAGCATGCTCGAACTTGAGGAAGGACAGAAAACTAAAGTACAGAGTAGCTTAATATATACTAAACACAGAATGATACTATTGGCTGAGGGAGAAAGTGCTTCTAATAGGTTGACCTTCATTTAAGGTCTGCGATTGGTTGAAGGCCGAAACAAGCCGCGCCCACTGGTGGGAGGGGCAACAAGATCAGAATTATCCAATTCCAACCAATTCAATACAACTACCTTGGTTTCATCATAATTCTGGCCTACATTTTAATTACGTTACTTTCTTGCTTTTCTCGGCTGACTTTGACTGCATTCCATTGAGATTCAATTTTGAATTGAACATTTTTTTGAATTCTAGCCTACTTTTGTTTTGTTCTTGTTTGTTGCTTTCTATGTGTTCAAGGTTTTTGGTTCTTGATTTTGACTCATATTTGCTTATTGCTCCTCCCACCAGTGGGCGTGACTTGTTATGGCTTTCAGCCAATCACAGACCTTCAATCAAGGTCAGCGTGTCAGAGGCACTTCCTCCTTCAGTCAATAGTATCATTCTGTGTTGAGTATATTATTTATTAAGCTACTCTGTACTTGAGTTTTAGTTCGATTGAGATTGATAATGGTATAACAACCGAAACTAGTATCTCACTGTTTTTAATAAATTATGTGCTTATGACAACTTCAAGTTTTATTATTCAAAATGGAGATGCTATTATTGATAATAAATGTTTATAATTTTACTATCTTCTTGTTTCAGGTGAGAAATTATGTCCATGAATATATTTCCAATAGAAAGTTGATGTTTTGGTGAGTTTTTGATTTCTGTTTTTCCTAATTAACATATTTTCACATCATCTTTCTTATTCTGAAAAAGTCAAAAATATTTGCTTGGTAAGACGATTTTCAATTATTCTGAAGTTGTGGCCGTAAAAACGTATTCTTTTTCAACAGTATCTGAAAACTGGTCTAATTTCTAAAAAAGGACCTTATTTGAAATCAAATGCTTTATATTATTTTCAAATTTTGAACCCAATATTTTTCTCGTAGTTTTCACGTTTTATTAAGCTATATGTCGTATTTCAAATTGCCTATTTAAAAAAATAATGTTTTATTTCTCTCTTTAAGTATTTGAATGCGAAAGTTGGCGAATTTTCAATTCAATTTACACATAGGATACCAATTTCTTCAACTTTATACAAAATAAACGAGGTAACACACTAGGGACCAAACTAGATCCAATCTCAGTATCATGCACTCTATCCAAGAAAATATTTACAACATAGATCGCATTACTAGTTCTTGGAAAAATTTCCTTATAGATAGAATAGGAAGAAGCAGATATAGATAAAATTGAAAATACAGATGCAATGATATATATTTCCTTTGGGCGTAAAAAGTCTACATCCAATATACGGTACTTCAATCTTTTCATGGAGTCTTCTAACATCCGCTGAAGTCTTTTCCAAAGCTCTACTCTGATGTCTGTGTTGACAAAAGTTCAATCTTATATCGTATCTTATATATCGGCTCACAAAATATACAGAATGTAGATTATATATATATTTATCCACTATCTACTGGGGATGGGATTTGACCCGTGTATGCCGTTTTCTTGAGGAATAAGTTATGAATAAAGCGATTTGAAATCTGGGATGACATTTCAAAAGTTTTTCGTCTGGATTTGAATAACAAATATTTGTTGAAAGGAGTGATAGGATGGTTTAGGGGGGTGACTAAGGGGAAGTTGGGGAGAGTAAGGGATAGTTGGGGAGAGTAAGGGGTAGTTGGGGTGAATATGGTGAGGGGGGGGGCTAGAGGGGGAGTTGGGAATAAACTTTTCGAAAGCGCTATAAAATGTAATCGCCAGAGTGAAGCTAGTCCGTGAAGTAGGTTGCGGAAATAAGTATTCATTGATTTGCAATACAGTTGAAACGTTGGGTTTAGGTATATAATGCTTGCTTCTCTAGCATCTGGAGATGTTTCAAGGGAAAGTTTGTCTTGGAATGGAGGATAAAAGGATTGGAGGATGGAAGGAGAGGATGAAGGAAGAAAAGGATAAAGGGAGAAAAGGAGTGAGGTGGAAAAGTAGGACGGAAGGAGGGGTTGAAGAAAGAAAAGAAGAGAGGTGGCAAAGAAGGGAAGAAGGTGAGGATGAAGAAAGAAAATAAGGGAGGAAGAAATAGAGGAGAAAGGAGAGGATGATGGAAGAAAAGAAGAGGGAAGGAAGTAAAGAAAGGAAGAAGAAATGGTGGAGGAAGGAGAACTGATAGCGGAAACTGGTATAGAGGAGGAGAAAAAGGAGGATGGAATGAGGGAATGAAAGAAGAAAAGAAGGAAAGGTTGAAGGAAAAAGAGGATGAAGGAAGAAAAGAAGAGAGGTGGAAAAGGAGGATGGAAGGAGTGGATAAAGGAAGAAAAGGATAAAGGGAGAAAAGGAGTGAGGTGGAAAAGCAGGACGGAAGGAGGGGTTGAAGGAAGATAAGAAGAGAGGTGGCAAAGAAGGGAAGAAGGTGAGGATGAAGAAAGAAAATAAGGGAGGAAGGGAGGAGAAGAAAGGATAATGGAAAAAAGAAGGGAGAAGGAAGGAAGTAAAGAAAGGAAGAAGAAATGGTGGAGGAAGGAGAACTGATAGCGGAAACTGGTATAGAGGAGGAGGAAAAGGAGGATGGAATGAGGGAATGGAAGAAGAAAAGAAGGAAAGGTTGAAGGAAAAAGAGGATGAAGGAAGAAAAGAAGAGAGGTGGAAAAGGAGGATGGATGGAGTGAATAAAGGAAGAAAAGAAGAAAGGAGGAAGGAAGAAAAGAAGGGATGATAAAAGGAGATGATGATGGAACTGAAGAAGGGAGGAAGAAGTGGAGGAGGAAGCAGATTTTACGTGGGAAGGTTGTTAGAAGAGAGGATAAAGGGATTGGAGGATGCAATGGAAGAATGGAGGAAGAAAGAAGGGTGAAAGGAAAGGATGATGGAAGAAAAGAAGGACGGAAGGAGGAGTAAAAGGAGGGGAAGAAGGAAGAAAAGAAGGTACGAAGTAAAGGGTGAGGAAGGAGAACTGATAGCGGAAACTGGTGTAGTGAGGAAAGGAAGTTTTTTGAAAATAGTTTAAGTGTGTACTTGCTTGGGCTATTGCTTGTAAACTTTTATGGGAATAGTTTGTAGTATGTTATAAATTTGGATTCTGGTGGAAAATCAAGTTGATCTTGTCCATTCAAGATGAAATAGTGTGTTCAAAACTTTACGCATATTTTAGTGAACTATTCGAGGATGTCAGGATTTTAAATGAAAAAAAATGAGAGAAAGAAGAGGAGGAGGAGGTGAAGAAGAAGAAATAGAAGAAGAAGAAAATGAGAACAGGAAGACCAAAAAAAAGAGAAAAAGAAGCCGAAAAAATTAGATAAAGAAGAAAAATATATATTTATATAAAAGCCAAATAACACTCACCCACTGACAAGCTCGTTACCATTTCTTGAGAACTACCCAGTCAAAAAATTTAAAACTTTAATACATGCTCAGTTGATCCCGTAGACAAAATTGATGATGCAAAGTTGATCCCGTAAAAATTCTTTAAAAATATTGCTCTAAATAAAAATATCTTTGAAAACAGCGATTATATTTTTTAGCCTTTTTTTGGGTACTACGTGAAGGGAAAATATATTTTTTGTACATGTCCAGTTGAGGAACCCAGACGCGTGTAAGAATTTTTTTAATTTTTTTCCAAAATATTAATAAAATCCAAGTTTATGAAAGTAGAGTATTTTTTTAAATTTTCCTAGAGAACTACGTGTACGAAAAATTTTTGAATAATTTTATTCGGACTTTTCAAATTTTAGTTAATTTGCATGTGCTAGTTTGCCAGCTATAAAAATTTGTCAAGCTCGAACGAAAAATATCGAAAATGTGATACACAAGTTTAAGTAAATATAATGTATAAAATTGAGACTTGGATGTTCGAAGAAAAAAAAAGAAGGAGAAGACTGAAAAGAATAATGAGCTGGAGAAATAGTGTGAGAAGGAGAAGAGAAGAAAGAAGAAAACGTTGTGTTAGGAAGCTATTTTAAACTGTAGGTCCAACTCATCAATCTCCATCATCCAATTCGTTACCTACGCACAGGTCTCAGACCTATGTGGGCTTCATCATCCGAAAAAAAAGAACAAGTAGAAGAAGAAAAAGAAGTATTAGTAACTATTTATAAATGTAAAGATTTTGAACGTAAAACATAAAATAAGTAAATGCGTATGGCTTTTATAGGTGGGGAGACCCTTACGGGTAGTTCCATCTCGCCGCTTGAGCCATGTTATTGGAAACATTGTGAACCTACAGTTTTATCTGGGTTCCGAACCACCGGAAAGTGATTTTACAGCAGAGAATAGAGTCTTTTTTGCCGGCCATTCCAATCACTCACCCTTACTTAGAGGACCCAGGAGAGCGTGACTTATCTAATCTTATTGAACAGATACCTGCTATGGCTCACGGTTATCTTTACCCTCAGTTCGTGAAAAATTAAAAATGTGATTCAAGTAAAGAAGATCAGTTTGATTGAGATTTATAATGGTGTAACAACCGAAACTAGTATCTCACTGTTTTCAATAAATGTGGTTGTGACAACTTCAAGTCTCATTATTCATTAAATAAGATGTATAAAATTGAAACTTGGATTCTCCCTAACATAAGTTCCCACTATAAAATTGAAACTTGGATTCTCCCTAACATAAGTTCCTACTACATTCGTGACATAGCGTTCATGACACATTTAGCGTGTTCTGTATCTTTCTCGATAAACTCACCACTTTCAGTGAAGAATTTGAAACGTTACGCTAGCTGCACAGACTCAATTGAATAGTTTTGTACACCTTTATCAAACTTCAACTGAACTTCTCCTCCCGAAACAGATGAGAATCATGAGATTTGTTTGCACGCTATTCCGAACCCAGCCTTGTAAGCGCTCACTGGGACTATCTTTTCTAGACTTAATATCTTTAATCTTCACTTGATTTATGACATCATTAAAACTGAGAACACCGGATTCGTTTGTGTGGAATTGTTTGGAATATTCGAGTCACTGTTCTAGATTTCTAGGCGAGAGATATGATTAAAATATCTTCTAGTAGTTGTAAGGAAGTTATAAATTCACAATTCTTTTTTTGTCTTGAATTAGAGATAATTGGAAGTATGCAGGTTTAGGAATTTAACTAGTTGTGGCGACATAATTTAGAATTCTGTTTTGGTCTTGGCTGAGAAATAATTGGAAGTATGGGAATGGAATCACTGTTAAACTTGCCGTATTGTGAACTGTTTTTTAAATTTGTAGTCCAGTAATTTAATGGAAATATTTTTCTAATATGTTTGGAATGCAACTTTATCTCTAATGGTTTATTGAAAGATGTTTTAAAGTGGTTATTATAGCATGTATTAAGAGTTAAAATTTAAGAAAAGAACGAAATGAATGAATTAAAGTTGAATAAATAGAAAAAAATAAGTAAAAAAAATTAACAAAGAGCTAATTAAAAAGAATAATAGAATAGAATGATGAATTTTCTATTTTTTTTTTTTTTTGAGGATGAGGCCCACATAGGTCAGATACCTGTGCGTGGGTAATGAGTTGGATGATGCTGATTTATGAGTTGGACCTACAGTTTTAGGTGGGTTCCGAACCACCGGGAAGTGATTTTCAGCAGAGAACAGAGTCTTTTTTGCTGGCCAATCTAATCGGTCACCATTACAAACAGGACCTACGAGATCCAGCTCATCTATCTGATTGAACAGATCACTTCGGCTATCATTTGTTGACGTGGCGAAGTTTGGACAGTAATGTCCACTCTACCACTTAAACAGAAGATGAAGGAGGAGAACAAGAAGTAGTAGTAGAAAACGAAGAAGGAAAGTAGGGAGAAAAAGAAGAAAATGTTTGATATTGTGACCATTTTTTAGATTTCTAGAGGAGTGATGTATTTGAAATATCTATTTAAATGTTTGGAATTTACCTTCATCTATGAATATAATAACTACGTCCGGGTTCGATCCCAGTTCTGACCGAAAGTTTTTACCTCGGGCCACTCCCGTGTTTCGGAGGACACGTTAAGCTGTCGGTCCCGGCTGCCTAAAAAACAGTCGTTAAGTCACGTCAGAGGCCCTGAACTTATTCAGGTGCGACCTGATAACTCTGACACCAGACCTGAGCCAGCCAGGTCACACGATATTATTATTATTATTTTTAATAACTACGTATATTTATCTATGTTATAAAGTGGCTATTAAAGTTGGGAATTAAGAGTTGGGAATAAAAAATAAGAAGATTGACGAGGATGAAGAGAAGGATGGGGAGGAGGAGGAGGAGGAGGTGAAGAAGAGAAGTAGAATAAGATGGAGGTAAGATGAAGATAAGATAAGATTACTTTATTTACGTTAATTTCCAAAATTCCATTGACTGATTAAAATGCTCTTTTTAACACAATAGATTTTATATACTGTAGTAAAAGGTTTGGATGATAATGAGATTCTATGTGAAGCATTTACGTAATAAGGGCGAAGTCTGGACAAAATTTCGTCCATTCAAACTTAACCTTTAAGGTGGCGGTGGAGAAGGGGGTCCTGAAGGAGGTGGTTCAGCGGAAGGAGGAAAAGGGGAAGGAGAAAGAGAAGATGATGGCGAAGGAAGAGGAAGAGGAGCGGAAGGAGGAAAAGGAGAAAGAGAAAATGATGGAGAAGGAGGAGAAAAAGAGGGATAAGAAGAAGATACTATCAAATTAAATTTTTAGATAGGTTATTGCATATTTTAGAAATCATTATTCAATTGAATTTGGCAACCTACTAGTTGGAGGTATAAACATGGAATATCTGTTGAATTTCTTATACTGATTTTGTTCTGTAGGAGTAAGTGTTGAACATCACATGTCGTCAGCTTGAACTCTCCAAAGTATAATTATTATTCAGAGTTGTATAATTTTCTTTCAAGTTCTGCACACCAGGAAAACTGGTGTGGAAACACGGAATCACGCCACTGAAATTATTGAACTTAACTCATTAAGTTACAACTTGTAACTACGAAATTCCTCTAACAATTACCAAGTTTGGTGGACCAACTCAACTGTAGACAACAGCATTTGTATTGTTCTTGGAAAGCAGGAAAACGTTTTATCACGTGACTCAAAATTGAACAATTTATGATAGAACACTGTACACAGGTTGCGCAGACGTCCTTTCATAATGATGGTTCATTATCCGTTCCACTTTTATACCAAGCTGCTATGTGAAAGCGTACGATTATACCTATATACATGCTAGCATGCGTATGGTCTATATATCTTGAATGGTGAAACAGATACCAGGATATTGAAGTGTATAAAAATTGTATCTTCTCCTCCTTCTTCTCATCCTTCTTCTTTTTTCACTTCCTTATTTCTGTCTCCTCTTTCTTCTTATTGGTTTATCTGCTCCCCCCGTCTTATTCATGTTTCCTTTTTCCAATTCTTCTCCTATTTTTTCTCTTCTTTCTCCTCCTTCTCCTCTTCCTCCTCCTATTTTATATATTTTTCTTTCACTTCTTCTCCTTCTTCCATTCCTCCTTTTTCTCCTCCTTCTTGTTTTTCTTCTCATCCTCCATATCCTTCTTGTTTTTCTTCTTCTCTTTTTCTTCTCCACCTTTTTCTCCTCTTTCTTTTTATTCTTTCTTTATCTTTTCCTTTCAATCTCCCTTTCCTCCTTTTCTCCTCCTTCTTCTCTTTACCTCATTCTTCTCCTCTTTCTTTTTCCTCTTTTTTATATTTTTCATTATTTTCTCCTTGTTCTGTAATTTCTTCCTTTCCTACTGTTCTCCTCCTTCTCCTTGTTTTTCTTCTCCTCCTTCTCTTTTCCTTATTTTTCTCCTCTTTCTTTTTCTCCTTTTTTGTATTTTTTATTATTTTCTCCTTGTTCTGTAATTTCTTCCTTTCCTCCTTCTTCTACTTATTTTTCTTCTCATTCTCTTCTTTTCCTCCTTTTTCTCCTTATATTTTTCTTTATCTTCTCCTTGTTCAGTAATTTCCTCCTTTTCTCATTTTTCTTCTCCTTCTTCCTCTCCTTGTTTTTCTTCTCTTTCTTTTTCTCCTTTTTTATATTTTTCATTATTTTCTCCTTGTTCTGTAATTTCTTCCTTTCCTCATTTTTCTTCTCCTTCTTCCTCTCCTTGTTTTTCCTCTCCTCCTTCTCTTTTTCTTCTTTTTTATATTTCTTTTAATTTTCTTCTCCCTGTTCTTTAATTTCTTCCTTTTCTCCTTTTTCTCCTCCTTGTTTTTCTTCTCCTTCTTCTTTTCCTTAATTTTTATATTTTCTTTATCTTCTTATTCTTCTTCTTTTATTTCATTCTTTCCACCTTTTTCTCTTCCTTCTTCTCCTTTTTGTTTTTCTTTTCCTTCCCTTTTTCTTCTCCTTTTCTTTTCCCCTCCTTCTTTTTCTGATTATTTTTTATTTTCTCTTTTCATTTCTCTTTTTCTTCCTCATTTCTATCCTCCTCTTTTTCTTCTCCTTTTTTTTATTTTTACTTATTTTCTTCTTCTCCTCCTTGTTCTTTCACTTCTTCTCTACCTCCTCCTTTTTCTTTTCCTTCTTTCACTCTTTCTTCTTATCCTCCTTTTTCTTCTTCTTTTTTATCTTGTCTTCCTTTTTTCCTCTTCATCTTTGTATCCTTTTCCTACATTTTCTTCTTATTCTCCTCTTTCTTCCATATCAATTGTACAATTATCCACGCTAGAATTTCGTCGACAAGGGACAGCATCAAGACGTTTATATATTGAATTGAACGAGCCTTAAATGTATCAAATAAATAAGATTTTCAGTTCCGAGGATCAATCATTTCTAGAGGTTGTTGTGTATCTTCAAATAGCACAAGCATTGTTGGTGAATGTTCTCCAGTCTACAAACAAGCTCCCAATCCTATACAGGTTTAGCTGCGTGGGGCTCAGTTCATTATCTTCCCGTGCACGGGAGCCAGCCTTCCCTTCATTATCAAAGTATCAGGAGGATCACAGAATGCTGGGGAGCCTCTAGCAGTAATTCAGATGGGAGGCGGATGAGGGGCTTTATCAGACTCAGAGACATGCTGTGATATGATGAGTGATAGAATGAGGCAGATTTGGAGGAGAGTGATGTGGTGAGGAGCGGTGAGGCAACTTGGTTGAGTGAGTTGAGGCTGTGTTGTGAGTGTGGAAGTGTGATTGGAGCCGTGCAATCTGTAGATTTAGCAAACAAGGCTAGTTAGGCCGTTTCACCTCGCGTAACCAAAGTTGGCTAATTATTTTGACACCGATATGTTATTTTATTGACTTTCATTTTCATCGGAATTTCACTGTTTGTGATGTTGAAGATCCATCTTGTTTCCACTTATAATCACCACAAGACAGAATACAGAAAGTTCGTAAAGGCCTAAGGATGGTGCAATATATCTATAATAAAAAATGTCTATCTCTTCATACAAAAGTTAAACATTACAATACAGTGATAAAACCAGCAATTTTATATGCCAGCGAGACCATGTCCCTGAACAGGAAAATGGATAGGGACAATCTTAAGAAGGAAGAAATAAAAATAGAAAAATCCTTAGACCAAGGCGTACCGAAAACGGATATAGATTACAGAGAACGTCCAAAGTTTATGAATATTCTAATTTATAGACAGATATGAGGAAAAGACGCCTTAAATTCTATGGTCCCATCATGAGGCTTCCAGAAAATGGACTAACAAACAAAATTGTAAACTATGTACCATCAATTGTCAATGTAAGAGAATGGATACGAAATGTTGAAAAATACCTATTACTGGCCAAAATAACCAACAAAGAAATTTACAATAGAAAAAACTTTATAATAAAACTTTATAAATGGGAAGTTATACCAGAGACAAAACTTGCAAGAGTTGGAACAAAATGGAGTGAAGAGAGAAAAGCTGAATTCTCACAAAAAATGAAAAGCTGTTGGGCAAACAAAGAAGAACAAGTCCCAAAAAATGAACCATCTTCACTCAGCGTCTTCCACTTCGTGAGTTTTACGTCTAATAATAATAATAATGATAAATAAATACCATACAACACGAGTCATTGAATACTTATCGTCTTCCTCTTGGGAGTTCTATCGACAATAATAATAATAATAAAAACTTGAAAACACTTTCAAGTGGAAATTGTGACTCACGGTATGGCATGACGGCCGTTCCACTCTGTTGTCAAGAGCATCATCAGACGACTCACAGTACACTGATTTAAAGCATAATGATGCCTTTATCCACTACTTGTACTATGCTACTACAGTATGTCCTTTGTCAGGTTTGAAACCCATAATATATGCATTAGTAAATTCAAAACTAAATATGGGGTGACATTGTGGGGGTACTTATTATTCATCTTTAAAATAATTATTTTTGAATAATAAATAATAACACGAAGTTGTCACAACCACATTTATTGAAAAATAGTGAGATACTAGTTTAGAATATAATGAAAGGTCAATTTTACCTCCAATTGTAATTTGCATAGCCCCACTCATAAAACTATTGCATGAAGAAAGCTATAGCTAAGACAATTTTTATAAGTGTGAATAATATGACGAAGTTGTCAAAAACACATTTAATAAAAATAGTGAGAGACTAGTTTCGGTTGTTACACCATCACAATCTCATACAAACTAAAACTAAAGTACAGAGTCGCTTAATATAATGATACTAAAAACGGATTGATACTATTGGCGAAGGGATAGGCTGACCTTCATTGACAGTTTGTGATTGGCTGAATAACAAGTCACGCCCACTGGTGGGAGGAGCGACAAGCAAAAATAAGAATCAAAATGAAGATCTAAAAACCGTGATCATCCTGGAAAGTAACAAAGAAGAACAATACACAAGTAGGCTAGAATTGAATCATTTTTAAATAAAAAAATTTAAGCTCACTGAAATGCAGTCAAGGTCAACCGAGAAAGAAATGTAAGGGCTTTTATTAAAATGTAGGTCAGAATTATGATGAAACCAAGTTAGTTGTATTGAATTGGTTGAAATTAATTTGATCGTTTAAACTAGTATTGGAATAGTTTTTTACCAATCTAGTTATCTCCAAAGCTTCTAAAATGTTCAATTGTCTGCCTTTGCCAATCAAATACAGCAATTCAACATTTTCTTCGGCCTTGTACTTCATTCAGTCCATTAGTAAAGAGATGCTCTGCAAAATTTGAGTCTCCTTTTTGGTTGGGGTTTTCAATTTGTAATATGTTCATTTATTCTACGTTTGAAGCTTTTACTATTTTTACCCATATAACAGGCATTACAATCACTGCAATTCAATTTATAAACTTCGCCTCTACAAGGAAAGTTATAAACTCCACCTTTATCCCAGATATCAATTTTATCTTTACTTCGCCCAAACAAAGTCTTTAAAGTAGGTTCGGTTTGAATAGCTACAATACAAAGCTACAAAGCTATCATAACCGTTCTATTTCAGTTCTTTCCCTAATTTAACAGATACTGAGCCAAGATAAAGTACCGTTATCCATGACCTTTCTCCAGTGTCAGTGACAGTAATGCTAGTACTGATTGCTAGCTGATAGTTTACTACTCATTTTATTTAAAATCTTGTAAACAAAGCTCTCATATCAATAATTACATTCATTTTTACATTTTTTCATTACATTCTCATGTTTTCATTATATTTTCATTACATATTTTCATATTTCATATTTTCATTACATTTTTTCATTACATTCCACTGTAATAGCTATCTGTTTAATAGTACTAATCTCTTTTTCAAGCTTACTTGTGTGTTGTTCTTCTTTGTTACTTTCTAGATGTTCACGGTTTCCAGTTCTTGATTTGATTCTTATTTTTGCTTGTGACTCCTCCCACCAGTGGGCGTGACTTGTTATGGCCTTCAGCCAATCAAAAACCGTCGGATAGGTCAGCCTATCCCTTAGCCAATAGTATCATTCCGTGTTTAGTGCTACAGTAGCTCAATGTAGCGAGTTCTGGTTGTCTGTACATCAAGCAATCAAAATATACAATCTTTGTAATTACAACTCTAATCCAACTTACTCTAAGAATAGTCTTATCTAACTTACTCTAATTTAATCTAATTTACTCTACTCATACTCTTTTTCTACTCTTTTCTACTCTACTCCAGTCTATTTTACTTAGAGGAGACAAATTTACAAGCAAACACGGTTGCAGTCAGTAAATCAGTACACCGTGCTATGTGTCATCATAAAAATCCCAAACTATGTATGGCTCGGTATATTCTAAATATGTCAAGAAGCAGCCCATTAAAACAGTTCTGACTCCAATTCGGATCCCACACACACACACACACACACACACACACACACACACACACACACACACACACACACACACACACACACACACACACACACACACACACACACACACACACACACACACACACACACACACACGTGCGCACGCACGCACGAATAGCTTCCCAAATCGTTCCAAAGAAGCATGCTTGACTTACGAGTAACACGTGTTCTGTTAATGTAGACCGCACATGCCTTAAGAGGAGATAAAACAAACAAAAACATACATATAAAGATAGAAAATAAGAGAGAGAGAGAGTGAATATGAGAGAAAGTGAGAAAAAGGAGAGAGTGAGTGAGTGATGAGAGGGAAAAGGAAAGAGGGAAGATGCTGTGAGAAGAGAGAGAGTGAAGGAATTAGAGAGAGTGATTGTGGGTGAGAGTAAGAGAGAGAAAGAATGAATTTGTGATCGTGGGTGGAGGGGAGCAAAGAAGAGAGAACGAATGTGAGGGAGAAAGAGGAAGAAACAGAAACAAGACCATGAGACTATGAAAATAAAGACCGCTCTATTGCAACCCCCTCTAACGTTTTGGGTGGATGAATCCCCTCATTTAAAATCTAAATTTAGTCACTGACATTTATTACATGTTATGGGGCATTGCATTGAGTGCTTGCTGGTCCGTAGTAAAAGCTATAACACAAGAAAGTACAAGCTGAAGATTAGGATGTCTGTCATCAAGATGAAATCTTCGTGAAGAAATAGAAGCTGGTGCATAATTCTATCTTCAAGATCCTAAATTTTACTGTTTTTGTTGAGTCATGTCCAGTAGCATTTCAAGTTGAAACCAATTTGTAATGCTCATTTTCAATTTGTTCTATCATAATTGCTCAAAATTCGTAGATTAATTCTCATTTCTCAATTTCTTTTTTGAGGTTGAAGGCTTTATAGGTCTGAAATTTGTGCATGGCTACTGAACAGGCAAGGAATGACTGTTATTTTTGCTTGTTGCTCCTCCCACCAGTTGGCGTGACTTGTTACGGCCTTCAGCCAATCGCAGACCTCCAATGAAGGTCAGCCTACCAGAGACACTTTCTCCCTCAACCTATAGTAGTATCATACTATGTTTAGCATATATATTATAAGCTACTCTGTACCTTAGTTTTAATTTGTTTGAGTTTGAGTTTGTTCGGTTTTAATGGTGTCACAACTAAAACAAGTATCTCACTGTTTTCAATAAATATGGCTATGACAACTCCTAGTATTATTTTTCTTTATGAATGCCATTCATTTATTTCATTATTCGTTAATTAACTTTATTTTCATTTTATTTGTTAATTTTCACTTGGTTTGCTGCTCAAGTCAATAAAACTTGTAGATAACTTTCAGTAAATGCCATTTCGTGGGTTAGAACGTACGTAGAGTATACTTTAAAAAAATTATGTCTGGAAGTTCCATGATTAAAAAATCAAATCGTCCGGTTAAACTGCAATGAATGAAAGAATGAAAACAATATGAATGTCACATGATATTATACAAGCTTATTATTCATCATATTGTTTACTTCATTTCTCTATTATTTGTGTATGTACATCTTCATCAACCTATAGTTATCAAAATCATTGTCATCTAATTTCATCTAATTTATTAGACTATTTCACGGTGGAAGTCTTTTATTTTTTGTCAAATGTTATTAATACAAAGAAACCGCTGATTATTATTTTACTTAAACAGAATTTATTAATTTCGAATTCCTTTAATTGCTATTAGCTTATACTGAAGACTTCCGCAATGGCGGATATTGACAACAGTATTTAATAGCTGATGGAAATCGATGAATGCTACTGTACAAAATATCAGTCACCACCGGGAATCGAACCACGGACCTCCCAATTGCCGGTCGGGCGCCTTAACCACTAGACCATGGAGACCTTTCTGCACAGCAGCATTCATTTTTAACTTGGCCATATCGGCTCGTATGGCCAAGTTAAAAATGAATGCTGCTGTGCAGAAAGGTCTCCATGGTCTAGTGGTTAAGGCGCCCGACCGGCAATTGGGAGGTCCGTGGTTCGATTCCCGGTGGTGACTGATATTTTGTACAGTAGCATTCATCGATTTCCATCAGCTATTAAATACTGTTGTCAATATCCGCCATTGCGGAAGTCTTCAGTATAAGCTAATAGCAATTAAAGGAATTCGAAATTAATAAATTCTGTTTAAGTAAATTTGTCAGTTTGTTCAATTGTCAGTAACTTCGAACTAACTTATTATTTTACTACTGAATTTGTACAATTGATGGATGTATAAACTTTTCTGTTATTTATGCAATGTAAATAAAATTTGTATTTGAATCAATTGACTTCACAATTTCAAATTACACTGTATTACATAATATATCACTGTATTACATATCTATCTGAATTCAATCATTTTAACCTCTTTGTTGTATGATTGCTTTACATTCTCGCACGTAAGTGTACAAATGTCTTGATCTGATTATCGTATTTTCAGCGTAGATTTCCACAACCTCTCTATTTTCTTTATAAGCATCAAGTAGAAGAAGCATCAAGCATCACCCTAATAAGCTTAGGCTGTATAATATATCAATGTATATTAAGTCCCAAAACTGTATGATTGATGGAAATAAGATGCAAATATTAATCAGCTCCAAAAGACGCCAATTTTAATGAACAGTATCGGAGAACTTGGCTGAAAGAGAAAGTAGCAGTAAGCTTAAGGAAGACAAGAATGTAATTAATTTCTGTCAAACGCAGTTCATTGAGAAAGCCTGTGTTCGATGGCGGTTTCAAAGTCATTTATCTAATCAAATATGGAGGATTAATGCAACATAAGTAAGGCTACCAGATTTTTGAAACCCCAAAACGGGACAACTGGCCGTATAAACCGTGTGGGAGGGGGTTTATTTATTTATTGTGACAAATTTACAAAAAAAAAACTTTGAAAATTGATCAGAAAATAGGAAAAAAGTTTATTTCTTCTCTATACAAAGATATTTTTGTAGTCATTCTCACACATCTTATATTAAAACGCGACCGAAGTTTTCAATGCCATCGATTTTCACCATCCAAAGACGATCGAAGAATAATACAAGTCCGCTCATAATAACGAGGGATTTTGTAGGTACGGTTCAATTGAAATTAGAATTCCTGGATTTCTTGTTCTATGACGAACTGCGTTGTTAATATTAACTTTTTATGTGAATTCAACTAAAAAGTGAAATTAGAACTTAAGTACAGCTTTTAGATCATTTAGAGCAATAATAATTATCAATAAATGAAAAAACCTATTCGTGAAGTAGTATTTTAGTAACTAATAATGCCAAAACGGGACAATGACAACGGGAGATAACTCTCAAAAACGGGACGTCTGGTTACCTTAAAACAGTACTTTTATCCTCTCAAGTTCACTCAATTTTTGAAAAAAAAAAATAATTTAATTTAATTATGAGTGGATAGTTGTTTGATGCAAACTCATTGGATAATTTTCCGTTCATAATAGGATTGAATGTCTAGTAATTATTTATTATTTATCTGGTTGCTTGATCTCGATTGAGTTTATTTATTTATTGACAAAACGAACAAAGGGTTTCAGTCATTTGTCTGTTTGTAACGCATTTACGGCTAAACGCATGAATCAAATTTAATAAAATTTTGCATGGATCTTTCTTTAAGGAATGCCCAGCGATTTATGTGTAAGGATTTTCGAAATTTGCTTGCATTTAAAAGGAAAAAAGTACTGCTATTGGGCCTACTTCTATACGAACATGTAATGATTTTTAAACTGAGCTTCTTCATCCCATGCAATTGGAATTAGATTCATAGATCGCCCTCTGGTCACCTTATTCATCTGGTTGATGCTTATCCATATGAATAAAGTTATCATTCATAAGAATAACATGTTTGTTTGAGAGAAAAAAAATCATTCTTCAATTTCAAGTATAATAACAAGTGATTTCCAAATTAATATTCAATATTTTTAATTAATATCTTTTTATTAAATTATTCATCAGGCGACTGAAATCTAAGAGCAATCAGCTGCCTCGCAAATAGAAAACAGCCTTGTAGATGTGATACAGAGTGACCATTCGTGAAAAACAGATATGAAATGAACTACTCGAATTGAATCAAGGGTTAGGTCTGATGATTGTGTTTAATTTTTCGATGTTGATTATAATCGAGTATATCGAGTATATTCTTCGATGCAAGCACCCTTTTTTTTCTTGGATGTGAGGTCTACTGTGTACAGAACTACTAGTTTTATTGGGACTGAATCACAATGAATGCAAATATGGAACAGACACAAATCTCTCTCCACAAATTTTGACTACTACATTATCCAAAACTTAGTTAGTTCACTGGAGAAATTTCGATTCACTGAAAAACTTCACTCGAAAAAAATAATTTTATCTTCAATTCATTTACCTTTCAATATTTTTCGAGTTTATTAAATTGTTAATTTGTGTTTGGTCTTCTAGTAACCTGTTAACTATTATTATTTCGTATTTTTTTTTTTTATTATTGTTTGATTATTTCTTGTTGCGGATGGGCGTGTCCAATATCAGCCAATGACAGGACTCCAACTTTAAATTCGACCTATGGGAGACTGTATTTTCAGCTAGTTTGAAAAAGTGCAGTTAGTTTTGGGCGTTTTCGATCGAGAACAACCGTTATTGTAGTCGAATCTCTATGAATACCGTTACATCTCGAGGATGCGCATACTTTTAATCAAAAACTACCATCAGAAATGGAAAAGTACTGTTATAATCTGTGAATCTGTGTTTTCTAATGTTTCCCTTGAAAGTACAGTTATTTTCAAAGAAACTGGGCGTTTTCAATCGTAAACAACCATTATTGTAGTCGGAACTTGATGAATACCGTTACTTCTCGTGGATACGAATGCTGAGAATCAAAAACTATCATAAGAAATAGCATAGTACCGTTACATCTAGTGTTTAACGATGTTTTGTTTTAAACGTACCATTATTTTTTGTAAATTCAGCGTTTTAGATAGAAAACAGCCGTTATTTTAGTTGGAACTTAATGAATACCGTTACATCTCATGGATACGAATGCTGTGAATCAAAAATCACAATCTCAGAAATCAAAAAGTACTGCTATAATCTGTTTTTTCAAATGTTTCGCTTAAAATTACAGTTATTTTTAAAGAAATTGTGCGTTTTCAATCGTAAGCAACCGTTGTTGTAGTCGGAACTCGATGAATAACATTACATCTCTTGGATATCAATGCTATGAATAAAAAATACCACCAGAAATCGAAAAGTACCGTTACATTTTGCGTTTTTCTATGTTTTTTCTTGAAGAGTTTTCAAGATTTTGGTGCTTTCGATCGAAGACTACTATTATTTACAGAGAAAATAAATTAATACTATTTCATCTCGTGGATACGAATGCTTTAAATCAAAAACTACCAGCAGAAACCGAATATTACTGTTAGAATTTTCGTTTCTCGATGTTTCACCTGAAAATTACAGTTATTTTTGGAAAAAATTCGGCGCTTTCGATCAAAAACAACCGTTATGACAGTCGGAACTCGATGAATACCGTTACATCTATATGCTACTAGCTGGCCCGACGCGCGTTGCTGCGTTCTCATCAAAAAATCTTGATTTTATTATGTGTCAACTCCCACTGAGGTTACATTTCAAATTTCAACCTTCTAGGACTATTGGGGAAGAAGTTAGTCCTAGGGCTCTTCCAGCTGATCAGAGAGTTGTTTTCTTACACAGTAAGACCTTACTCACCACCTCTCAATGAACATTTCAAATTTAAACCTTCCACGACTATTAGTCGGTAGAAGCTAGGTTTTTTATTTTATTATTCGCCACCTCCTACTGTGAATACATTTAAAATTTCTAGCTGCATTGGTTAACAGATGTCATCAACCCGGCATAATTACATTTCATCATACCCAGTCATATGTTTCCTACATACTGCAAGGCTCCGACTGCACGGTATCCTACATGCAAAGTTTTTGCGTTCCAGACAGCGTAAATAACGCCGCTAAGGGGCCTGCCTTATGATTAAAAAACTGTTGACTTCTATCAGCTGTTCCTTTAAGCTGTTTGGCCGGCAAGTTCAGTAGGATAGGTGAATGATGATTTGCAAAACACACAAACAGCTTGTCCATCGAAAAATGTGTACAGCAGATCGAAAAATTTCAAATTATTTTCCATATGATTAAAAGATCCCAGTAAAGCTGGCCATTCACGTTCCGATTAGCAGCACCACTTGCAGTCCAACCTTCAAGGTTGGATCCGAAAACGGAACGTGAATGGGCTTGTTGGATGGTTGGAATTGTAGATGGACGACTAGATGGACCACTAGAGGGACGACTTACGAATGTCGACGGTGTTGGAGCGTGTGTGGGGCAGTCGGATCAAAGTCGTCCATCTTATCTCGGTCAGTGCATGACCTTCGGGTAAGTTCGGGCAACATCGGGCAACTTCGGTTACATTTTTCGGCTCAAGAGCGACGTTCACAGCTGATTAGGAATAAAGTTGGATTGTAAGTAGGAGCGTGAGTGGAGTCGACTATCCATCTAGCAGTACTACTAGCAGTACTGCAAGTGGTACTGCAAGTTGGAACGTGAATGCCCAGCGTAAGCTAGCTAGCCATGTACCCGTGCTTTGCATAGGCAAAACTTTAGCCCCCTAAAAACACCCCCAAAATTGCAAATCTTGAAAAATCCTTTCTTATTGCACGGTGAAATCCTATAAGGATTGTTCATACGAAATTTCAAGTTCATAGGCCTAGTAGTTTTGGCTCTGCGTTGATGAGTGAGTCAGGGTATCATCCTTTTATAGATAGAGAAGAAGAAGATAAATCAAAAACTATCATCAGAAATCGAAAATTACCGTTAAGCCGCGTCTCCACCAACCGAACATGCTCGGCGAACAGTGTTCGCTGGAATCAGCTGATGTCGTGAACATTTTTTGGAGTTGGTTTGGTGTGGACGCCTTTTCGAACATTATGATCGGTGTGATGGGAGTAGTGGCGGAAACCTGTTTTTGGTCGTCAATGTTCGCTCACAGACCGAACATTTCAATTGAACTCACGAACAAGTTTGGTGACCCATATGTTTAAAGTTTGACCATTTTTTGTATTCGCCAACAATGTTCGGCAGACATGTTCGGTTGGTGGAGACGCGGCTTTACAGTTTGCATTTTCCTATGTTTTGCTTGAAAAATACTGTTATTTTTTAATAAATTCGGCCTTTTCGAACGAAAACTACCGTTATTTTAGTTGGAACACGATGAATACTGTTATATCTCATGAATACGAATGCTATAAATCAAAAAAATTCATCTGAAATCGAATGGTACCGTTAAAATTTGCGTTTTTTACATTTTTTGTTTGAAAATTAATGCTCTTTCTCAAGAACTTTGGCGTTCGTGATCGAAAACAACCGTTATTTTAGCCGGAACTCGATTAATACCGTTACATCTTTTGGATACGAATGCTATAAATAAAAAACTACGGTATCATCAGAAATCGGCGTAGCCGAGTTGGCTTATCGCTGGTCTGATAAGCCAAAGGTCCTGGGTTCGATCCCAGTTGAGTACAAGATATTTATCTCGAGCTACTCCCGTGTTTCGGAGGACACGTTAAGCCGTCGGTCCCGGTTGCATATAAAAAAAGCAGTCATAAAAAAAACGGCGAGGTGGAACTACCAGTAAGGGTCTCCCCACCACGAAAGCCATACGAATTTACTTTATCAGAAATCAATTGCTTGTATTTTTGGATTGATAGATGAATAAATGATTTAAAACCCTGATTAGATATGAAATTTTTGATCCAAGACTTCTTAACTAAGGTACCTATTTACAGGATATTTATTTATATGTATATTTATATTTCTTTGTAGTGGCGAAGGTGATATTTTGGAAGGTATCGATAATGAATAATAAAACTTGAAGTTGTAACAACCACATTTATTGAAAACCGTGAGATACTAGTTTCGGTTGTTACTCCATTATCAATCTCAATCAAACTAAAACTAAAGTACAGAGTAGCTTAATATATGCAAAACACGAAATGATACTATTGGCTGAGGGAGAAAGTGTCTCTGATATGTTGACCTTCATTGACGGTCTGTGATTGGCTGATGGCTATAACAAGTCACGCCCACGCCCACTGGTGGGAGGAGCACCAATCAAAAATAAGTAAAATTAAACTTATGTTTATATTTATTTACAGTGAATTGAAGGTTAATCTTATATCTATTCAACCACTCACTCATTTATATCACTCAGTGATTTCATAGAATTTCCGGATATTTCAAAGACTTCATTCGAGTTAATGGAAGAAAATTCCCTCTTTAATTGCCAGATAGTAATGAAAGTCGGCTTCATGTCACGCAATCAAAGATGATGGGCGTCGACATTCAGGAAAATCATTCTCTCAAACCAGGCACTAGAAAACGGGAATAAGGTAGTACCAAGAAACCAGACTTCCCTGCTCTACACGTATATGATAGGATTTCCACGTAGTTCTAGAGAGGAACTTAATGAAATTCTTGTGGAAATTAAATTCTCTAATAACGTTTTGAAACGTGTTTCGTCTGCTAGCAGGGTATGTGGACCATATATTGTATTATATCATGAAATATTTACGTACCATATATAAAAGTCTAGTCTACAGGCAGGTATTTAAGTCTATTGATAGTATATAGTCTACATATAGGTGTACATAAGAGTGTATAGGTATAAAGGTCTAGTCCAATCGATAGGATGGAATAATTGAAAATAGAATTTCTTGGCTAGGGCCAGACGAGCTGTAAATTGTCGCAGTTGTTTGCAGTTAAATGTCTCACTGAAATGGGCTGAAAGGAATGTAATGGTAGGTGACCAGACGCGCAGTAAACAAACGCACTTTCTGGCAGAATCAAGGTCGTGTCGCAAACGAATAGGCCGAGACCTATTTTTCTGCTGCAAGTTACTGCAGATACCTGGTCACGCATGCAATAGGTAACTGCACTAGTTTAGCGAAAGTTCCACGTTTTTTATTTCGCTTTTCATCTGCTTTGCTTTTCCCCTCCAACACACCCAATTAATGAATCGATGAATCCATACTGTCTTTTTTACATTATCAATATTAGCAATTATATAATTATGTCAATTGTTGTACATTTATACTTATTTCATTAAATAATTCATCATTCACTAGGTTTTTTTTTTACTTCCTGAAACTAATTTACAACCTTACTTCTGCACTTATGCTTTCTCTCATCACAGTATTTTCCTTTTCAATCCTTTCTCTGATCACTGACAACAAATTGTCAAACGAGGCAATAGACATTCGGTAATATTCAAATACGTTTCTGTATGAAGTTTAAGTGCATTATGTAAAGTAAAAAATTGTCCACGATTTAATATGTCACTAATAATTCACCAACATCTACGTCTATTTTCTATAAGTTTCTTCCTTCAAACCACCAACAAAGCTAGTGCCACTTGTTTCGTCTAAAATTAGCGAAATTTCCGAGCTTGTCAACCACCTGACCGGATTCGAGAAGGAACTGGCTGTTTTCTGTCGCGAATTAACACGTGTGGCATAATATGCGACAGTTGGCTGTCGCTGCAATTTGCTGCATGTGTGGCATATGTGCGACTTTCGCCTGCCGCTGCAATTTGCTGCTGAATTGATGCGACAGTTTACTGCTCGTCTGGCCGTAGCCTAGGCTGTAAAAAATTCAGCTTGCTGATATCCTAGAGTATGTTTGGGGAAAGTGCTAGACTTTGGTTGTGTTGAAAATAGGGTGAATGATAGCAAGTTATTTGGGCCATTTTGATAAGAGAGCAAATGTTTTTTTTTTTTGTTAATTTGGGTAACAGGTGGAGTGTAGATTGTTGCACTTTCAATAAGGAATATCACTTTACAGTGGAATAGAATAGACAAACTGCACTTATGTTATTCCTAAGAGGGCCTAGTTAGGGCGCAGCTGGCCCTCTCGAATTTGTGGTGGAGGTAGAAAAAACTTATCCAACAAGGCTTAATGTATTCAATGTTTATTTTTTTAAATATGAATAGTATTTACAAAAGGAATATCACTTTTATATAAGTAGAATAGATTGACTGCTTTCATTTTATATTTACGATTGTGTGGAGCTGGGGCGCAGTCGGCTCTCTCTAATTGTTGTAAGGGGGGAGCTGACAGAAAGGTGATCCAATGGGTCTCAATGTATTTATTGTTTTTTTTTTTCAAAATAAATAATAGAAAAAAATAGAAAGCTGTGTTGGTGGAGGGTCAACTCCTATCGTTTCTCCTTTTCTCATTCTCACGCTCTCCCTCTCTCTCACTCTACCTAGTTTTCTCACTCGTGCTCCACTTCTAACCATTTTACTCTCTTACTCTCTCTCTCTCTCTCTCTCTCTCTCTCTCTCTCTCTTTGTTATACGAACAAACAAGGAATAACTTACAAACAAAGAATAAAATTGAAGTTTATTTACCATAGATAATTACAAAGAATAAATAACCATGAGAATGAAAGCCTTGCAATGATAGTTTAAAGAACTGCTACCCGCTTCCAACCACCGCACACCCTAAAAAGTAGCATATCTCTGTTAATTGTTGGCTAATCTTGAGAAATGAGGTATCGTTAGATTTTCAATAAAAATATTTAAAAAAAGTTATTCCAGTCAAATTTTTATACCATCAGCCATTATTAATTCAATCCGGTTCAAAGATTTTAAATAGCTGCCATTTTGTTTTTAATGTCGGAAAATTTTGATTATTTTTTTTTAGATTATATCAATAATTGATTACTTTATTCTTACAAATAATAGTAAGACAGTTTCAAGTATAAAATACAATATACAGGATGTTTGGAACTCTCTACCAATACTTCTCGGCAGTGTTTCTGGACCACTAACAAAAGTAAATATTGTAATAAAAATTTTCTAAAGTCCCCAGTTACTCACACAGCCGCCATTTTTTTTCACGCATTGTTTTTTATTCGAACACCATTGAACGTATAATTTTGAAATTTTGCATACAGCTTTATAACAATATTGTTATAAAGCTGTATGCAAAATTTCAAAATTATACGTTCAATGGTGTTCGAATAAAAAACAATGCGTGAAAAAAATGGCGGCTGTGTGAGTAACTGGGGACTTTAGAAAATTTTCATTACAATATTTACTTTTGTTAGTGGTCCAGAAACACTGCCGAGAAGTATTGGTAGAGAGTTCCAAACATCCTGTATATTGTATTTTATACTTGAAACTGTCTTACTATTATTTGTAAGAATAAAGTAATCAATCAACCTCTCCTCTTTTTCTCTCTCCCTTCCTTGTCTTTTTTCTCTCTCACTCTCCTCCATTTATTTATTTTTCTTTCTCTTTCACTCCCTTTCTCTCTCTCTCTTTCCTTCCTCTTTGTTGTTCCCTTTCACGCTTCCTCACTCCTCTCTATCTTCCTCTCCGCCACAACCTCTCACACTGTCACATTGGGTGGTGTGAATAAAGTACGAGTGCTCGCTCGTGAGTTAGAGAAGCCGAGTGTGTGAGTGCACTCGATATCTGTCAGTTTTGAGGTGAATAAAATGTCGGCCCGACTACTGCCGGACAGAAACCGACGGATTCGCTATTTGAGTGCGGACTCACATCCACTCTCCTCTGAAACACAGAACTATGCCGTTTTATCGCTAACGACGACGTCACCTCTGCTCATGATGTCAACAAACTGATCTGTCAGCTACTCAGCTCAGTTCATTGCTCATTCAGCTCGTTCAGTTCGAAAAGAAGACATGGGCGATACAGACATGGCACAATTAGATAATGAAAAAATTCAAGGATACTTTGTTTCAATTGTAAAAGAATATCCCATTTTATTAGAGAAAAGCAGCCTGCCTCTAATGAGGGCGAAAAGAATAGAAGCTGTAGAAGCTGTCCAGCAAAGATTTAAGGAAGAAACTAGAATAAGTCTGGTAGGAAATCAGGTGGCAAAAAAACTACAGAACCTTAAATCAAGAGTTAAAGCGAAAACGGATCTAAACAAAACAGGAAACAGAAAAATAATTTTGAAAAGCTGGGAAGAAGATCTTTTGAAATTTATTGAAGGATCACCAGACAACCCAGCAATTGTGCGGATAAAAGGTAATAGGATTTCTCATGATTAAATTATTAAATGTATTCATCAGATTAATAGACTTTTTTTAATAAATAAAATTTCATATTGAATTCAATGATATTGGAAGCACATTTTAAACTGTAAATCTTTAAAATCAAGTAAACTAAATTTTAGTAATGAAATAAAGTAATTAAATACATTCTTTTTCAGGTGCAGTAACTGCTGGTACTGAACAACAGCCGCCTAGCTACATAACAGATGATTCTTTGCTGGAAGCTAACATTTCCGTCGATAATGATACAATTATTGAAGAGCCAATGCTTCCCAGCAAAAATGCTGAAAAGAAAATCTCTAATCAAAAAAAGAAAAGGAGAATTTCAACCATGGAGACAGAGGAGACGAAGGACCTCACTTTGCCAGAGCTGCAACGTCATGTCCTACTTCAACAACTGAAGTATTTTAAAAAGGCTGAAGAATATATCGATTTACTTCGGCGAGATCAAGAAACTAAGGATAATAATGATAATAATAATTATAATAATGACAATGAGAACAATACTAATGTATATTTCTGCCTTTAAACTGGTATTTGTAACATTTTTTTAATAAATATAAAATAAATAACATAGAAATAATAAAATAGATAAGCATTAAAGTTGGTATAAATAATAATTGAAGGAATCCAAGTTAAGTGTAAATTTTTATTCAAATTGTAACTAATTAGATTGATGACTATGTTTGTAAATAAATGAAAAAAATTAACAAATAATATTAAAAATAAATAAAACTTTCATATACTGTATGGTACGGCAGTTGTGCACCAAATACTATAGATGTGTACAACTGCGGTACCATACTGTATATTATGATTGTACTTTTTTTAATATTCTTTATTAATTTTGTGAATTTGTTGTCACTTATTTACAAACATACTCATCAATCTAATAAGTTATAATTTGAATAAGAATCTACACTCAACTTGGATTCCTTCAATCATTACTTATACTAAATGCTTATCTATAGTAAATTTGCATGTGCTAATAATAATTATTATTATTGCTGGATGATTGTATTCTGATATTGCCATTTAACTTTATTATTAGTAGGTCCACCATGTTCCCCGTAACATGGCTCAAATGGCGAGGTGGAACTACTTGTAAGGGTCTCCCTACCATTAAAAGCCATACGCTTATTATTATTATTATTATTAGAATAGCAGTGAAACAAACTTAATTTTTTAATAGCTCGAATCCCGTTGATCCCTGTATATTTTAACAGCACGAACAGGAATAAATTCCGCCGTCACCAGCTACAACGTCCACAGTTGACTCAGGTGAGTCTGCAAATGACTAGATCGGCAAATTGACGAGTGCGCACTCAGATGATGTAAGAAATCTGGGTTTTATTCACATCAAACTGTGAGTGCTCACTCTTCGACTGAGATCGGACAGACGGCCTGAGTGGAGTGCTGAGCCACTCGCTTTTTATTCACTTCGAAAGACAAGAATCCTGAGCGTAGACGTAATTTCTTAAGCTTGGAGTCCACACTCAGCTTTATTCACACCACCCACTATCTCTCTCACTCTCAACCTTTCTCTTCCTCACTCTCTCTCTCTTCTATCTCAGTCTGTCTTTTCTCTCTCACACACTCGCTCTCTCTCTCTCTCCCCCTCTCTTCCTGTAAATGCTTCACAAAAATGTTATTGTTAATATCCAAACTTTTTCTCATCTTCTTATCTATTGTGTTGTTAATAATATTCTTTTTAATCAGTCACAGTTATATTTTGTAAATTTACGTCAATAAAGTAATTTTATCTTATCTTTATCTTTATCTTTATCTCTATCATAAGTTCTTTGTATCAGTTGTTTCCCAGTTATTCATTTTTCTTTTTACTTCTTTTGTTTGCTACATAAATTTCATGAGTTATGTTTTATCATTAGCAAATATTTGTTTTCTTTTAATTAATCTTTCAACTCTAATTACTTAATGTAATGTAATATATATTTTTGATTATATTTATTAATGTTTGTCATGGGTCTTACTAGACCTGGCAACGTAAGATATATTAAATAAATATCAAATATATAATATATCTTTCTATCTCTATCGCTCTCTGTATCTCTCTCTCTCTGTCTCTCTCTATCTATCTATCTGTCTATCTCACCTTTCTTTTTCTTGGCGTCTCTCAGTCTGTGAATGACCTACTTCCTGCTGTTAGGCCAGAACAAGCAAGAAGCATTACCTTGCTCAAGTTATGTGCCAAGTTGTTGTAGACTGATTTGGTGGTAGTACAGTGGTAGTATCTACTTACATCCGTGCTAGTAGTAGTAGACTGAGTGTTTTGGTAGTAGTAACTTATTGGTAGCAACTAGGGATGTATAAATTACCGTATTGAGACCGTCCCATAGGCGTTGCATGTGTAAAGCGGGTTGCCTATAGTGCTCCTTCACTGCTATCTTACAGAATGTCTGCCGGCTACATACTGCATTCAAAACACATTGTTGCATAACTTATGACGTTGTGTGGTTTATCTTCGCTCGTTACAGAATTGTGTTGCCATGTGTGTCGTGATGTATAGATAGATAATAAGGTTATTACCATCATTTGCTTGTGAATGTCTTGTTACCATATTGTTTTATCGCTTTTAAAACTCCTTGGAGAAATTTGTTGTCAATAGGAATGAGATAATACAAATTTTCGGATAAAAAACGTTCAATTTGATTATCATTGACGTCTTTTTCTATTTCTTACCCTCACTTTTGTAACCAGTCTACCATTAATTTATTACATTATCCGTTAATTAATTTGTTAATTTTCACTTAGTTTCCCGCTACTCAATTCAAGACAAGAAAACTCGTAGAAAACTTTCAATAAATGCCATTTTGTGGGTTGAGAACGTAGAGTTTACTTCAGAAAATTCATGTCTGGAAGTTTCATGATTGAAAAATTGTCTATTTGAGCTGTAATAAATAAAAGAATAAAAACAATATGAAAGTCAAATGATATTAAATAAGAATATGAAACAATAGAAAAATATGAAATTTAAATTATATTACACAAGCGAATTAGAAAAATTGAAAAAGTGTGGTTATATTGGAAAATAGATTATTAAGATATTAAAACATAGCAATAAACAAAAAATTGAACATCTTCAGAATGAAATTAAAGAATATTGTCCTTTTCACTTAGCTGAAGTTTTCCAACGAGATTTTTAAAGTAGAGCCAATTTCAAGAAAGTTTTATTGTTTGAAATTTACGACAATGACGATGATTGGAACGGATTTTTAAACCAGAGAACTTATAGAGTAGTAATTTTAAAAATAATATAATTCACGCATTGCAGATCATTTCTGAGAATGATTGTTTACAGTAATGCGGAATAATGAACTCCTGATGAATTACCAATGAGGAGAAGAAAGAGTAAAAGGTGGTAGAGGAAGAAAAAAAGAAGCAGGAAGAAGAAGAAGAAGACAAAGAGGACGAAGAAGTCGAAGAAGAAGAAGAAGAAGAAGAAGAAGATGATGATGATGATGATGATGATGATGATAGTTGACAAAAGGAAAATAATAGCAAAAGAACAAGATCAGGATAAATGCGATGAACAAGAAGTAGAAAAGAGTACACGAAAAAGAGAAATTAGGAAAGTGATGATGAGGAAGAAGAAGAAAACTAGAAGAAGAAAAGGGCGAGGAAGAAAAAGAAGAGGATGAAAAGAAGAAAGAGTGAAACGAATATGCAATCGAATTGAGTTAATTAATGTGGAATGCTACGAAGAAATAACATCTTTAGAGCTCTACAATATTTTGTTGAATAGCTATCGTGCTATTGAAATTGGATGAAAGCGGTTATAAAAAGCAAGCTTTCCTTTCTTTTTGTTTTTATTTTTCAGAATTTTCTGTTTTGCATACTGTCTGTTACGGCTGACTGCAGCGGTTCTGAAATTGTTTCTCGATTTATTGTTGGTTTGAGTATTCAGAATTATTGTTGAAGCTATAAAAGAAATGAACTCATCAAAGACTTCAGTTTCAGACGAATGCCGCGAGCTATCTGTGCTTTCTTCTTTCTCTGTTTTCCTATCGTACTCGCTTTGTCAGTCACATTCATTCTCCTTCTTTCTCTTGTTCTCTATCTCAATCACATACTATCTCATCCCCCTCTTTCCTCGCTCACACATTCTTTCACACTGTCGCTCCCTCCTTTCCTCTCTTCCATGCCCTCTTTTTCCATCCCTTTTTGTCTTTCACTTCCATCATCTTTCTCCCTTTTTCTTTCATTCCAACCCTTCTCACCATATCGTCTTTTCTTCCTCCTCTCCAAGAATATTGTTTGTTGGTTTCTTGTAATTCGTTTTTTGAAATTCTCTTCCCTTTTCCCTTTTCTCTCTTCTTTCATCTTTCTCCTTCTATCTTCCTCTTCGTTCAACCCTTTCCATTCTCTCATACTCCGCCTATCGTGCTCCTCTCTAAGAATATTGTTAGCTGGTTTCTTGTAATTCGTTATCTAAAATTCTCTTTCTTTCTCTTCCCCCCTCTCACCCACTCACTCTTTCTCTCTCTCATCCACTCTTTCTCTCTCTTTATTTCTTCCCTTCCTTTCTCCCTCTTATTTCGACCCTTTTCACCCTCTCTTATATTCGTTTTTCCTTCCTCCTCTCTGAGAATTGTTTTTTTTCGTAATTCGTTTTTTGAAATTCTCTTTCTTTTTCTCTCTTATTTCATCTTTCTCCTTCTATCTTCCTCTTTTTTCAACCCTTTACACCCTCTTATACACTCGAACTTTCTTCCTCCTCTTTAAGAATATTGTTTGCTGGTTTTTTAATCCGTTTTCTGAAATTCTCTTTCTTCCTCTTTCCCCCCTCTCTCATCCACTCTTCCTCTCTGTCTTTCTCTTTATATCTTCTCCTCCTTTCCCCGTCTTATTTCAACCCTTTTCAACCTCCTATTCGGTTTTTCTTCCTCCTCTCTGAGAATTGTTTGTTGTTTTTTTTGTAATTCGTTTGTTGAAACTCTCTTTTCCTCTTTATCTTTCTTCATCTTTCTCTCTCTTCCTCTCCTTTCAACCCTTCTCATCCTCACCTACATCCGTTTTTTCGTCCTCTCGAAGAATATCGTTTCAAGATTTCCCCCCTTTCACTCTCTCTCACAAACACACTATCTCTCTCTCTCTCACAAACACACTATCTCTCTCTACCCTAATCTAAATTAATCTAATCTCTATCTTTCTCTCTCTCACTATCTCTCAATCTTTTTCTCTCACTATCTCTCAATCTTTCTCTCTCACTATCTCTTAATCTTTCTCTCTCTATATCTACCTCGAGCTTTCTCTATCACTATCTCTCTCACACACTTTTATTCTATCTCTCTCACTCTCTCTCTCTCTCTCTATCACTCTCTCTATATCTATATCTATCTATTTCTATCTCTCTGTCTCGCTCTTTATTTCTTCTCCTTCTTTGCCCCTCTTATTTCAACCCTTCTCACCGTCTCCTATATTCCTTTTTTCTTCTTTCTCTTCAAGAACTGTTTGTTGTGTTTTTTCTTTTTTGTAATTCGCTACCCGAGGCATATTTCTTTCTTGTTTATCAATGTTGAACTCTGTTCTGCCCCGGAATCGCAAACAATTTTGTAGGATTTGTTTTGAATATGAAATTGCGCATTTATTGATCAAGTAGTTACCGTATCTCGATTCTGTCTTTCTTTGCCAGTTTCTTGTGTTTCTCTGCATTTGAAGAGTTTCTTTTCTTCTTTCTACTGATTAGTACTGTGAACAAGAATTGCAAACAATTTTGAGAGGCTTACAATGGCATAAATGAAATTGCGTATTTATTGGTTAACAGCACAGATAATTAATTATTATTTTTTTGTGTCAATACTAACTTTGTCTTTATTATCATATTTTTTCTTTTCTTTGCCGTTTTGCTGTTTTTTTTGCATTTGGGGTGTTCTACTTCTCTCATTTTCTCTCTCTCTCTCTCTCTCTCTCTCTCTCTCTCTCTCTCTAATTTCATGAGTTATGCTTTATCATTAGCAAATCTTTTTTTTTCTTGTAATTAATCTGTATAGTGTTAAGGGTTCTATGTCTTAAATAACGCTGGCAACACTTAAATTTTTATCACTTGCACTCTATTTACACATATAATCCACAATAAGCACTGATCAGTAATGTATTTCACAAAAATAAGCAATCAAAACAGATAAATCGATATTGTTCAACTAATAAAGAGATTTCAATATAACTGTACAAAAATCAATCACTAAATATTAAAAGGCCGATCTGATATTAAATAAAAACTGTTCAATAAACTGTCCAATAATATTCAAAAAGAAACGTCAAAAAAGAACATTTAACTTACGTAGCACAAGTCCGTAATACAAAAAGAACTATTAGTAGTCCACTTGTATGAATTAAATAGGAAAAAACGTTAACACTATAGGCACAGTGTACGGTAATTAATTATCAGAGAACTGTCACTACTTGTTTATCTCGACGAATTTCAAAGAAGCCGTAGCAGGTATCTGTTCAATCAGATAGAGATAAGCTGCGTTCTCTTAGGACCTGTTTGTAACGGTGACCGATTAGATTGGCCAGCAAAATGACACTGCTCTCTGCTGTAAAATCACTTCCCGGTGGTTCGGAACCCACCTAAAACTGTAGGTCCAACTCATCAATCACCATCATCCAACTCATTACCCACGCACAGGTCGAAGACCTATGTGAGCTTCATATTAAAAAAAAACTTACAAAAGTCTCTCTCTATTTATATATTTTTCCATAATCGAGATATCTTTCGATTTTTCTATCAACTTCTACCGAATTCTAAAACAAACAGATAACGTCTCTCGCATCTTCCACAATATTCGATAAGATTCCATTACATTCTAATCAAATACCTAGAATATTCTGCAAAGCTCCAAGTAAACACCATAAAAGTGTCAAAAGAAGAGTAATTAATTGCTTAGAAGTCAACATTTACTCAGCAGATAAACACCAAGAACCACTGTTCCTTCTTTCTCTTCATTTCCACTACAATAGTTTATTTCAACTATAATTACTTAATGTAATGTAATATATATTTTTGGTTATATCTATCAGTGTTTGCCATAGGTCTCACTAGACCTTGCAACGTAAGATGTAATTAATAAATATCAAATATCTCTCTCTCTTTCTATCTCTATCCTATGGCAATATTTCGACATGTATATATTAGTTGTATGGAGTAAAGAAAATTTCATATCGTGAATCATCTAATTTCATTGTGGTTTAATCTTTCGTTGTATTTTAAGACAATAGGAAGAAATTTCAAGATATTTTAAAATTTAAAAAATAACTCTATTGTAGAACGTATTTGTTTGCATGTAACGTTGGGCATGGACGTATATCTTTAATCTTATAATGTTGAGTGTTTTTATATATTTTTGTGTTCTAATCTTTCCATTATTTTTAAGAAAATAATCGTTGGATATTTTGAACTTTCTCTACTTTACTTGTAATATGTATTTGTTTTGTTGTTTTACCTTTATTTCAATTTTCTATTTTTTCTTTCAGGTAAGCTGTTCATACACTTGGAATCATAGCTTTTCTTTCTCGTGGTGAGTTTTAGCTCTTATTAACCTATTTCCTCTCTTGGGAAACATTTCAACTTTATTATTTTATGCACTTCCATTTCTCAAGTTACTTTTATTTCAACTTTCCATTGTTTCAGTGCATAGGGGGTCAAAAATTTTATTTTAGGATTTGACTATTTTATAATTGTTCAAATAGTAATTTAAGGCCTAAAATTCCAACATTTGTGTATTTTTTATTTTTGCCGAAATTGTAATTTGGGACCTGGTAATCAGTTACAATGGTATTTTACGAGGTTGGTTATATTTTTTCCATTCTCTTTTTTAGACCAATTATAACATAGTAGGTCTACTTTTTCTACTATTATTTATCTTTCATCTACTATCAATCATTATCTAATGCTTATCTATTATCTACCACGTATAGTCTATCTATAACTTATTACTAATAGTAACTAACTTAATATTAATAGTATAACGTACTACTTAGAAAAAGCAAAGAGGATTGGAAGTAATCAGTAGTAAAATTAATTTTAATGTAAGTTAAGTTTAAGTTTATTGTCTCTTATAGACGAGACCTTAATAAAAATATTGACTGATTGATTACTTTATTCATACAAACAATAATTGGACAGTTACATGTCTATGCAATACAATATACAGGGTGTCTCTGAACTCTCTACCGACGTTTTCAGGTATTATTCCTGGACCATAGACAAGCCAAAATATCATATTCAAAATTTCGAAAACTCAAAAGTTACTCGTATAGCCACCATTTTGATTTTTTCACATAAGAAATTTTAATTCGAGAACGGCTAGTTATAATTGAATGAAATTTGGTATTTAGCTATATTACCTAAAGATCTAATTACAGGGGAAAAATTAATTTTTTACAATCATTATTTTCAAAATGGCGGCTGCCTAAAAATTTCAAACGTAAATATCTTAAAAACCGCTTATAATAAAAAAATTTACATTTATCACGTTTTATTTAGAGAATTTAATTGCAAATCTAATGACACCAAATTTACGGAAATCGGTTCATAAATAATGGAGAAAATCCATTTTTATACAAATACTAGCAGCGATGTCACATGATAGCAGTTGATATTGACAAGAATGCGATATCTTAAAATTAGATTTTGTCCTTTATCTATGAACCGATTTCCGTAGATTTCGTGTCATTAGATTTGCAATTAAATTCTCTAAATAAAACGTGATAAATGTAAATTTTTTTATTATGAGCGGTTTTTAAAATATTTAAGTTTGAAATTTTTAGACAGCCGCCATTTTGAAAATAATGATTGTAAAAAATTAATTTTTCCCCTGTAATTAGATCTTTAGGTAATATAGCTAAATACCAAATTTCATTCAACTATAACTAGCCGTTCTCGAATTAAAATTTCTTATGTGAAAAAATCAAAATGGCGGCTATACGAGTAACTTTTGAGTTTTCGAAATTTTGAATATGATATTTTGGCTTGTCTTTGGTCCAGGAATAATACCTGAAAAGGTCGGTAGAGAGTTCAGAGACAGAGTATAGGCATCGCCAAGTATTATTACATAAAAAATCATCTGTCACTTATCACATAAACGGTTTATCTATAGACAAACATGAAATTATGACTGGAAATGATATTAATATGATATAGAAATACTTGGTAATACATTTGCATGAAAAGGCGAAGGTAGTGAAGGTGTCCCTCTCTTACAGTTGACCTATTATTTTTATTATTATCCAATCCAATCGGTCACACTTACAAAGAGGGCCCAGGAGAGCGTTGCTTATCTAATCTGATTGAACCGATACCTGCTACGGGTCACGGCTATCAGTTCCCACAATAATAATTATAATAATAATATCATTGAAATGGACTACCATTATTTATTTGAACATTTCCTCTGCAAATATCGGATTTTATCTGATGGAATTTAGAAAGAATTGGAACGAGTAAGCTGATTGGTGTATGAAAATATGATCGTCCAATTAAGATTGAGTATTCCTCATAGCCAACGTGAATCAACATTTTATATTCCATGAAAATTCACTTTACTGACGATTACTACGCTGGCGTAATAAGTTTCTCTTTTTTTCTTCAATCTATAAAGCTTTAATTTTTCAAAGCATTTCCAATTGCTAGGGTTATCACATTCAGATATCTCTGGCATCGCCCCTAATTTAGCTCTTGAATAAAATTCTCTTAAAAAGCTACCTGAAATACGCGTATTTTCATATTTCCTTTATTCTGAACGTATAGCTTGTGGATTAATTCAATTAGTGTATTTTCGGATGGATATCGAGTTCAATGATATCGGTTTTTCTCGATTTCTCTTTCTTCTTAATTTTGATTCGTGGGAAAGACATTTTTTTGAGTGGTAGAGGAGGTACCTACTAATGAAACGTTTATATCAATATAGACTACAATGGCTAAAATGTAGGTGTTTCGTGAAGAATGATTTTTGTAATCTAAAAATTTTTTTCCACTTTTTTTATAGGTGCTTTTACAATAGAGCTTCAATACTAGAATCAAGAGTAGCACTAGTGAGCGCGTTGAATCAATGAACCTTTTTAAACACTCTTCGCTTTCCGCTCCAGTGTGTCTAAACCCATTCCTCAGCACGTGTTTCATGTTCCATCTATGTTCCAGGCTCTAGTATAGTATTCAAGCTTCACTGTAAAATAACTAATTATATCGATTTCTAAAAAAATTCTTATCCCCTTTCCTCAAGTGATAGGTTTTAATATTAGGTGTATGAATGGTTTTAAAAAGATTTGCGGCCGGTTGCACGAAAGCCAACTAATAAGGAGTTCAATGTCAGTTAACTAACTGTCGTAAGTGTTACGCGTTTATTTTTGTTGCACAAAGATCCATTAGTTAATTTTCGTTAACCAAATGGGCACAATCTGGTTACACTGTAATTTGATCAACAGCTGATTCTGAAGTTGTGTAAAAAGATGAATTAGAATCATTCCTTTGTGAATTATTTGAATCATTCAACTATCTCAATATTATTATATTCTTAATAAATTTTATTCATTTTGAAAGGTTTTTATACCTACGACATAATTTGCTGTTCCGTGCTCTGGTACAATAAACATAAGTGGTTAAGTGAGAAGATACGTTTTGTTATTTTTCGAGTGAAGGTTTTTAGCAAATCTTAAATTTTTAGTCTGTGTTAACCTCAATGTTTTGGACAATCTAACATATTCAAAATTTGTGAAGGGAGCAGTTTTGGACTTGATTTTGTTGCACCTTCACATTCGTTGTAAATTTGTCACAATAAATAAATACCAGAAAAAAATAAATAATTTAGTTATACCAGAGAAAAACCCTCCAAGAGTTGGAAGAAAATGGAGTGAAGAGAGAATAGTATATTTCGCACCTAGGGCCGAAAATGTGTGTTTGCCGGCTCGAGATCGCGGTTTTCAAGTTCGAGACGAAGTCGAGAACTTGAAGCGTTTGAGAGCCGGCAAAACATTTTTGCCCGTGTTGCGAACGCTATTTTTCGCCACACCACAAAATAAGAAAACAACAATGTTGGAAATTTTGAAAGCGAAATTTTAAGGCTATGGTACTTGCAAGAATACTAGGAACGGCTATCACCTCTTTATCCAACCTACAGCGCTCTGGGTGGGCATTTTGTCAACTACTACAACTGTACGCCAAAAGGTTAGTTGGTTAGGTTTTTTGTTGTTATTCCTGTTCCTGATTCAAAACCTGCATAAAAACCAAAAACCTAACCAACTAACCTTTCTATACCAACAGTAACCTTTACCAACAGTTGCAGTAGTAGACAAAATTCCTAAAAACAAAAAACCTAACCAACCAAGAGAGGTTAGCAACAGTTGTAGTAGTTCACAAAATTCCCACCCAGAGCTCTGTAGGTTGAATAAAAAGGTTCTATTGTTTGATATCAAAACTACAAAATATTACATTATTAAGTTATAGAAAGTGATCATTTTTGACATTTTAAATACTACATACATATTAAATTATAAAAAATAAACATTTATTGATGGTTTAAATCTTTTTGTTTTACATAAAAGTTGGAAGGATTCATTTTTACAATCATGACTGCTGTATCCAGACACGATCAGCTGTCATTCAAGGTCATTTTCTTTTCCGCCCTAGGGCGGTAAACGTTTACAGACCTCGACGGAAACCGAACACTTTCGGCCTCCATATGACGCACGAAAAACAGCTCATTACGTCCTAGTGTGGCGAAAAAGCTGAATTCGCACAAAAAATGAAAAGCTGGTGGGCAAACAAGAAGAACAAGTCCAAAAAAATGAACCATCTTTACTCAGCGTCTTCCACTTTGGAAGTTTTACGTCTAATAATAATATAATAATAATAATAATAATACTACTAATAATAATAATAACCTATAAAATGTAAATTAACGGGCATTGGTGAGATTTAATCATTGGTGATAGGGCGAATAAATATATTTTACGCCCGTTAATCTAATCGGCGTTATCGCTTGTAATTGTCCTTTGTGTAACTAAATTCTCTCCATTAAGTTTAGTTTTCGTAGAATGACGTCATTCTACGGGGATTAAATTTAATTGGCTCTCTTGTAACCGGCCGTTGGACGTTTTGTGTAATTCAACAGTCAAATTCAAGTCTCCATCATTTGTTGTCTCTTCCTTCGCCCATTTTCTGAACTAAAAAGGCATAGATTGTACTTTTCAAGCTATGATGAAAATGGTAAAGTAAATTCGATTGGCTTTTCGTGGTGGGGAGACCCTTACGGGTAGTTCCACCTCGCCGCTTTTTTAACGACTGCTTTTTTTTTATATATGTAACCGGGACCGACGGCTTAACGTGTCCTCCGAAACACGGATGGTATCGTCTTAGTTCACAATCTTATCTGTTTCGTATCACTCACATGCAAAGTTTATAAGTTAATAGGTTAGTTAATAGGGTTTATAGTTATTAGGTTAATCAGTTTACATGAATGGTTTAAGTAATCTGATTCATTTCCAGCAGTAATTTTCGTAGACCAATTTATTAAATTTTTTCTATATTGTAATTTGTTATTTTAGTTAATTTTCGAAAATAATTACACGGTACAAAACAAAGAGTTGCTAGTCATAATTTGTATGATGTAATGCAGCCTCTACATTTTAAATTTACACAAATAAAGTCATCTGAATCCGAATAGTAAAATTTACAGTAATAATGTTTAATGAAATATATTAATCAGGTGAATTTCTCGCTTAGTGTTCATAGAGTGTACGTTTCCAAAACAAGCATCTAAACTATTCCTGTGTTTTCTAAGTTCATTACATTGCTATTAAAAATTAATTTAAGTAATGTAAAACCGATTAAATTTACACAAATAAAGTTACCCAAATTTGAAATCCTTCAAAATCAATATTCTAGCACAGAGCGTTTCAACAAAATAATTACAGTTTATTTCCTATGAAAAAGTCACAAACACACTTAATATACACCAACGCAGATTTATGTTAGATTAGAATAACTCAAAAACATGAAATTCCGGTACTGTTTTTAGATTTTTCCAAATTTACGATCAAAACAAAACTATTTCATTCTTTAGTTTATTAAATTTGTATCAACAAATATAGTTACTCATATTTGGAACCTTAAACGCCGAGATTCCGGTTCTGCTTCCATCTTTTTCCAATTTACGATCAAAACTATTCTTGAATTTTTTCGTTATCAAATTTCTATCAACAAATAAAGTTACCAAAATTTGAATCCTACAAAACCCTTTACATAATTTCCCTAGTACAGAACACTGGTAGAATAATTACCGGAGATTTCTTTTTAAAAAGCCACAAAACACATACACACAAACACACATAATACAAACCAACGCAGATTTAGGTCAGGCTAGTTTGAGGGCGGAATAAGAGTAAAAGGCCCGCATCCAGTGATGAATTATTGAGCCAAACACGTGGTTGGGACCATTTTCAGTAAAGGAGCCACTGGCCAGAATATACCTGCATAATATACCTATATGGGTGCATAATGTAGCTATATACAGGTACATTATATAGCTATATAGATACCGGTATATGGGTAGGTGATATAGCTATATGTAATGTAGCTGTGTATAGGTACAAAATAAAGCGCTCTCATTCTCTCTCTCTTTAGAGAGTGAGTGAGTGACTGAGAGAGAAGATCACTAGCTTGAAACCCTCCCATTAGATATTTATCGGCGTCTAGGGCTTTTGGGACGTAGTTTGGTACAGGAAAGTTGAAGAGACTGATTCCGGATGTTGGGGGATGTTAAGGGCTATTTTAAGGGTGAGAAGGGAAGGGGGAGAGGGAATAAAGGACGATAAGGGGGAAGGGAGAAAGCAATGAAAAGGAAAGTGGGAAGATGGCGATGCTGGGAAACTTATGTTACCTGTTAGGGTGCTCGTAGGGTTGCGGTGAGGGTTTTTTTGGGGGGTAAGGGGTTGATGGTGAGGGGTAGGAGTGGTAATGAATTATGGAAAATCAATTTTTGAAAATTGACTGAGATGGTCGGGTGAAGAACGGTTTGGGGACAGAAGGTCAGCAAACAATAAAAGAAGTTGCTGTCACTTGAGTGACAGTATTGGAAGCTGTAAGGGAAAAGATGCTTCGTTTTTTTTTATACTTTTTTCCAGAGGATGAAGCCCACATAGGTCTGAGACCTGTGTGTGCTTAATGAATTGGATCATGATGATTGATGAGTTGGACCTGCAGTTTAAAGTGGGTTCCGAACCACCGGGAATTAACTTTACAGCAGAGAACAGAGCCTTTTTTGCTGGACAATTTATTAGTCTTTTTTGAATGATTTATTGGGTTGTGTTTGTGGGGGAGGGGTATTTTTTATTTTTTATATTCAGCTGAAATGAATGTGTTTTTCTTTGGAATTAACTTTTATAACCCACAGAAATTTGAAAAATGAGAAGATATAAAATTGAATGTGTGTGGCGTGGATAATGAAGAAAGGCTAGGAGAAGAATAGGAAGTAAGGAGAAGTAGAAAAGGAAGTAAGGAGAAGAAGAAGAATTATTGAGAGAAGAATTAGCAAGAAGCAGCGAGGGGTGGAAATAAGAAGAAAGAGGACAACAAGAGTAGAATAAGAATAGGAGGAAAATTTTTAGAATTAGGAGCAAAAGGAGAAGATGGAAAAGAAGATGGTATAGAAGAAAAAGAAGGAGAAGAAGGCAAAGGAGAATTAGCAAAAAGCAGCGAGGAGGAGTAAAGAGAAGGATAAGAAGAAAAAGGTTGTAGGAAGAACAGAGGGAAGAAAAAGCTAGAATAAGGAGCAAAAGGAGATGATAAAGAAGCAGGTGGAGAAGATGCAGGAGATGGAAAGTACGTACAAGAAGAAGGAGAAGGAGAATTAGCAAGAAGCAGGTAGAAGGAGGAAAAGAAGAAAAAGCAGGAGAACAAGAGTAAAAGAAGAACAGGGAGGAAAAATCAGGAATCAGGAGCAGAAGGAGAAGATGAAGAACTTGTGGGTAGGGATGCAGAGGATGTTGAAGAAGGAGAAGTAGTAAAAAGAAAATTATGAAGAAGTAGCAAGAAGGAATAAAGATAAGAAAAAAGTAGAGGAAAACAGGAGGAAGTAAAAGCTAGAAACAGGAGGAGAAGGAGAAGAAGAATAATAAGTAGAAGGAAAAGGTGCTTGAGATGAAAGAGAAGAAGAAGGAGAGGGAGGAGGAGAAGGAGGTGGAGGATGACCATGAGGAAGAGGTGGTAAAGGAGAGGGAGAAGGAGCAGGATATGGTGGAGAAGGAGAAAGAGGAGGTGAAAGAGAGGAAGAAGAAAAGTTGAAGAATAACAGGAGGAAGAAAAGCTAGAATCAGGAGCAAAAGGAGAAGAAAAAGAAGTAGGAGGATAGATAAGATGCAGTGGTTGAAAAGGATGGAGAAGAAGAAGTAGAAGAAGAAAAATAAAGAGTAATAAGAGAATTAGCAAGAAACTGCATGACGTAAAAAAAGGAGAAGAGAATGAAAAGTATAAGAACAGGAGGAGGAAATGGAGAAGAAAGAGAAAAGGAAGAAGGGAGCTGGGTAATGAATTATCGTTGGATCGATTCTCTCAGCAATGCCAACGTAGTGCACCTCCCCCCCCCCCCCCCCTCCTTTAAACTTCTATGGGTGTTGGACAGGGGGGGGAGCCATGCCCCACCCCTTCTCTTCGACGGTACCTTGGTTTCAACCGCACCTGCCAAACCCAATTCGAATCACAAATCCTCTTCCCGATTTCCTCTCTTCTTTATCATCTTTCTTCTTCTTCTTTTTCTCCTTCACCTTCTTCTCCACCATTTTTTCTTTTTCTAGTTCTTCTTCTCCACTCCTCCTGCTCCTCGTCATCCTCTCCTCCTTCACTCTCTCTCTCTCTTATTTTTTGCTACAAAACAATAAATACCGAATCAATAGCACATAGCCAGTGATTTAAAATATCCTTGAAGATATTCTCCCGAAACGTTTTGCCGTAAAAACGTGTGCTGAATGAAAATGGGATATTGGTAATAAAATTATTTTTATATTTTCATTGATACATTTTTTTATTGCTGATGATGCCCACTTGAGTGCGAGACTTGTGCGTAGCTAATGAGGTGAATGATAGCACTTATAGATGCCAAACGGAGGAGCGGGATTCGAATCCACGACCGCTGAAACGATACCTAGCTGAGGTTGCGACGCCCCAACCAACTGCGCTAAGCGGCGCGCCTTGAATTGAAATATTATTCGTTATAATGAGCCCAAAACAGCCTCTGTAGCTAGATTTTTATAATTACAAGAGTCCAACTATCTGAAAGAATAGGATTTGCTTTTTATTTGACAAAAATAAAAGTTGAAACTTCTGAAAAGCACAATAATTACTAAGTTCAGTTTAAACAAAGAAGCACTTAGATTGAATCTATTCCATTTTCACCAAAATATTATAAACCGAGAATATTTTAAACTAAATATTTGGTAAAATAGTTCTAAATCCAAATTTTCACACCGTTACAGATGTTATTTTTATTTTTGAAACAGTTGGTACGAAATAAAATGAAAAATTGTTGCCTACTTGAGGGCCGTGGGGCAGGTTTTTGGTCATAATTTTTTTCAAAGTCCTCTTTTTTCGAAGTTTTTTGAAGTTGTTAAGATAATTACTGAAATGTTATTTATTGCAATGAGAAGAAATATTTTTCAATCATTATTTTGTGAAAAATTGGGGTTCAAAGTTGAAAGCTTTCGGCTTTGGAGGGCATTGACCCATCTATGATCTATTTTAAAATTTTAATATTGTTTTATAAGTAAAAGACAGGAACAAAATTACATAAGTTTTATTTCAATTAATCAGTTTTTTCGCCATAATTTAAAAAAATGAATACTTTTAAAATTATTAGGCCAGTAAAAAAAAAATTATTTTAAAAACTTAATATTTGAAAAAAATAAAAACTATGCTATTTTTCCCCCAAGTTTCTTTTTAGTTATAAATAGATATCGAAAGTTTAATAACATATGTGAGATCAATTGCCCCCCGAAATAGAAACATTTGAACTTTGAACCCTATATTTCACATAATAATTGGTGGAAAAAATTTCTTTTGACGGCAAAGATAACTTTTCAAAACCATAATAACATCTACTAAAATAAACTTGAAAAAAAAATTATGACCAAAGCCCTATCTACAACTCCTATCAATCGTGATAAGCCAGTTATGATGATAATATTATTCCAATAGGATTTGCAGATTATATGGATATGGAATTGCTACGCTAATCTGCTATTATAGCCTTTCCTGGCTATTAATGCCTGGAGCATATAACATTATTATTGATGCATAATCAACAGCATACATCCTACTTAGGCTAATTCCCCCCTCCCACCATCAAGCAGGCCTACCTCGACGAAAATCAATCAATATTGACCCAATTCTGAAACGCTGCTACAATATTCCATTGAAATATAAATTATTTGAAAATATATTCTATTTCAAAATTTTGATAGATACTCCTACCGTAATAGATAGTATATCAAGGGTTACCGGGTAGTGATAGCCGAGTGCCGTAGCAGGCATCTGTTCAATCAGAGATTAAGCTACGAAACTCCTGGCCCATCTTTGTAAGGGGGTGACCGATTGGATTGGCCAGCAAAAAAGACTCTGTCCTTTGCTGTAAAATCAATTCCCGGTGATTCGGAACCCACCTAAAACTGAAGATCCAACTCATCAGACACCATCATCCAATTCATTACCCATGCACAGGTCTCAGACCTATGTGGGCTTCATCCTCCGAAAAAAACTTATTGGTCGAACGAAGAGAGGTTTACGTTTCAAGTCGGCCGTTTGGCATTTGTCTTCAACACATTTACGGCTGAACGCGTGGACCAAATTCAATGAAACTTTGCATGCACCTTCCTTTAAGGAATGTCCAGCGATGTACGTGTAAGCGTTTTTAAAATTTGCTTGCATTCAACTGTTTCTAGTGCTTCGTTTCAAGTGAACCTTTAAATTGATAGTCGTTAGGTGAAAAAGAATCATTTTGTTATTTTTCGAGTGAAGTTTTTAAGCAAATCTTAAATTCTTAGTCTGTGTTAACACCAATGCTAACCTCAATGTTTTGAACAATGTAACATATTCAACATTTGTGAAGAGAGCAGTTTTGGACTTAAGTCTGTTGCTCCTTTACATTCATTGTAATTTTGTCACAATAAATAAATAAATTCATGGAGTGAAGAGAGAAAAGCTGAATTCACACAAAAAAAAAGCTGGTGAGCAAACTAGAAGAACAAGCCCAAAAAATGAACCATCTTCACTCAGCATCTTCCACTTTGAGAGTTTTATGTCTAATAATATTAATAATAATAATAATAATAATAATAATAAATAAGTGATTATAATCTCTGAAAACCAGTAAATCTGATAAGTAACCATAAATGTAGCTCAAGGATTTAAGCAATTTCAATGTGAGACAATCTTGAGGAAATAGTAGTTCATTTTATGTGCAACAAAGCTGGAGTTCATGGTCGCTTTTCTTGACGGCGCTTTTAATAGAATGTCAAGTGATTTTGATCGAAGAGAGGCTTGCAACAAACGTTCGTCTACCGTGTGTGGAAAGGTCAGAACCAGACGTCAGTGTGTGCGGAACCCGGAGACGTGACCTATGTTCCGATTGCAGACCGGAAATGACGTTTCTCAGTTCAATTTTGGCGCCAAATCCAGCCGAGAACTCTTCAAATGGCGGGAGAACTCCATCTCGGTCTCGATCTTTACTAGAACGCTTCAGAGTACACTATCGGTCTATCTTTTTTCCAGCTCCTCCATTTCTTTATTTCTTTCTCTTTCTCAAAATCTTTCTCACGCTCTCACGCTGTCTCTTTCTCACACTCTTTCTCTCCATTTCTCTTTTCTCCCTCTTTATTTTTTATTGGCTATCGCTCACCTTTCCTTCATTTTCCTTTCCCACTCTTCTCTTCACAAAACCTTCTTCCTGGCTTCTACTTATCTCTCTTTCTCCCTTGTCTTAGCCCTCCACTCACATTTCCTTTATTTTCTTTTCTTTTTCTTTTTTTTTCTTTTGTTTTCCAACTTCCTCACTTTCTTTTCTCAATTTTGCTTTCACACTCTCCTTATTAGAAAACATTCTTCATATTCTTCCTGTCTTCTATTTATCTGTTTTTCTTTCCCCCTCCTCTTTCCCTTCCAATCTCACTTCCTCACTTGTCTTTCCTTCCGTTTTCATCTGACGTTCTTCCCTTCACATCTATCTTTATGTTTTTCCCGTTTCTCACCATCCTTCCTCAGCTCCTTATCTACACAATTATTGCTGACTTGCAATCCACTAAAACTCGCAAACCTTTTACGATTACGCCTGACACGACTTTGTGAAGGAATAGTAGAGTGGGTGGGAGTGTAGTCTTTCGAGGAGGGGGGCGGCGAAAAGCCCTTATCAATATTTCAAAAGACTTTATCGGCTAAAAGACGTCAAAAGAGAAGCCCCAGGCTGATATTCCGCCAGCGCAGAGACGGAAAGCCTAATTGTTATCTCACCCAACCCTCCCCCCTTTATCATCCCCCTCTCAACTTCCCTTTTCCACCGTCTTATCGTAGCCAGTCTTAAGTAAAGCAAGTGACAGAAGAGGATTAGGGGAGAGGAAGGAGGGAATGATGGAGATGAAGGAGGAAAGTAGGAGAAGAAGAAGGAGATAACAGAGAAAAAGAAGAAATACATGGAGAAGAACGAGGAAGAAAATGAGAAAAAAGAGGAGCATGTAATAAAAGCAGAGAATTAAAAGAGGTAGAAGATGAAGAAGAACAATTAGAAGAGTTGGGAGAAAAAGAAGTAGTAGTAGATGAGGAAGAGGGGGGAAAATAGGACGGAAAAGAAGAAGTTGTAGTATAGTAATATTAATAGTAGTAGAAGATAAAAGTAATAGAAGAGGCTGAGAAAGAAGTGATTAAAACGAAGAGGAAGAATAAAAGAAGAGGTAGAAGATGGAGGAGAGAATGAGGAATGAGAAAAGGAAAAATAGTTGGAGGAGTGGTGGGGAAGAAGAATAGAAAGTGGAAAAATGATAGGAAAATGATGAAGAAAAAAATGAACGAGAAGATGGAGTAGGGTGAGATGGTGATGGAGAAGACGAAGGGGGAGAAGGAAGAAGATTATGAGGAGGTGGGGGAGGAGGAGTATGAGGAAGAGGAGAAGGCGTTTGTAGGCGAATACAAGAAGATAACGTCCTTCAAGATGGCAGCTTTTCAAATTTAAAGTGGCAGTCCTCTGATAACAAGATGACAAAGAAACAAGAAGGCCGCCTGTAGTGTGAGGATATTAAAATTCGGGACTTGAACCTTGGCCATCATCTATTCCAGAAACGGGAATTTGACTGTAGAACTGCGTAAAAAGAGATGGATAGCATAATTGTTTAATGCTTAACACAACGACATTTATTGAAACCCGTGTAGTGTCGGTTGTTAGACCATTATCAATCTAAAACAAACTAAAACTAAAGTACAGAGTAGCTCAATATATACTAAACACGGATTGATACTATTGGATGAGGGAGACAGTGTCCTGATAGGCTGACCTTCATTGAAGGTCTGTGATTGACTGAAGGCCCTAACAAGTCACGCCCACTGGTGGGAGGAGCAACAAGGAATAATCAGTGTCAAAATCAAGAGCCAAAAACCGTGAACACATGGAAAGCAACAAAGAAGAACAATAAATAAGTAGGCTAGTGTTAAAAAATTTTAAATTTGAAAAATTGAAGCTCACTGAAATGCAGTCAAGGCCAACCGAGAAGAACACAACAGTACCGTTATCAAATGTAGGCCAGAATTATGATGAAACCAAATTAGATGTATTTATCATTTATTTATTGTGACAAAATTACAATGAATGTGAAGGTGCAACAGACTCAAGTTCGAAACTGCTCTCTTCACTAATTTTGAATATGCTACGTTATCCAAAACATTGAGGTTAACACAGACTAAAAATTTAGATTTGCTAAAAAAAAACTTCACTCGAAAAATAACAAAATGATTCTTTTTCACTCAATGAACACTAGCAATTTGAAAGTTCACTAAAAACGAAACACTAAAGCAGTTAAAACTAGTTTATAAAATTAAATTTTGATAAAAACTTTTGAGCCAAAAAATACTAACTCGTTGCTGTGCAATATTCAATATTCAATTGGTTGAAATAAATTTGAACGTTTAAACTATTATTGGAATAGTTTCATTACAGCATTTCAGTGAGCTTCAATTTTATATTTTATATTTTCAATTTTAGCCTACTTGTGTATTGTTCTTGTTTGTTGCTTTCTAGATGTTCACAGTTTTTGGTCTTGATTTTGACACTTATTTTCGCTTGCTGCTCCTCCCACCAGTGGGCGTGACTTGCTTTGGACTTCATCCAATCACAATTCCTTCCTTCCTTCCTTCAATGGAGGTCAGCCAAACAGAGACACTTTCTCCCTCAGCCAATAGTATCATTCCGTGTTTAGTATACATTAAGCTACTCTGTACTTTAGCTTTAGTTTGATTGTGATTGATAATGGTGTAACAACCGAAACTAGTATCTCACTATTTTCAATAAATGTAGTTGTGACAACTTCAAGTTCTATTATTCAAGATTAAGATATTATAATGTTCACACTGTGCTGAATCTTCTATTCTGTTTTTGTTTCAGGTGAGAAATTATTCCCATGAATATATTTCCAATACAAAGTTGATATTTGGGTGAGTTTTTTATTTCTCTTTTTTCTAATTAACCTAATTTCACTGTTTTTCTTATCATATTTCTTGTTCTGAAGAAGTCAATTATCTATTTATTTATTTATTCATAATAATAATAATATCGTGTGACCTGGCTGGCTCAGGTCTGGTGTCAGAGTTATCAGGTCGCACCTGAATAAGTTCAGGGCCTCTGACGTGACTTAACGACTGTTTTTAGGCAGCCGGGACCGACAGCTTAACGTGTCCTCCGAAACACGGGAGTGGCCCGAGGTAAAAATTTATTCATTATTATAAATTTATTCATTTAACTAACATACAGTCAATGTGAATACAACAGGCTATTGCCCAAAACTGCTTTTCACAAAATTGTAAAGTTGGATCAAAATCTTAGTTTAGGTCGCTGTTTCACTTGAAATTTCACCTTGAAGCACATTAATTATGCACAATCACATTCAGGCTTTTGCACATAAAGAATATTATTTTTTTTTCATTTCAAACAAAGCACTATCACAGTCTGAAAAAAGATGATATAATTTATAATTATTTGCGATTTTCATTTAATCTGAAGTTGTGGCCGTAAAAACTTATTCTTCTTTTTTAACAATACCTGAAAGTCTGTCTAATTTCTTAGTATCACTGTTTTCAATGAATGTGGTTGTGACATTTTCGTCTTATTATTCTTTATGTATATCTTCCACAATATCACCTTCGCCACTACAAAGAAAATTTCTCTTTTTTCTTTCAAAAATGAAGTGTGCTAGTAAGGGTAATTTATCTATTTATGGTTTTGAGAAAGATCATAATGAATACAAAGATGCAACAGACCTTTGTTGGGTAGGCTTAAAAGGAGGAGTGGTGGGAAGAGGAGGGAGGAAGAGGATGAGTGAGAGGTTCAAAACTGCTCTCTTTGGAAATTCTGATTTGGTCACTCGATCCAAAACTTGGAGGTAAGTGCACAACAAAAATTTAGAAGACATTTGAGAAAAATAGGTAGAGCGATGGGAACAAGATGGTGAGTAAAGTTAAAAAAAAGTAAAAAAAGAAAAAGGAACATAAAATAGTAGAAGGAGAAACAAAGAAAAAATAGAAGTGGAGAGAAAGAATGAAAATGAAGAGAAACTTGTTAAGAGGGGGGGGGGAATAAGGAGAACAAAAGAAAGAGGAGAAGAAAAAGAGGAAAAAGAAAAAGAAGGCAAAAAGGGAAAAGAAAAAGCAGAAAGATAAATACAGTACTTTAGTGGATTTTACTCCATTCTATCACCCTTACAGTTGAACCAAAGCCAAAGTGTGAAAAAAGTACGAGAGGTTGAACGCTACTGAGAGAGAAAGATGTGGAGTGATGGCAACTGAATTGACACGATGAAATGGCCACGAAGAAGAAGAAAAAAAGAAGGAGTGAGAAGAAGAACAATAAAGGTAAGAAGAAAAAAGAAGGAGTGAGAAGAAGAACAATAAAGGTAAGAAGAAAAAAAGAAGGAGTGACAAGCAGAATAAAGGTAAGAAGTAAAAGTAAGAAGGTGACTAGTGAGCGACGGCCAAATGACAAGGAAAGGACCTACAATGAGAAGGAGAGAAAAAAACTACGTCAAAAGAGAATGGGTGAAGAAAGAGAAAAGGAGAAAACTTAATTAGACCGATTGGTGATGGATGGATGGATGGTGTGAAGAAGTGTTTTGGAGGGGAGTGGAGGAGGAGGATGGAAAGGAGGTGATGGAGAAGGTCGTGGAGGAGAGAAGTAAGAGGAGTAGGAAGGATTGGAGGAGTAGCTGGAGGAGTTGGATGACGAGGTATTGGTGCAGGAGTTGGATGAGGAGCAGTTGGTTGGTGTGAAGAAGTTTGGAGTGATGAAGAGGAGGAGGATGAAGAGGAGGAGGAGGAGTAGAAGGAGGAAAGGAAGAGGTGTTAGTGGAGGAGGTGTTCTGGAGGGGGAGTAGCAATAAGAGGAAAATGGTGAAACAATAGACGGGCCAAAGGGCCTGGACTCCAGTTTGAAAGGGCAGGTTATCTTTTCTTATGTTGAAACAAAAGACGATCTTTACCACTTTGGCAAGGCCAAGAGAGTGATTGGCTGGTGTTGCAGACCCCGGCTGTTCCCCCCCCCCCCCGGGGGGGGGACTGATTGATGACAATGCTGCTTGTCTTTAATGCCAGGTCACCCATCTAAAGTCAAGTCACTCAATATTTCATCGTCCTAAATAGCCTCACTTTGACACTTGATTCGGGAATTAGCCGGAATTTAAAATAATACTAAAAACAGATTGAAGTTGTTTTCCTTCAAAAAGCATTTTTTTTTTGGCTCAAAGCATTTTTATTGAAATTTAATATTATAAATTCTTTTCAACTTTTTTTGTGCTCCAGTTCGAGTGAACGTTCAAATTAATGGGCTTCAAGTGAAAAATACCGTTTCATTTTTTTGGAGTGAAGTTTATGAGTGAACATAAATGTTCAATGTAGATTAAACTCAATGTTTTGAACTAAGAAATAAACAGATCAATAACTTTCAGCTTTTAATGAATTTACTATATCACTGTACAGAAACTAATTATTACTAACTGTCAATAGGCCAATCAATAATTTAATAAATTACTGTTCAATGACGTAAAAATAAATGTCTAGAAAGCAGTTAAACACTCAATAAATGAACGCAACACTTACGAAGCACTGTCTAAGCACAGCACAGCCCAACACTCGCAATAGCACGGTTGTATACTTGTATAAACTGTAAAAGAAGTCTGGATAAATTACTGCCACTATGATGTTTATCACTATCACATTAATCGTTCGAATAACTACACTTTTTTCTCTTTTTTCGGAAGATGAAGCCCACATAGGTCTGAGACCTGTGCGTGGGTAATGAATTGGATGATTGTGATTGATGAGTTGGACCTACAGTTTTAGGTGGTTTCCGAACCACCGGGAAGTGGTTATACAGCAGACAACAGAGTATTTTTTGGTGGACAATCCAATCGGTCACCCATACAAAGGAAATTTCGTAGCTTATCTCTGATTGAACAGATACCTGCTAGGGCACTCGGCTATCACTTTCCCTAATATGCGAAATCACATTGTCACAAACTGTCACTGGATATGAACGTTCTGAAGATTTAACAACTGAACTCCTGCTCACCAAGACATCCGCTTTTATAAGTTTTTGTAACCTTCCAGGAAGTTCTGAAAACTGATAACATGATGTGGATTATTCTGGTGAATTTCTCGAAATCTCCGTAGGCTTCTCGATGTTATATTTACACAGATAATGTAGTCTTGAATATTCTATACTAGCTGGCCCAACGCGCGTTGCTTCATTCTCATAAAAATTCTCCTTGATTTTATTATTCGCCACCTCCCGCTGAGGTTACATTTAAAATTAGGAAAGAAGTTAGTCCTAGGGCTCTTCCAGCTGATCATAGAGGCTTCGTTGTTTTCTTAATCACCACCTCTGAATGAAGAAACATTTCAAATTTAAACCTCCTATGACTATAAGGGTAGAAGCTAGCTTTTTATTTTATTATTCGCCACCTCCCGCTGAGGCTGCATTTCAAATTTCTAGCTGCATTGGTTAACAGATGTCATCAACCTGGCATGATTACATTTTATCATACCCAGTCGTATGTTTCCTACATATTGCAAGGCTCCAACTGCACGGTAGCCTACATGCAAAGTGCAAAGTCTTTTGCTATTCAAAGACAGCGTAAATAACGCCACTAAGGGTCTGCCATATGATTAAAAACTGTTGACTTATATCAGCTGTTCCTTTAAGCTGTTTGGCTGGCAAGTTCAGTAGGTTAGGTCAATAAAATGGTTTAATTAATAATAATTATTAGCTCCCCTATTGAAATTTATGGTCAGAAACCATCCCCAATATTCACACAACATATTCCCAAAGTTTCATGCCGATCTGTCAAGTAGTTTTGGAGTCTATAGGGAACACACATACATACATACATACAGACAGACATTCATTTTTATATATAGAGATGAACATATCAGAGTGAGGAAGATAGTGTGAAGAGGAGGGGAATAAACAAAAAGTGCCTGTTATCAATGTAAGTGCGGGTACTATTGACACAATGGGCAGCGCAGAAATATGTTAATTTCTATCTTGCGTTTCCTAAACACAGTAGGGTGTTTACGAAAGAAAAACTGTTAGGTGTATGGAAAGACTAAATAGATTAGATTCATGTAGGTCGTTGTTCAAGAGACTTGGTCTCCTAACTGTACCCTGTTTATATGTGTATGAAGCTACTTTATATGTAACAGACAGTGATATTAACCAAAATCTTGACATACACGATTATAATACAAGAAGCCGAGGAGATTATCACTTGGTGAGTCACAATAGTAGCTTATTCAAACAAAAGCCCAATCTATATTGGTAGGAAACTACAACAAGCTACCGCAGTTTTTAAATAGTCTTCAAAATATAGGAATATTAAAAAAACAATTGAAAAAATATGTAGTTAATAAAGTTCTTTATAGTGTACAAGAGTTCCTTTCCCATCAAAATTAAGCCTCACCTCAACTAATTGATGTAGTAATTATGGTAACTAGTGTATAATATTGTATAATTGTTGATCTGACTTGTCTTATACTCCTTATCTGGAGTCTCCAAGACGTAATCTACAAAAAAAGTATATAAAGTATGTACTGTTACGGGTTCTACTGGCTAAAATTATGCTGGCAACACTAAAGTTCACACTTGCACTTTATTTACACAAATTAGTCTATTTACACAAATTAGTCTATTTACACACAAAAACACTGTCCAATTCGTTATTTGACAGTCCCAAATAATATCACTTAACACAACGTCTTTAAACTATTAGTAAGCTGCACAAACAGTAAACACTTGTCTCTGCACTATACACTGGAATTGTTTATATACATTGTTTACTCCACTGGCACGAGATCTGTAACACAATCTGACACGCGGGTTTGTAAAACTGACTAGCTTGTTCACGTGGACTTCTTCATCTAGCTGTTATTGTTGTATAATTTCAAGAATTGTCGGCTTCTCGCAACTTCAAGAATGCTTGGAAGGTCACAGAATATAGACCTCGATTGTTCAGGAAGTCTGAAGAAATCTCGAGAAATTGAATTGAGTGAGAGAGTTGCACACGTTAAGAATAAGAGTGACAAAGACATTTGAAAAGCAGGAGATTGAAGATCAGATGTCGAGTCACATCCAACCATGAAAACAATGGAATGATGTAAATAGAACAAGTGCTTTGTTTGCTTTCGTAACACTACAGTATATAATTGTTGATCTGACTTGTCTTATTCTCTGGAGGATATAGGTTAACTGTAGACTCCAAGACGTAATTACAAAAAAAAAAAAAACATCTTGTTTAGGCTTTAATTCTTACATGTACTACTCGTTCTCAGATGCTCTCATATGAATAATTGTTACAATCTCCATCTTACCCCGCGATATTTCCAAACGCTTTCCAACGGTTCAATCCTACATTCAAAATATGGATACACAAAATTTTGAATCAGCGAGCAGTACTGTCACATTCAAAAGCGAAGCGCTGCACCAGTTTAATAGGGATTCGTTTGTACATTCATTTCACTGAACCCGAGATTGATCCCAAGGGGCTGAGACCCCATCATTTTACCCCCCTTTCCCCAAGACGGGGGAAAATAATTACAAAACGCTGAATGTTCCATGCTCCTCATCATGGAGCAGGATGGGAAATACTTAGAAATATATATCTTCATCATCAGAGGGCTGAAAGCGAGAGCGTCTATAAATATAGGTAGGATATAGATAGAAATATAAGATGCAGTAGTTATATAGATTTTTAAATATATAGATATACTAGCTGGTCCGACGCGCGTTGCTGCGTTCTCATAAAAAATGTTTGATTTTATTATTTGCCACCTCCCACTTACATTTCAAATTTCAACCTTCTAGGATTATTAGGGAAGGAGTTAGTCCTAGGGCTCTTCCAGCTGATCAGAAAGGCCTCCTTCGTTGTTTTCTTACACAGTAAGACCTTACTCACCACCTCTCAATGAACATTTCAAATTTAAACCTCCCACAACTATTAGAGTAGTAGCTAGGTTTTTTATTTTTTCATTCACCACCTCCTACTGAGAATACATTTCAAATTTCTAGCTGCATTGGTTAACAGATGTCATCAACCCGGCATAATTACATTTCATCATACCCCGTCATATAATTATGTTTCCTACATACGGCAAGGCTCCGACTGCATGGTAGCCTAAATGCAGTCTTTGCGTTCCAGACAGTGTAAATAACGTCGCTAAGGGGCCTGCCATATGATTAAAAACTGTTGACTTCTATCAGCTGTTCCTTTAAGCTGTTTGGCTGGAAAGTTCAGTAGGTTAGGTCTGTAAAATGGATTAATTAATAATAATTATTAGCCCCCCTATTAAAAGTTATGGTCAGAAACCATCCCCAATATTCACGCAACATATTCCCAAAGTTTCATGCCGATCTGTCAAGTAGTTTTGAAGTCTATACATACAGACAGACATTCATTTTTATGTATATAGATGAACGAATGTATACATATTAAAATGTTAAAAAAGACGTAGTACTTGCCAAAATAACTAACAAAGAAATTTACAATAGAAAAAACTTCATAAATGGGAAGTTATACCAGAGACAAAGCCTTCAAGAGTTAGAACGAAATAAAGTGAAGAGAGAAAAGCTGAATCTGCTCAAAAAATGAAAAGCTGGTGGGCAAACATGAAGAACAAGTCCAAAAAATGAACCATCTTCATTCAGCGTCTTCCACTATGGGAGTTGGGAGTTTTACGTCTAATAGTAATAATATATACATATTATAATCTGTATAGATATAAAGTGAAATACACATATATATATATAGATAGATAGATAGGTATATTGCAGTCACGACCGCCCAGGACTGGTTTTGGATGGGTGACCGTGCTTCTGTTACTTACGGCCGCATTTATAAAGGTAACTTGAAGCGTTCTTATCTGAGTACGACTTGGAAAGGCGCTATTACATTGAACGTGGTCACAAGCTAACCTAACATCGAAATGTAATTTCAGATATCAACAAACATAGATGAAAAGATGAAAGAAATGCACTTTGTGTAAATTTACAGTTAATGTTCTCCTCCTCCTTCTACTTTTTCCCCTCTTTCTTTTTCTTCTACTTCTTCTCCTCCTCCTCCTCTTCTTCTTCCTCCTCTACATCTTCTGCTTAGTCTTCTTATACGTCTTATACTTTTGTTTTTAACGGCTTCTCGGTTTTTGCTGCTTTTTCTTTATGTGTCTCCTATTTCTCTTCCTTCTTCTTTACCTATTCTCCTACTTCTTCCTCTCTTTCTTCTTCTCCTTCTTCTTCGTCGTCGTTCTCTTCTTCTTTTTCTTCTTCTCCCACTTACTATTTTTCCAATAATTCTTCCTTTTCTTCCCCTTCTTCTTACCATCCCTTTACTTCTTCTTCTCCTCCTCCTTATTCTTCTTCTACTTCTTCTTCTCCTCCTCCTCCTCCTTTTTCTTCACCTCCTCTTTTATCTTCTTCTTCTTCTTCTCCTCCACTCTCTTCTACTTCTTCTTAGTCTTCTTATGCACCTTATCTTTTGTTTTTAACGCATCCTCGCTTTTTACTGATTCTTATTTTTATATTTCCTCGTTCTTCATCTGTTAATTCAGTGCTTTTCTTCTTTTTTCATTTTATTAATCTTATTCTTCTTCTTTTACCTCCTTTTTGTCCCACTTCATCTTTTTCTTCCTCTTTCTCTTTCTCTTCTTCTTCCTCTTCTTCTTCTTCTTCCTCCTCCTCCTCCTCCTCCTCCTCCTACTCCTTCCCCTCCTACTCCTCCTCCTCCACCTCCTCCTCCTCCTCCTCCAATACCACCACAACTACCACCTCATCCACCTCCTCCTCCTCCTCAGTTTTCTCTTTTTCCCCTCTCCTTCATCATCCTCTCATCTACTTCATTTCACCTTCTTCATTCCTTCTTCTGCTGCAAACCTTTTTCTTCTCAACTTCCATTGCCATTCCTTCTCCTATCTCATAATCCTTTTCCCCCCTCTTCTTCTCCACCCTCTTCTCCATCCTATTGTCATCTCTCTTCTTCAAAAACAAACTTTGTTCCTCTTTCTCACCTCCAATCACTATTCCTTCTTTCTCTCTGTTTTGCAATGCTTTTATCACTATCCCATCCTTCACTTCCTAAACCTCAATTACCATTCTATCTCTCTCTTTTTTTGTCATGCTTTTATCACCATTCCGTCCTTCTCTTCCTCTCTCTCTTCTCTCTCATTCTGTTATAATCTGGTCTGTTATAATCACTGTGCTTCTGATAATATTTCCGAGATCGTTGCTGGTATGAATGATGACATATCCTCATTGGTTGAGTGGGCTGGGGCCCATTGTTTGAGTCTCAATGCTAGTAAATGCAAAAGCATGATTATTGGTTATGGTAGGCTGTACAACCAAATTGATTTTAATGCTTTGCCCAAGATTGAGATTGAGGGACACATGCTGCCATATGAGAGTTCTTTGAAAGTTCTAGGCATTCACCTCGATAAAAATCTGAGTTGGTCTACACAGGTTAATATCATGACAAAAAGGGTATTTGCTACTATGCACCAGTTGAAGCGACTCCGAAGGTTTCTTCCTACTCATCTTCGTACAACACTTGTGCGGAGTCTGGTATTGCCTATTATTGATTATGGCAGCATAGTGTATAATGACTTGACGGAGGAATTGAATTTAAAATTACAGCGTGCTCTAAATTATGCTATTCGTTTCATATTTGACGCAAGAATGGATGATCACATTACACCCTACTACAGAAGGCTGCGTTGGTTAAAGTTGAAGGGTAGAAGGAAGTATTTCTTGTTGTGTACTACATATCGCCTTATTGTAGAGAGGAAAGGTCCCCAATATTTGAAGGATAGGTTTACACTTCTTGCAAACATTCATTCTAGGGTCACACGGCAACATGAATTCTTCCTTCAGATTCCAAATCAACGTACAGTCATGTACAATCAGTCCTTCACTGCTACTGCTTCAAGACTTTGGAACCTCTTACCATTAAATATTGTATTTTCACCTACCTATAGAACATTTAAATACAGACTTTTCAATTTTCTGAATGAAGAGCTATAATTTTTTCAAGTTCAATTCAATTTTGCAGCGGTAGTTTATGTAAACAACAAGTTTTATTATTTTGTTTTTGTGTTCCATGTATCTGTTTTATTTCATTCTATTTAATTTTAATTTTATTTTTATTATCATTATTTTTTCTGCATTTGTATATTTAATATGTATCTGTCACCATAGGCGATAAGCCTAGTGACAATTAACAAATAAAAATATCTATCTATCTATCTATCTATCTATCTATCATTCCTCTCAGATTTCCTTACATCTGTGAGGATGCCGAATTAAATTCCAAGTCCGGCATCACTGTTTGTAACAAGGTTTTGTTCGAGACAGCGCTTCGCTGATTCATCACAGACAAAGTATCGGACTTTGTTAGTGCTTGTCACGAAGAAACAGTGAAACAGAATTTGATGGAAGAGAGAAGTAGAAAAAAGGATCCTCTTACTGAGATGCACCAGTCAAAAAAGCAGATGAAGAGGCAGTGACAGGAAGGGAAGAAGATTCGATTAGATTATCTGTCTCTATTTATGTAAATTTACAAACTTTCTTTGTAGTGGCGAAGGTGATATTGTGCAAGGTATCCATAATGAATAATAAGACGAAGTTGTCACAACCACATTTATTAAAAATATTGAGAAACTAGTTTCGGCTGTTATACCATTTTCACACGGCGTCTTCCACTTTGGGAGTTTACGTCTAATAATACTAATGTAAATGCGTAGGCTATGGATTTTGTTGGTAATTCCAACTCGCCGTTTGAGCCATGTTATGGGCAACATGGTGGACTCTATTTTAGGTGTAGTGTATTTCAAACATGGTGGACTCTATTTTAGGTGTAGTGTATTTGAAATTGTAGTGTTTTCCTGCCCAGTCCGTGGTCCGTTAGTCCAAATCCGCGTAGTTATTATTGCGTAAATTGTTACAGCGTTCTTAACAAGTTCAAGAAAAGATGAAATAGATATGATTTAATGAATAATTAGACGAAATTGTCACAACCACATTTATGAAAAAATATTGAGAAATTAGTTTAGGTTGTTATACCATTATCAATCTCAAACAAACTAAAACTAAAGTACAGAGTAGCTTAATGTATACTAAACATGGTATGATACTATTGGCTAAACGAAAAAGTAGCTGACCTTTATTGAAGTTGCGATTGGCTGACAAGTCACGCCCCCTGGTGGGAGGAGTAACAAGCAAAAATACGAGTCATAACAAGAAACAAAAAACTGTGATCATCTAGAAAGCAACAAAGAAGAACAATACACAATTAGGCTAGAATTGAATCAATTTAAAATTAAAAAATAAATAAATAGAAGCTCACTGAAATGCAGTCAAGGACAACCGAGAAAGATACCAAAGTACCGTTTTTAAAATGTAGGCTAGAATTACGACGAAACCAAGATAGTTCTATTGAAATGGTTAAAATAAATTTGATCATTTAAACTAGTATTCGAATTGTCTTTTCAATACAACTAACTTGGTTCCGTCGTAATTCTAGCCTACATTTTTAAAAACGATACTTACCGTTTTAAAAACGGTACTTTTCTTGGTTGACCTTGGCTGCATTTCACTGAGCTTCTATTTTTATTTTTTTTTAATTTTAAATTGATTTAATTCTAGCTTTATTGTGTATTGTACTTCTTTGTTGCTTTCTATATGTTCACAGTTTTTGGTTCTTGTTTCGACTCTAATTTTTGCTTTCTACTCCTCCCACCAGAGGGCGTGACTTGTCAGCCAATCACAACTTTCAATGAAGGCCAGCCTCCTCCTCGCTCAGCCAATATTATCATTCCATGTTTAGTATATATTAAGCTAATCTTCACTTCAGTTTTAGTTTGTTTGAGATTGATGATGGTATATCAACCGAAACTAGTTTCTCAATATTTTTTAATAAATGTGGTTGTGACAATTTCGTCTTATTCATCATAAATTTACAAATTTTGAATATAAGTAGTTAAAAACAAAATTATCAACATCACATATATAGTGCAAGATATTATTTTCAATGATCATTTGTATGATCTTGATGATATTAACTATGGTGATGACAATCTAAGCGATGCAATCACATGAAATGGCGAAGTTTGGACAAAGATTCGTCCATTCTTGAAACTTAACCAGAGATTCAGATATTTATTTGTTAATTGCCACAAGGCTTGTCGCCTATGGTGACAGATACATATTTAATATACAAATGCAGATAAAAATAAAACAGATACATGGAACAAAAACAAAATAATAGAACTTGTATACATAAATTATTATTGCAAAATTGAATTGGCCATGAAAAAATTATAGCTCATTCAGAAAATTGAAAAGTCTATATTTAAATGTTTTATAGGTAGGTGAAAATACAATATTCTATGGTAAGAGGTTCCAAAGTCTTGAGGCAGTAGCAGTGAAGGACTGATTGTACATGACTGTACGTTGATTTGGAATCTGAAGGAAGAATTCATGTTGCCTTGTGACCCTAGAATGATTGAATGCTTGCAAGAAGAGTAAACCTATCCTTCAAATATTGTGAACTTTTCCTCTCAGCAATAAGGCGATATGTAGTAGACAACAATAAATACTTCCTTCTACCCTTTAAGTTAACCAACGCAGAAAGAGAAAAGAGAGAGAGAGAGAGAGAGAGAGAGAGAGAGAGTGAGTGAGAATGTGAGAGTGAGTTTCAAATCCATCTCAACCAACCTACAAACCTGACTTGTACTTTTGCAGTTTTCAAAATCAAGTAGTAACTTTTCCCCCCAGTGAGGCGTAAAACTTGATTACAGTGTTGTCAACAGACTTGTCAACTACTTGTTCATGTCAGTGGGCTCGCGTGCCCCGATTTCCCCCCCCCCCCCTTGAAGACAACTCGCTTGTTGTTCCCCCTGATAGACTTACTTGGGATTTCCACCAATCCCTGCTCGTGTTTCATGCATGCAGTGTTGCTTGTTTTAAGCTATTTTGATAGCTACTATATCTATATATGGTTAACGAATATATATGGAGATGTATAGAACTATATCTATATATTGTTATCGCTTTATCAACATATTCATGTATGGTTGTCGCAATATCAACATGTATGTATAAAACTAAATGTATATTGTTATCAACCATATAATGTGCTACGTCTATATACAGTACAAAATATATATATTTATCGCTATATAAAAATATATGTATATGATCATATAGATATACGACTTTATCCATACATAGTCATCGCTATATCAATATATACATAATTATATATATATATATATTATATAGTTGCCGCTTTATCGCTATCATGCAACTTTTACATGCATAAATGATGGAAAATGTGAAAACTCCTTTTCCCCTAGGTGCAATGGGGTGAGAAAAACTCATTAGAACTTTTGATGATGGCGACAATATGTCAGCCATATTGGATGGATTAATGTGATGGACGGTGAATGAAATTTGTTGAATTTAGATTGAAAATTGTAGCATTAGTTTATGTAACACCACCAACCATTATACTAGTAGTTCTGTGAAGAGTAGACCTCACGCCCAAGAATAAGTGTGCTTGCATGTGTTCGATGATGATCACCATCACAAAATTAAGCGTAATGTGAATTAATTTGTGTTGTCTAATGTCTGTTTTCCTCAAAAGTCACTCTATCACGTCACCAAGTCTACGTCTCTATTTTCCAGACATCTGATTGCTCAATCAGATTAGATTTTACATGTATGATGAATTAATTAAAATATATTATTACTGGATTTCCTGGAAATTCGACTGCAAGTCGTTGAATTCACTTAAAAAGTTGATAGAAAAATACCAATTAAATTCGTATGTTTTGGGGGAAAGAATCGGCAATATTGTTCATCAAAATAAAATTCCTAGTTTTGCATTTAAAATTTAAATTTTTCATTTAAAAATTTGTAATGAAAGGAGTAGTGAAAGGATAAGCCTGTTTTATCTTTACTTGATTGTGTTTTGTGTAATAAATTAATGAATAGAAAATTATCATTAACTTAGAAATTACTTGCTAGTATACGTAATTGAATTATCTGAAATGATTTGTTTTCCTCAAAAAAATATGTTATTCTTATGAATGATAACTTAACTTATATGAAGGCTCAACCACATGAATAAGAGGCTATCTTTAAATATTTTTTAGTATATTTCATAAAAATGAAGAGGTATAACATATACAGCATACCCCAGTTGACTAAGTAGGGTTACAATGTAGCAAAGTCAAAGGAAAATAAATCAAAACAGTGTAATCAAATTTCCTAATCTAGAAAAAAGATAATTATAATTTTCAATAACGGGAATTATCTTTAAAATAAATTAGATTTGTAAATCTTACTCTAGTTACTAGACAGAATAACCATACATGACTTAAGTTTTACAATATATCAAAATATAAGAAAAAGAAATCAAAACAGTGTAATCAAATTTCTTAATCTAGGAATAAAATATTAATAATAATCAATAAAGAGAATTATCATTAAAATAAATTAAATTTGTAAGATAAGAACTATTTTGGGATGATGAGAATAAGATTCTTGGATTTCTTGTTCCATAACGATCTGCGTTGTTAATATTGAATTTTTGTTGTAAATTTAACGTCTTTCTATCAGTTTTGGATTGTGAATGTATAATAACCTTCGGCCAAGTGTGAGTACATTTATTATATATTCATAATATAAAAATGACTGCAAGGCGTCAAATTTACAACGAAAAGTTAATGAGAATAAGATATTAATAATAATCATCAGTAAAGAGAATTATCCTTAAAATAAATTAGATTTGTAACTGTTTTAAGAAGAGTTTCCTGTTATCTTGGGTACACTGAAAGATCATAGGTAAACTAATAAATCTAGGTAGAAAAAGCGGCTCCACTTTTTATCCTGGATCTTTTTGTTCCCATCTTCTTAATGGTAAACAATTTTTCAGTTGCCGCTATCTTCCACACAAAATCGGTGCGAACCCAAATAAAAATTGATACCAGATTCTGCACATCACTTTATGATGTTCTAACCTTTTCTCGGGGAAGCTGAAACGTTCTAGCCAGGTACAGGTACTACCCTGAAACACTTTCATGATTTCCCGGGGGATCGTGATGAGGACCAACAATATTCGAGAATAATCTTTTTCTCGAAAAAAAAGGAGAGAAAAAGGAGTTTCAGGGATCGAAATTCTTGAGGGGGAGGGGGTGAGGTGTGTGGAGCGGAGAGGAATAGAGTGGTGGGAGGGAGAAGATAGTCGAGAGGTGAGAGTGGGAAGAGGGTAAGATGAAGTAAAAGAGGAAGTTGGAAAATATGATGAAGAGGTGGAACGGGAGGTGGGAGAATATCTTGAAGAGGATGATGGGGAAGTGGGAAATGATGAGTAAATGGGTGAAGAGAGGGATTAGATTACATTAGATTTCTTTATTCATGTAAGTTTACAAATTTCGCATAATATGATTAGTTAAAACAGAATTGTCAACATCACATAGATACTATATATAGACTTAGATTATAATTTTTATAGTGCTAGAAATTTTTACAGTGATGTTTGTATGTTATTAATGATATAAGCTCTAGTGATGACAATCTAAGTGATGCAATTACATGAAATGGCGAAGTTTGGACAAAGATTCGTCCATTCTTGACACTTAACCAGGGATGAGGAGGAAGGGGAATTGAGAGAAGAGGGAGGAGTGATAGAGGGGGAAAAGAGGAAGTGAAAGAAGTGGAAGAAGGAAAAGAGTGATAAGATGAGGAAGGAAATGTAGGAGAAGAAGGAGAAGCTATAGAAGGTGAAGAATCTAAAGAGGGGTAAGAGTGTGGAAGGGAAGTTGGTGAAGATGGTAAAGATGGGTAAGAGAGTTGAAGGGAAGTGGGCGAAGAGGGGGAAGTGATTAAAAGGGTTGAAGAGGAGTAAGTGGAGGAAGGAGAAGATGTTGAATAGGGAATAAGGTAAAAAGAGCTTAAGAGTGGTATGAGAAGGAGATTGAAAAGGGCGGAGAGGGGTAAGTGATAAAAGGGGAAGAGAATGACAATGGAAAAAAGGGTGGAAGGGGAAGTGGGAGAAAAGGGGGAAGTGATAAAAGGGGTTGAATATTAGTAAGAGGAGGAAGGAGATGATGATGTAGAGGGAAAGAGGTAGAAAGGCTTGAAAGAGTGGTAAGAGTAGAAGATGGAAGAGGCAAAGAGGGGTAAGTGATAAAAGGGGTAGAGAATTAAAGGGAAAGAGTGTGGAAGGGGAAGTATGAGAAGAGAGGAAGTGATAAAAGGGGTTGAAGAGGAGGAAGGAGAAGATGGTGATGAGTGAATGAGGTGGGAAGGCTTATGATAAGAGGAAGAGTTGGATGATGGTGAAGAGTGGTATGTGATGAAAGGGGAAGAGAATGAAGAGGAAACAGAGGGGTAGAGGTGTTGATGGGGAATTGGGAGAAGATGGGAAATGATAATAAGGGAAGAGAATGAAGAGGGAAAAGAGGGGTAGGAGTGAGGATGAGGAAGTGGGAGAAGAGGGAACAGTGATAAAAGGGGTTGAAGAGCAGTAAGATGAGAAGGAGAAGATGATGAAGAAGGATGGAGATGGTAAGAGGGGGATGTGGTGGAAGGTGATGATGGTGGAGAGTGGCTCAAGGAGGAAGGGGGGAGGAATAGAAAGTGGGTGGAAAGGGGAAGGAGAATTTCTTTTCAGGCAAAAATAAACAAACTGAAGGTTTCTGCAAAAATTCAAACAGCAAAGAAAATCCAGAGTATATGGTAAGCAAATATAATCTCAGGGAAAAAGTAGTTTTCGATAAGCATCAGGGGGGGGAGGAGGAGGAGGAGGAGGAGGAGGAGGAGCTTTCCAATCCAGGGTTTTACCTTTCAGAAAAAAGATGGAAATATGGAGCAGGTATTCAGATTACTTTTAAGCTCAAGACCTCTGTGAACAGTTGAATGATTTCGTGTGGTCAAAGGCATTGTTCACTGTTTTGAGAAATAAAAATCTCAGATATTCAAAGTAATGCATCAGACGAGGACATACTTGTGCATATGGGGAATTGATAGCCACGAGCCGAAGCAGGCAACTGTTCAATCCGATAAGATAAGCAATGCTCTCCTGTGCCCTCTTTGTAAGTGTGATCGATCGGATTGGCCAGCAAAAAGACACTGTTTCACAAAATCACTTTCCGGTGGTTCGGAACCCACCTAAAATTGTAGGTCCATGTTTCCAATGACATGGCTCAAGCGGCGAGGTGGAACTACCCGTAAGGGTCTCCCCACCAATGAAGAACATACCCATTTACTTTTATATGGTTTTGTATGAGCGTGTTCACACCTACGGACTCTCATCTGCATCGTGGAAGGTTCTATCTCTCTCTATTACATTCTACCTTTTACTGTTCATTCTTTTTCTTTCCTACCACCTTCTATTAACCATTTTTTCTTTCCATGGAAATATTTGTTACCAAATGTGATGAAGTATGACAAATATGCGTCTTAAGCATATTCTCTGAGCTGTTCTAGAACAATCTGTTAAGTTCATTAACCTGTTATAGGAGTGGTAGATTTTAAGTTTTGAGTAAAAATATATCTTTTAGTTTGCCAATTTTCTATCTACCCAAATTGTAGTGAAGATTTATTTAATTTTGAACAACAGTAAATTATTGCTATTGTTATTCAGAAGTTGTATTAATTTTTTTAGTTGCTAATCGAATTCTTTTTGGAGGGAATTATTATTATTATCATCGGCTATTTTCGGAAGTGTTTCTTCCATTACCAAGCACTCAGTACAGTCAACTTTCTGCATTTTGAAAGATTAGATTTTGTGTTTTGAAAGCCGTGTGACCACAAGCTAGAGTGTAAGCCTAGAGCTTTAAAAGGCGTCTAAAAGCTAAAAGTATAGTGCTCTACTACTTTGTCTCTTGTAAATTCAATTTTCATGGAGCAATTAGTAATGCTTTTATAGAGTCCTGAGCATATATGGTTCCTTCTCTTTCCCTTTCTTTTTCTCCTATACTTTTGTAGCTATTTTTCATTTCCTTTCTCCTTTATTTCTCAATCATGGCTATATCTCTTACATTTTTATTCTTATAAACATTGAGAATTCTCTACCATGAAATGTGAACTATACTATTTTAGGATGGGAAGAAATAGGCTTTATCGAATTTTTTATTTTTAAACAAAATTCAACAAAAATTAGTAGTTAGGTTAGTAGACCTCAGAATAAGGCTGCTTGCCCAAAGGAACTTACTCCGTTACTCGATGTACTTTTTTTCTGAGGATGAAGCCCACATAGGTTTGAGACCTGTGCGTGGGTAATGAGTTTGATGATGGTGATTGATGAGTTGAACCTACAGTTTTAGGTGGGTTCCGAACCACCGGAAAGAATAAAGTACTCAATGATGATCACAATCGCAAAATTGAACACAGTCATCAGATGTAACCCTTGATTGAATTCAAGTAGTCTATTCCATGTGTGTTTTCCATGATAAGTTACTTTGTATCACATCATCAAGGCCGCATTTTTGTTTTCCAGACAGCTGATTGGTCGGATTTCACATAGATAGATAGTAGTTTATTCTCAAATAAATAAATTTACAACAAAAGAACATTTCAATGTCTTACAACTATTAGTAAACGAAAGAAACAAATTTAATATAAGCTATACAGAAACTAAATAAAAACTACAAAATTGTATTATCTACTGAAAAGGTATCAGGTATTTACAAAATAATGTTAATGAAATTTGTCGAATTACATAGTAATCAATTGTTATTATATTTTATAAAAATATTACAAATGATATGTTTCTCTTAAGCAAATATGTAATTCTCATGAATGATAACTTAATTCATATGAATAAGGATCAACGAGATGAACCTGGAAGCCCGAGGGCTATCTATGAATCTGATTCCAATTGCATGTGATGGAGAAGATCATTTTAAAAATCATATGTTCCTATAGAAGTAGGCCTATTAGCCACAATTTGTTCCTTCTAAATATCCTTTAAATGCAATCAAATTTCGAAAATTCTTATACATTCATCGCTGGGCATTTCTTAAAGGAAGATCATTGCAAATTTTATAGAATTTGGTTCACGCGTTGAGCCGTTATTGCGTTACAGACAGACAAATGCAAAACGGTTGATTTGAAACAGAGACCTTTCTTCGTTCGATTAAAAAGAGAATCAAGAATTCTAATGAATACGGTTATACATTATATACCCGGTGGTTCGGAACCCACCTAAAACTGTAGGTCCAGCTCATCAATCACCATCATCCAACTCATTATCTACGCACAGGTCTCAGACCTATGTGGGCTTCATCCTCCAAAATAGAACATTGCATGGAATTTTTAGTCAAATCACCATAAGCGGATTGAGCCGAACGCCATGTTTAGTGGATCTGCCATTTTGTGTAATTCCATTGGTGAACGTCATAGCTACGACAGCCAATCAGGAGCCAGCAAGTCCAACCCAGAATATATCCAGCTATCTTATTGGCCGATGGGTGTTTTTTTTTTTAAGAATAAGAATAAGAGTTTCATGTAGGCTTCCATCTAGAACATCTTATGATTTTATTTTTCTTATATTTTATTCTTCTTATTTTCGAGCACGATCATAGTCCTTTATTCTTTATACCAGCCTTCAAATCTTTTAAAGGAACATCACTTCAATATTGGAGAGTATTGGAATCATAGGTATTGTATTAAGTTACATTGAATTTCATCAATCACCGTCATTCAACTAATTACTCACGCACAGGTCTTAGAACTATGTAGGCTTTATCCTCAAAAAAAGAAATTATCCGTAAATGCGTTACAGACAGACAAATGCAAAACGGTCGACTTGAAACAGAGATCTCTCTTCGTATGGTCAATTCCTATGAAAACAAATTACTTAAGATTCAGTGTCATATAGTTGTACCATTCATATTACTGGAAGGTTTTTCTTGGAATGATTGTTACCAATGCAAGAAGTTTCAGAGAAAAACAATTTTTTTCTGATTACACAAATTCTCAATTGACAAATATTGATTAAGTTTCATGCAGTTTTTTTACAATTTCTGTGTCAACAACTTCTAAACCTTTCTTCCTTTTACAATAGTTTTCCTTAAAAAATCAGTGCGTTTTCTGTTTAAACTGTAGTCCAGGGGTTCTTAAGCTGGTTCAAGGGGCACAGAGCGGCCAAGAGCCAAACCAATTTTATATATTGAAATTTCCACTTAATCTACATAAGTTACTTATGCTTACTTATGAGTTATTTATGGTTACTTAACATCAGAAAAATAATACATCCAAGTAGAAAGGCAATAACCAACTAAAAGAAAATCTACTAAATTTCCAATAAAAGACCAGTAATCAAATAACTTTAAACATTCTCAAATAAATTCAACTAATATCTAATTTAATCGGAATTTCAAATGATAGTCTAGCAATTTCAGTATAGCATCTTCAAATTAACTAAACTAGTTTAAAACAAATTCAACTTTAACATTCTTAAATAATTTCGGATTATCGTACATGAGATCCAACAAATAAAATCGTATCTAAATTCACATTACTCTTAATAAAGTCTAAATTAAACACAAAATAATAATCTACTGCCTTAAATTACGGAGAGAAATTACCTTTGGAAATTCCAGGATTAACACACGATCAACGTTATGATTCATGGCCTATTCAATAACTTACTGGCCAACGTTTGGATAGATTTGAAGAAATATTCAATTGAAATATAAATTTAATATAAGGAGAGCGCAAGAAGCCCTATTTAGCAGGGTAGTGAGTAGTTGATTGGAGAAGTAAAGGCCGCACTATATAACGTTACGTAGTGTGGCCTTGCTGAAGCCGGAGCAGAGGCTTGACAAGTCTGGTGACATTGACATTGAGCATTGAAAGTGAACGCTGCTGAAAGCGAAAGGCCAGTAGCGGTGTGTCGTTTGGGAAGGGGAAGAGTTACCGTTTGGTAAGGCGGGTGGGAGAGGTCAATGACCGCACACTGTGCCAGCTGAATAGAAACATATATATCTATCACTGTATAGTAATACCAACTGCTAGCTACGCTGGGAGTAGCTGTATTGCATTTTCAGCGAGTTTGTTTGAGGCCAAACTATAATAAATAAATAATATAGTGAGGCCCTGATCTATGGAAGCTCTCGCATAGACTTGCTTTACACCCTTTGGTTTGGATGGGGGGGGGGGGGGGGGTAAAAATTTTCGAGGGAGGCGTCAGTATACCAGAATAGTTGAAAAAACTGTAATTAACCCAGATTTTTTATATTTCATAACATTATTTTATTAGATTTTATTTATTTGTATTAGATTTTTTATTTTATTAAATTTCAACTTAAAATTTGGATAAAGAAAACTCAATTATAATAAAAATTAGACGTAAAACTCCCAAAGTGGAAGACGCTGAGTGAAGATGGTTCATTTTATGGACTTGTTCTTCTTGTTTGCCCACCAGCTTTTCATTTTTTGTGCGAATTCAGCTTTTCTCTCTTCACTCCATTTTGTTTCAACTCTTGGAGGTTTTGTCTCTGGTATAACTTCCCATTTATAAAGTTTTTTCTATGTAAATTTTTTTGTTGGTTATTTTGGCCAGTACTAGGTCTTTTTCAACATTTCGTATCCATTCTCCTCCATTGACAAGTGATACTACATAGTTTACAATTCTTTTTGTTAGTTCTTTTTCAGTGCATCCCTCTTCAGGTTATACTTGTGTGGAGGGATGGCTTGCACTCTAAATAAGACAACTTAAATAATAAAAGCACAGTCACTGTGTTTGCTTGAAAAAAATATATGTACCTAATATGTAATAATAGTCATACTTATTCTTCTATAGCAATATCAAAGCATTCCAAAATAAGAGAACCTAAATTATGAAGAACAGTGTTCGAGTAAGAATATATATGCATATTATAATAATTAGTGATTTAAAATATTCTTTAAATATTGTTTATTGTTAAAATAGAGGAGGTCAAGCCGATGCAACATCCTTCCATAATAAATAATTAGCAGTTTAGCTTATTAGTCTCAGACTAGGTGCTAGAATAACTTCAGAAAAAAAATAATGATAATTATACTGATTCTCCCATAGAAATTAAAATATACCAATCAGAGAAAGCCACAGAAATCAGAAAAATACCAAATATTTCTACATTGATACAACATTTTTTTCAAATAAACCAAGGAATACATTTAATACAGGCATTGAGGAAATAAAAATTCAATAGACATGAGAATTTAAGCACAGCATATCTTCCTTCAAATATTAATTTGTTTGTGGAGGCAATAGAGTTTATTTTTAAACAAGTTGTAAGTGGGTGTACTTGATGGCAAATTATTGAACAAACGAGGTCCTTTGGAAAATTCATGTTAAGAAACTGTTCAAGTTCTGTGTAGGGCTCCCTCAATCTACTCATACCCCCACCATGAATGTGTGTGTTCTATAGTTTTTTTAACATTATTTCTTGAAGACTCCGGTTGTGAATTATAAGACAAGTCAAGTCAAATCATATAATGCTACAATTCTTATTCAGTAGTTACCACAATTAAAAAATAAATTAAATGAGTCAAGGCTCAAGACGAACTGCGTTGTTAATATTAACTTTTCAAGCTAGACAGAAAAACTTAAAAGTCCAAGACTACTCAGAAAAGCTTATAAGTTGGAAGGCCCCCCCTCGATTTCTTCACCCAGATAAGCTGCACTGTCTGCGAAATAGATGAATTGTTTCGGTTCAAAACTGTAGAGTATAAATAAGGAAGCGTTTCAGGCAATCCCTTAATTAGACCAATGCAGAAAATAATCTAAAGATTCAATCACGAAAAGATTGTCTAAACTGGAATAAATTGCATTGATTTGTTTCCCCTGTGGGTTAATCACTGGCTCAAAGGTTTCGGATTCGATTCCCCGAATGATTATCCAGAAGCCACTCCCGTGTTTCGGAGAACACGTTATGCCTGGCGGTCCCGGCTGCCTAAAAACAGTCAAATTAAAATTGATCACGCATTTAAAGTTAAAAAACTTGACGTACCATACATGATTATAACACAAGAAGCCGAGGAGATTATCAGTTGGTGAGTCATAATAGTAGTTTATTTGAACAAAAACCTAGTTATATTGGAAGGAAATTCTACAACCAGCAACCACAGATTTTTAAAGAGTCTCGAAAATATAGAAACATTCAAAAAACAGTTAAATAATATTTTGTTAAAGCTTATTAAAGTGTACGAAAGTTCCTTTCACATCAAAATTAAGCCTCACCTCAAGTAATTTAATTTGCAATTGTGGTAACCAGTGAATAACAATGGTAATAATGGTAGGAAATTCTATAACAGGCTACAGCAGTTTTTCAAGAGTCTTGAAAATAGAGATATTCAAAAATTAATTTAAAAAATATTAACTTTTCAAGTGAATTAAACGTCTTGCAGTCAAATTTTATTAAAAATAAGTAGTATTTCACTTACTTTGTAGGCCAAACGTCAAGGCCTTGAAGATGGGTTTCAACAACTCGAAAACGTTTGGCCTACAAAGTAAGTGAAATACTACTTATTTTTAATAAAATTTGACTGCAAATCGTTTAATTCACTTGAAAAGTTAATATTTTTTAAATTAATTTTTGAATATCTCTATTTTCAAGACTCTTGAAAAACTGCTGTAGCCTGTTATAGAATTTCCTACCATTATTACCATTGTTATTCACTGGTTACCACAATTGCAAATTAAATTACTTGAGGTGAGGCTTAATTTTGATGTGAAAGGAACTTTCGTACACTTTAATAAGCTTTAACAAAATATTTTTTAACTGTTTTTTGAATGTTTCTATATTTTCGAGACTCTTTAAAAATCTGTGGTTGCTGGTTGTAGAATTTCCTTCCAATATAACTAGGTTTTTGTTCAAATAAACTACTATTATGACTCACCAACTGATAATCTCCTCGGCTTCTTGTGTTATAATCATGTATGGTACGTCAAGTTTTTTAACTTTAAATGCGTGATCAATTTTAATTTGACTGTTTTTAGGCAGCCGGGACCGCCAGGCATAACGTGTCCTCCGAAACACGGGAGTGGCTTCTGGATAATCTTTCGGGGAATCGAATCCGAAACCTTTGAGCCAGTGATTAACCCACAGGGGAAACAAATCAATGCAATTTATTCCAGTTTAGACAATCTTTTCGTGATTGAATCTTTAGATTATTTTCTGCATTGGTCTAATTAAGGGATTGCCTCAAAACCCTCCTTATTTCAACTCTACAGTTTTGAACCGAAACAATTCATCTATTTCGCAGACAGTGCAGCTTATCTGGGTGAAGAAATCGAGGGGGGGGCCTTCCAACTTATAAGCTTTTCTGAGTAGTCTTGGACTTTTAAGTTTTTCTGTCTAGCTTTCTTCCAGTTTTCAATTTTCAACTTCGATTCGCTTCAATTAGAAGTTGGCCGGTGCGAGACGGCGAAGAAGATGAAGAAGAAGAAGGAGGAGGAGAAGAAGAAGATGAAGAAGAAGGAGGAGAAGAAGAAGGGATAAGGGGAAGAAGAAGAGGGATAAGAAGAAAAATAAGAAAGAGGGATAAGGAGAAGAAGAAGAAGAAGAAGAAGAAGAAGAAGAAAAAGGAGGAGGTGAAGAAGAAGGAGAAGGAAGGGATGAAGAAGGAGGAGAGGAAGGAAGAGGAAAAAGGGAGAGGAGAAGAAGAAAAAGAAGAAGACGGTGTGAAGAAAAATAAGAAAACGAAGAAGTAGAAAAAGGAGGAGAAGAAGAAGAAGGAGAACGAGAAGGAGGAGAACGAGAAGAAGAAGAAGGTGTGAAGAAGGAAGAAGAAAAAGGAGGAGAAGAAGAAGAAGGAGAACGAGAAGAAGAAGAAGGTGTGAAGAAGGAAGAAGAAAAAGGAGAGGAGAAGATAAGGTGAAGGAAGAGAAGAAGAAGGAGAAGAAGAAGGAGAAGATAAGAAGGAATGAGAAAAGAAGAATAAAAAGGGAGAGGAGAAGAAGAAGGAGGAGAAGAAGATGGAAAATAAGAAGGAGAAGAAGAAGGAGGAAAATAAGGAGAAGAAGCAAAGGAAGAAGAAAAAGGAAGAGAAAAATAAGATGAAGAAGAAGGGATGGGGGAAAATAAGGAGAATCCTGGGTCAAGTTTTAGAGATTTCGTCCAATGTTTGTCTTTCTCACTCTGCCTCACTCGCTTATCTTTCTTCGTCTTCTTTTTCTTCTTCTTCTTCTTCTTCTTCTCCTCCTTCTCCTTCTCCTTCTCCTTCTCCTTCTCCTCTCCCTTTTTCTTCTTCCTTCTTCACACCTTCTTCTTCTCCTTATCCCTTCTTGATCTCCTCCTTCACCTCCTTCTCCTTCTCCTATGTTGTTGTTCTTCTTCTTCGTCTTCTTCATCTTCTCCTCCTCCTCCTACTTTGTTCTTCTCTTCTTTTTTTCTTCTTCTTCTATTCTTCTTCTTCTATTGTTTTTCTATTCCTTCTTTTTCTTCTTCTTTTTCTCCTCCTTCTCCTTCATCTTTTTCTTCTTCTTCTCCTTCTTCTTTTTCTCCTCCTTCTCCTTCTTCTTCTTCTTCTTTTTCATTTTTTCTTCTACCCTTTCTTATACTTCTGCCTCCAATTTTAATTTCTTGTGTTATTCTGCTCACCTTCATAATTTTCGCCTTTTTCATTATTCTTATTTTCCTTTTTCTCCACCTCCTCCCTTTTTCCTTCTCCTTCTCCTCCTTATCCTTCTCCTCCCCCTCACACCTCATCCTTCGCCTCCATGACCTACTCTCTCTTCTCCCTCATACTGCTTATTCTCTTCCTCCTCCTCCTGTTTGTCTCCTTTGTCTTCTCCTTCCTTTTCTTCTCTTTCTTCCTCTCTTCTCTACCTTTTTCTTCTTCTTCTTCCTCGTATCCTATTCTTTCTCCTCATCTGCTTCCTTTCTTCTTCTTCTTCTTTTTCATCTCTTTTTTGTAGGACTACTGCTACTATTACAACTACTACTTCAACATCGTCTCCATCATTATACTACTACTTCTCTTTTTTTCTTCTTCTTCTTAATCGTCTTTCTTCTTCTCCATCTTGTCTTTCAACTCCATTTCCTTCTTACTCCTTTTTCTTCGTCTCCCTATTCCTTCATGTTCTTCCTCTTCATCTTCTTTCCCCTCATCTTCTTGTACTTCTTCTTCACCTTCTTCTTCCTTCTCCTTCTTCTCTCTTCTGCTAAAACTAATATCTTCAGATCTGCCAGCTAATTAATTCTGCTCCACTCGAGGCTGATCTTCAGCCCCTTCTTAACTTCTCTCCCCCCTCTCTTTCCCTCTCACTCTCTCTCAGTTTCCCTCTTTCCTTCTCACTCTCCTTTTTTCTCTCCGGGGAGATGGTTATCTCTTTCTTGAAGTTTCTATTCGCCGTCTCAAGTGATTACTCTTTTGATTTTGCTTGGGGCGAACAAGAAAGGTCAGCTCTATTTTGGATTAAGCCCCGCTGCTGAATTAAAAATTGTTTCAGACCAATAAAGATATTCATTGCATTTTAAGAAAAATTAAATAATGATCTGGGCCCTGTATAGTAGTTGTATTTTCAAAGTGAAACAATTTTTTTTTTTTTTTTTTGAGTGAAGTTTTCAGTGATTCTGAATTTGATTTTGTGAACTAACCCTAGAGTTTTGGAAAACGGAACCAAGTCAGAATTTGCAAAGAGAGCAGTTTTGGACTCTAAAGTCTGCTGCGTCTTTGCATTCATTGTATTTTTATCTCAATTAATAAATGTCTATTAAGAATTATGATTGTTTGAAAAATTTTACTTAAAATGTTTGTTTATTCATTTCAATAGAAAAATAAATGGGTGAATGAAAAAATAAATATAGGGTCTGTATTACAGGAGCTTCACAGTCTTTAAACTAATATTATTGGTACTGCAAAAATTTAAGAAGTTCATGTTATTTTCTATATTTTTATTTGTAAATTGTTGTGCAATAGGTCGCGAAACTCCAAATTAATCATTACAATGTAGGAGGGATAAGGAAGTGTAGGGAGCATGAAGTCAGAATTTGTAGTGGACGCCATCTTTAGCGACCTTTTGGTGGCTATGCTCCACTATAGATATACACCAATGCGGTTTGTAGCTGTTATAATCTGATCTATTTTTTTTCTTTTTGTAGATTACGTCTTGGAGACTCCAGTTGAGGAGTATAAGACAAGTCAGATTAACAATTATACTCTTGTACACTAGTTACCATAATTACTATATCAATTAGTTGAGGTGAGGCTTAATTTTGATATAAAAGTCTCTATGAACTCTCTACCTTGGCTACCTGTAAAGATTTCTACCACTACCACTCTACACATGAGAGGCTACACATCACCTTTTTTTCCAACCCACAGAGCTCTGGGTGGGCATTTTGTCAACTACTACAACTGTTCACCAAAAGGTTAGTTGGTTAGGTTTTTTGTTGTTATTCCTGTTCCTGATTCGAAACCTGCATAAAACAACCAAAAACCTAACCTTTCTATACCAACCGTAACCTTTACCAACAGTTGTAGTAATTGACAAAATGCCCAACAACAAAAAACCTAACCAACTAACCTTTTACTAACCTTACCAACAGTTGTAGTAGTAGACAAAATTCCCACCCAGAGCTCTGTAGGTTGGAAAAAAAGGTGATGTGTAGCCTCTCATCTCTACACTCTGTTGTAGGTTATGGTCCAGTCAACCTGTGTCGAAGAACACCAGTTGAAGGAAAAAAATAGTATAAAGCTAATTTTTCCCCCATCGACTACCATCATTTAGACAAGTGTTTAGCCAAAAGTCCCCACCCCTACCCCCCTTGCTTCCCCCCCTGTGCCCCCCCAAACATGAAAAGTGTAAGGGTTTCGTAAATCACGTCTATCTCGATTACTAAATAACATATTGGATTGAAATTTATTTTAATCTCTTCACTATAACATTGTCTGCAATTAATGTCCAGTTAACTTTCATCGTAACTTTTACCGTTTGTTTGTAATTCGTATGAAAAGGTAAAAATTGTATATTTTTGGCACGTAATTTTACTTTTTGTCACAGACCTTTTTACGCCGACATTTTATGGAAGAATGTTTCCCACAAAAGTTGTAGCTCCTATTATTACCTTTAAAATGATATAAAACAGTACTTACTTTGTTGAGGATCCAGCGAGATCGAGTCGGTGTAATGCAGAATGCATACTCTGTCATGGCAGGTTCGGTCGAGGTGGGGCCGGCTGGCGTGGCGTTGCAATGCAAATATTATTGTATAGTGAGATTGTTTTTTATCTTTAAGGTACACTTTTGCATTTTCTATAAGAAAAACTAATCGAGTTTCATTGAAACAGAAATTCCTCACTTTTTTAATTTGTTTCAAATAATAATAATAATAAGTCCTTATATACAGCTAAAATAGATATTTTAAATAGTTTTTGGTTTGAAAATGCATGTAATATTAGGCTTGAGTGATCAATTCAGATAGGTTCTTTTTGAAATTTTGTTGGATAGGCCCTTCTACTCTTTGCAAGAGTTTTTCTCTAATTTTTAGTAATTAATGTTGTTTTTGTGTCATATTTATTTTATTTTTTGACGTTTGTCCGATGGCAAAAAATGCAATTTATCTCTATCTGTGCCTTGATGGATGTTTTCAAAAATGTTTTTCCACAGATTGTAGGCGTAGTTGAAACATTTGAACTGACATGAAGATATAGTAATAGTGAACTACTTTGTTTGAATTTCACGGTAATATAGGACCTTGTAGTAGGACCTTAAATGCTTTCATTTCCGGTTACATGTTTTTTAAACATTGGCGGTATATGTTATGCTTCCTCCATTTTCTTATACCTCCTTGATTACAATCTTCTAAAAGTTTGTTCTTTAAAAATAATTCCACTGTGATTAATCATTTATTTTGGAAAAATATTTGATTAAAACGAGATTTTGAAATCAAATTTCTATTCTCAGCTCTTGTCCTTTATACACTAATTCTTGTGGTTTTGTGACAGTTTTTTACAATTTTCAAGCATTTGCAATTCATGAATTTGAAACATTTTAGGCTCATTTTAAAGCTTAAGAAATGAGGAAATTTTTCATGTGAAATTTTCATTATGGCACCATAAAAACTAATCAAGAAAAATCTCTGAAATTTCAGTAAGATTTCGGAAAATCCACTTTTCTGTACTTTGACCCCTATAAAAACACCCTAAATGATCGGGCTACATATTGAAAATACGTGTATCTTTAGCGAAATGTTGTGCGCTTTCCAACAATGTCATCATAATTCCAATCCGATCCGTAGATTTTTAATTATTGAGCATTTAATGGCGGAAAGTGAGCGTATCTCGAGAAAGTCATTAAATCGAGATATTTTGAAAACAAAGGCCCCATTTCAAAAACGTCACTGAACATTTTTTGTCAGAAATTTGATGTAGCATATCTGATAACCGGCTTTTACACCTTCATGGGACACCCTGTATAATAAATGTACTCACATTCGGCCGAACGTTTTCGTGGTATTGAATCTCATCTTCAAGGCATCCTAGATCGGCCCTTGAAGATGAGTTTCAATACCTCGAAAACGTTCGGCCGAATGTGAGTACATTTATTATATATTCACAATCTAAAACTGGCTGTAAGTCGTTAAATTTACAACGCAAAGTTAATATTAACAACGCAGATCGTTATGGAACAAGAAATCTAAGAACTTATTATGAGGAATGACGTTCTTGAATTCTATTTCAGTTTAATCTCATTATTCTACAAGCTGATAATTATTACTAATCATTTCATACTCTGCCTATTTAATAATATTAATTATTGTATTGTTTGTTGCAGGTGAGTGAGCTGTTATTGCATTGTTGTCATTCTATGGAAATGTGAGTAATTTTCTTCCATAAAATTCACTTATTAGACATTATATTTTGGACACTCTTAAAATTCAATAATCATTGTTCTCTGAAATATTTCTGAATTTGTGTAGTTCTCAATATTGAAAAAACTTATACCTTTCTCATCTTCAAATACCTTACAAAATTTCTGACAAAAAAAAATAGAAGGATACCTTACAAAATTTAGTGAAAAAAGGGACGATAACAAAAATATATTTCCCTGGATACACTGTCTAAATACACTCAATGTCTGAATACACTGTAAATATATCACATTTAAACTGACCGAATTAATTTATACCATAATAATATTCAGAATGGATGGTAGGGAGCAAACCGAGGGGGGGGGGGGGTTAAATGTTGATGTATTCCTTTTAAATAGTCTACTTATAGACCATTGAAGTAAACTGAATTTGTGTGTATTTTATGGTAGTTGTCGATATTACTTAGTGTTTTTTTCCTGGTTATATTTCTGGTGAATTCATTTCATTGACAAGCCTTTCAGGCTAAATTTATGTTTCTGTTCTGAATTTCCAAATTTGGATTAGAATAGAATAGAATAGAATGACTTATTTATTTGTTGACGTGGCGAAGTTTGGACAGTAATGTCCACTCTACCACTTATCCACGATTCTGAGATAGGAAAGCGAATAAAAATTATTATTCAAATCAAATCGCATGAAATCAATTGCAAAACAAAATATATAACTACATTTCTCAATATAATAGAAATGAGTGCATTTAAAGGAAATATATATGCGACTAAACAATATGTGTGAATCCTGTTTATGGTAGTGAGTAGATTGGGGGTTTTTCAAGCAAATTAAAATTTCTTTCTAACTTTTTCAAAATTTTTCAAACGAGATTATGAACATGATGAAATATCTTTTTAGGTCAGAAACTTCGTCTGGTGTAGCGAGAATTCATTCCACCACCCGAGCAAGAGACCTACATATCGTATGAATGTATTCCCAGTTATTTGATCATAACCTCAATTAAATCATCCTCATTTCTCCATTGAAATGATGGCTGCCTTTTGAATACAAATGGGGGAAATTCCTTTCAAAACGTTCAGCTCCCAAAAGCAACCAGGATTAGCAGAGATTCTCTGTATCATGTCTCTTCTAACGTTTTCAGGCTCATTCTCATTTGAAGTTGTGGGTTAATTAGTCGGATTAGACTCTCTCGTTTTTCTCTCTTTCTCACACACACACACACTCTTTCTCTCTCTCTTTGCCTTTTTCTCTACTCTTCTTTCTGAACCCCTATCTTACTATCTTTATTTCTCTCTTTCTCATTCTCTCGCTCAATCTCTCTCTAGAAAGTAATCTAATCTAACCTAATTTCTCTCTCTTTTACGGTCAAGTGTTGAGAAGGATATCCTTGAATATCCTCTTCCAAGAATGGACATTTATATGTTCAAACTTCGCCGTTTCATGTAGATACATCACAATCATATTATCGTCATCAAAATGCACCTTATATTCATATCGTTGAATAATTCTTTAGTTTAGATTTGTAAAATTGATAGAACAATAATTACAGTACTTATATATTTTTAACTATCATAATCTAGAATCTAAGACTGTGCATTTTGTAATCCACATGAATAAAGTAAATAATCTAAATCTAAATCTCTTTCACCCTTTGTCACTCTCTCACTCCCTCTCCCTGTATTTCTCTCTCCCTTACACTGGATTTCTATCTTCCTCTCACTCTCTCCCTCTCAATGTATCTTTCTCTCTCACCCCCTATCTTCTTCTAACTCTCGCTCTGTTTCTCTCTCTCTTTTTCGCGCTCTCTCTCACTCTCTTTCACCTTCTCAACTCCACCTTTTCAAAAAATGAAAAAATAAAAGCAGACTCTCCCTTTCACTCTCACACTCACTATTTCTCTTCCTTTCATCCCTTTCTCTTTCTCTCTATCGAACCCTTTCTCTCTGTCTCTTTTCTCTTCAACTTCGTCCACCAAGTAAAATAAAGGCAGCTTTTCAATTCTCCGTCTTTCTTTGAGAGAGAGAGAGAAAATAGAGTGATTGCGAGAGTGAGAGAGAGAGAGAAATTGAGAGAGAGATTGAGTAAGAGAGTTTGAGTCAATGAGAGGGCTCAAGTAAGAGTTCCTTTTAACGATAGAGAGCCTTTTTTGGCAGCCATCTTGTTGTGGCTACTTAAAGAGAGCTTAGATGAAATTAACAAAACTTGTACCACAAAGCTCACAGAACCACTAATACAGTTCGTCTCTGAATAGAGTGAAAAACATGCGTTCCGGAAAATTCGAGTACTCGGAAAAACTCTGCCAATGTTTTTGTCTTTTTCTCAAAAAACTTATTGGTTTATTCATATTTATATGTTTTTGAAGTTGAGTGAAAAGTTGTGAGTTCCTCTAATCACATGTTTTGAAATTTTGTAAAACGTGGAAAATTCCATATCAACGTTTCATTGAGTTCGGTGAGTGCGTGTAGTTTTTCCCAATCTGTATTAGTGACGTCATTCAAAACTTTTCAAACAGAGGTTTTTGTTTGAATTTAAAATTATACGGTTCTAATTGCAACGATATTGCTGGAATGTGAGAATTTTTATCGTTGAGAATTCTATATTTTTTCAACTTTTTTTTGGTGATTTTTAAACTAAACTTCAATGTTATTTCTTAGACAAAATTACTTGTACGTACTATGTGTGCTTTTAACTTTTCATGGTTCAGGGTTTGAGGATTTAATTGTTTTACTAGAGGTTTATTCGTGCTATGCAACGGAATTGGAGGTAGATTTTTTCAATAAAACTTGTGATACGTGGATTTTTTTTTGAGGATGAAGCCCACATAGGTCTGAGACCTGTGTGTGGGTAATGAGTTGGATGATGGTGATTGATGAGTTGGATCTACAGTTTTAGGTGGGTTCCGAACCACCGGGAAGTGATTTTACAGCAGAGAACGCCAACCGTCAATGCCAATACAATCCCAAAAAAGCAATTTGGAGTTGCAATATTGTTACGGAACAAATGTGTTGCTTTGCATCATAGTGACGTGTTATGTATCAGTTGTATTAGCTTCCTGCATCTAACACATTTTAAAACTGTCATAGCGTCCATAAGTAAAATTTATACATGAAGTTCTGTCCGAAAGATTCTACCTCTAGCCACTCCCGTGTTTCGGAGGACACGTTAAGCTGTCGGTCCCAGCGGTTAACAGTAGTTAAGTCAGAGGCCCTGAACTTATTCAGGTGCGACCTAAAAACTCTGACACCAGTCCTCAGTCAGCTAGGTCACACGATATTATCATTTTTATTATTAATTTTGAAAAAATAAAATAAAAAATTGGCTTAAAGGTGCACTAAATTCTGTTTAGAGGAAGCTTTTTGTAAAATTTAGTGCTCCAAATCGTTCCGTTTCTGTGAAATCCGCAATACTCACACACGCGCACGCGCACACGCACGCACACACATTTACTCTCTCTTATTATATAGATTTACCTTTTTTTGTAGTGGCGAAGTTGATATTGTATCCATAATGAATAATAAGACGAAATTGTCACAACCACATTTATTGAAAATATTGAGAAACTAGTTTCGGTTGTTATACCATTATCAATCTCAATCAAACTAAAACTAAAGTACAGAGTAGCTTAATGAAACTAAACATGGAATGATACTATTGGCTAAGGGACAGGCTGACCTTCATTGACGGTTTGTGAACCGAAAAGTAACAAACAAGAAACTAAAAGTAACTGGGCAAAGGTCATGGATAACGGTACCTTATCTTGGCCCAGTATCTGATAAATTAGAGAAAAAATTGAAAAAGAACGGTTTTGATGTAGCATTTCAAACTAAACCTATTTTAAAGAGTTTGGATGTAGTAAAGACAAAATTGATGTGTGGGATAAAAGTGGGGTTTATAAATTGAATTGCGGTGATTGCAATGCTTGTTATGTGTTCGACGTTTCAAATGTAGAATAAATTAACATATCATGGATTGGAAAACCCAAAAAGGAGATTCAAATTTTGCAGAGCATCTCATTAATAATGGACACAAGTTCAAGGATGAAGAAAATGTTGAATTTCTACATTTGATTGGCAAAGGCAGACAATTGAACATTTTAGAAGCTTTGGAGATAACTAGGTTGGTAAAAGACGATTCCAATACTAGTTTAAATGATCAAATTTATTTCAACCAATTCAATACAACTAACTTGGTTTTGTCGTAATTCTAGCCTACATTTTTTAAAAACGGTATTTTGGTTTCGTTCTCGGTTGACCTTGAATGCATTCTAGTGAACTTCTATTTTTGTAATTTCTTTAATTTCAAATTGATTCAATTCTAGCCTTATTACGTATTTTTCTTCTTTGTTGCTTTCTAGATGCTCACAGTTTTTAGTTATTGATTTGACTCGTATTTTTGCTTGTTGCTCCTCCCACCTGGGGGCGTGACTTGTCAGCCAATCACAACCTTCAATGAAGGTCTGCTTCTTTCTCGCTTAGCCGATAGTATCATTCCATGTAGTATATATTAAGCTTCTCTGTACTTCAGTTTTAGTTTGATTGAGATTGTTAATGGTACAATTAATGTTTCTCAATAATTTTAAGAAATGTGGCTGTAACAATTTCGTCTTATTATTCAATATAGATTTACAACTGATACATTAATTTTTCTTCTATTCCCTTGTAAAAGCATACATAAGTAGATAAAAATATAAATAATTATGATGAAATTTGAATTAATTGAAGTAACTTACAATGATTGTATTTCAAAATCGTGATTTTTAGTATTGGGGGCTCGGAACAAAAAACGGCGACCGGCTGCGTTGAAATGACGTCATCAGCTTTATTATCAATTTCAAGGTGGTTCGGAACCCACCTAAAACTGTGAGTTCATAATTCATGAGTGTGCAACGATTTTTATTATGTCTTTCAGTCACTCGTGAGATGTTTGGGACACGAATCTCAACATCTTACAACCTTACATTTTACCAACCTAATATCATTATGGTGGTTCGGAACCCACATAAAACTTTAGGTCCAGCTCATCAAACACCATAATCCAACTCATTACCCACACACAGGTCTCAGACCTATATGGGCTTCATCCTCAAAAAAAATTCTCACTTGAGGTTTAAAGTCAGTTATAATACAATCGTTCCATAAACTATTACAGGAAACTATGAAATTGAATTGTTTTTTTTTTTGTATTTTTCCTTTTGAACACTTTGTACTGATTTCAATGTTTTTTTATTGGTGGTACTATAATTGCTACGGATCTAATTATTTCTTAGTGGAATTGCAATACGTTTCCTCAGTCTGACCTAATTTCGTGATTGAATCTTGTAGATGGAGTTATGTTGCCTGTTATGTGAGATAGGAGCAATTAATTGGATAGTGGATATTTAGTTAGTTCCCCAACTGGGCCAAAATAATTACAAAGTTAGTTCATTTCAAAATAATTTTTTAGACGTTTTTCCTCATGACTGAGAACGAGGATTAAGTTGTTGTAGATAAGTGGAAGTTAGAAAAAAATTTCAAATATTTCAGTTCTTTTGAATTCTGCCTTCTGTTATTGTTCCAAGGCGAAGATGTGTAATTTTATCTTTTTTTATGCCTTCTCCTCATCCTCTTTCTCCCCCGTCCCCTCTTTATCATTCTCCACCACCTTCTAATTTCCCTCCTCATACTGTTCTCTATCTTCTTCATCCTCCTTCTGTTTCTCCTCATTGTTTCTTTTACTCCTGCTCATCCTACTTCTGTTCCTTCTCCTTCTCCTTCTCCTCCTCCTCTTCATCTTACATCTGTTCCTTCTCCTCCTTCTCTTTCTGTTTCTCCTCCTCCTCCTCTTCATCCTACTTCTGTTCTTTCTCCTTCTTCTCCTCCTTCTCTTTCTGTTTTTCCTCCTCCTCCTCCTCTTCATCCTACTTCTGTTCTTTCTCCTTTTTCTCCTCCTTCTCGTTCTGTTACTCTTCCTCCTCTTCATCCTACTTCTGTTCCTTCTTCTCCTCCTCCTTCTCTTTCTCTTTCTCCTCCTCCTCTTCATCCTACTTCTGTTCTTTCTCCTTCTTCACCTCCTCCTCCTCCTCCTCCTCCTCCTCCTCCTCCTCCTACGGTCAAGTGTTGATGAGAAGGATATTCTTGAATATCCTCTTCCAAGAATGGACATTTATATGTTCAAACTTCGCCGTTTCATGTAGATACATCACAATCATATTATGGTTATCAAATTGCATCTTATACTGTATACATATCGTTGATTAATTCTTCAGTTTAGATTTGTAAAATTCATAGAACAATAATTACAGTACTTATATATTTTTAACTATCATAATCTAGAATCTAAGACTGTGCATTTTGTAATCTACATGAATAAAGTAAATAACCTAATCTAATCTAATCCTCTTCATCCTTCTTCTCTTCCTCGTTCTCATCCTACTTCTGTTCCTTCTTCTTCGCCTCCTCCTCTTCATCCTACTTCTGTTCCTTCTTCTTCGCCTCCTCCTCTTCATCCTACTTCTGTTCCTTCTCCTTCTCCTCTTCCTTCTTTTTCTGTTCCTTCTCCTCCTTATCTTCCTGTTTCTCCTCCTCCTCTCTATCCTACTTCTGTTCCTTCACCTCCCTCTCTTCCTTCTATTTCTGTTCCTTCTCCTCCTCTTTTTGTTTCTCCTCCTCCTTTTCATCCTACTTCTGTTCCATCTCCTTCTCCTACTCCATCTTTTTTTGTTTCTCCTCCTTCTCTTCATCCTACTTCTGTTCCTTCTCCTTCTCCTCTTTCTGTTTATCCTCTCCTTCTCTTTCTGTTTCTCCTCCTTCTTCTGTTTCTGTTTCTCTTCCTCCTCTTTATCCTACTTCTGTTCCTTCTCCTTCTCCTCCTCCTTCTCTTTCTGTTTCTCCTCCTCCTCTTTAACCCTACTTCTGTTCCTTTTCCTTCTCCTCCTCCTTCTCTTTCTGTTTCTCCTCTTGCTCTTCAGCCCACTTCTTTTCCTTTTCTTTCTTATCATCCTCTTCATCCTACTTCTATTCCTTCTACTTCTCCTTCTGTTTCTCATCTTCCTCCTCCACCAGTTTATACCTCCTTTCTTCTCTTCTCTTTTCCTTCCCCTTCTATTACCTTTATTCTTTTTCCTTCTCTTTCTCTCTTTTTTCTTTTCCTTCAACTTGATTTCTTGAACTTCTTCCTTAATCACTTCCATTCGTTCGGTGCGATCTTCCGTAACAAGATAGTCAGTCTACTTAGTATAAGTGGTGTTCTTGTAATTAAAAGTTCATTTCGCAAATAGGAAATTCAAATGCAATGAGAGGGAATTCAATAGGAATCAGGGAGAGAGAGAGAAAAAAGGTGATCGATAGAGAGAAACACACAGGGAGAGAGAGAGAGAGAGAGAGTTAGTGTGAGAGAGGAATAGAGCGATTGAGTGAGAGAATGCGAAATGAAGTGAGACAGTAGAAGAATGAAAGATAACTTGGAAGTTTACTCGGAAGACTGAAGAGTATTCAGCATGAGGCGAACGATTACTTTAGGGACAGCAAATTTCATCAAAGTAATGGACCTTCAAAGTTTCAGGGTAAACACTTCTCAGAATTACATTTAATTTTACGTTTTTTTTCGGGTTCTCTTTTCACCCCTCTCTCTCTTTTTACATATTTTTTTTGTTATGTTACAATTCTCGATTCTGCTTATCAATCAAATGGTGCTTGAAAATAATAATTTATTTCTTCTGGAAACGTGTTTTGTAGCAGATCGAACACAGTAGTGAAAATGTCTCCGTTTTGTCTTATTTCTCTGCTTTTTAATTTATTTTCTTATTCTTTTTCTTTTCCTTTTCTTCTTCTTCTTGTTCTCCTTTTTCTTCTCATTTGTTGTCTCCTTTTTCTTCTTCTCCTCCTTCTCCGTCCCTTCATCCTTCTCCTCCTCCTCCCTACTGCTCCTCCTCCTCCTCCTCATCCTTCTATTCCTCCTTCTCCTCCTCCTCCTCATCCTTCTATTCCTCCTTCTCCTCCTACTTCTCATCTCCCTCCTCCTATTCCTCCTCCTCCTCCTCCTCCTCATCCTCCTCATCCTTCTATTCCTCCTACTCCTCCTACTTCTCATCTCCCTCCTCCTCCTCCTCTTCCTCCTCCTCCTCCTCCTTCATCTTTGTCTTCATCTTTTTTCTTCTTTTCTTCATCTTAATCTCCTTATTTTTCTTTTTCTTCTTCGTCTTTCTTTATCTTAGTCACCTTATTCTTCTGGAAACGCCTTTCTTAGCATATCGTACACAATGTTAGAAATGTGCTATGCTTTTCCATTTATTTTCCTCTTTCATCGTCATTGTCTTCTTTTGCTTTTCCTCTTCTTCTTTTTCTCCTCCTCGTCCTCGTCCTCGTTCTCCTCTTCCCTCATCCTCCTCCTCCTCCTCCTCCTCCTCCTCCTCCTCTTCCCTCTTCCTCCTCCTCCTCCATCTTCATCTTTTTTTCTTCGTCTTTTATTCTTCTTTTTTCCTTCATCTTAGTCTCCTTATTTTTCTAGAAACCCCTTTCTTAGCACATCGAACACAATGGTATAGAATGTGCTTTGCTTACTCATTTATTTTATTTTTAATATTCTTTTCATTTCCCTCTTTCATTTTCTTTGTTTTTTTTTCCGGTTTGTTTCCTTCTTTTTCTTATCTTAACATTTCTTCTGCATCTCTTACATCCATTTTCCCCTCTCCATGTATAATTTATCATTCTCAGAGACGTGCCTCTTGAAAATATAGTGCTCTATAATAACAATTATTACTTATTTCAGTTTTCTATCTTTCTTCTTGTTCTTTTTTGCATCTCTTCTATTAAATGCTTGTGCTTTTTCCTCCCCGTCCTTCCTTTTTTCATCAACCCCCTTCTTGATCAACTTCTTTTCACAATACTTCTCCATTAAGGCTGTACGCAGGGTTTTCAATCATAATTGTTTTTCATACTTTTTTCTAATGAATGTTATAAGAACTTGAAAATGTTATCTAATGCCGCGAGAAAAAATGTTTACATCAAGTATTTTGGAAATCAAAGTGGTAGGAGCAATAAGCGAAAATAAGTGTCAAAATCAAGAACCACAAACCGGGAACACATAGAAAGCAACAAACAAGAACAATAAACAAGTATAACGTCCATATTTCTAAAGCCCTAATAATATCCAATACAAGAAACATGGAAAAAAATTATGACGAAAAATCTTGCGCACAGTCTTAACAATAGCAATTATGTCATTTTCAATATTAAATTTGATTCTTTTTATATTTTCTAATTGAATCTCTGTGCTTTAATTTCCATGTATTTATGCATTTCTCCACATTTTTTATTTTCAATCCAACTCCAAAAATCCATTATTACTTCGAATGAAGATGAATAATAAGACGAAGTTGTCACAACGACATTTATTGAAAACAGTGGTTTACTAGTTCCAGTTGTTACACCATTATCAATCTCAAACAAACTAAAGTAAAGAGTAGTTTAATATATACTAAACACGGAATGATACTATTGGCTGAGGGAGAAAGTGCTCCTGTTAGGCTGACCTCCATTGCAGATCTGTGATTGGCTGAAGGCCATAACAAGTCTCGTCCATTGGTGGGAGGAGCAACAAGCGAAAATAAGTGCCAAATCAAGAACCGTGAACACATAGAAAGCGACAAACAAGAACAATACACAAGTAGTCTAGAATTAAAATTCCTTTAAATTAAAAAATTGATGCTCACGGAAATGCAGTCAAGTTAAAAAAAGTAAAAAAAAAACACGAAAGTACAGTTATTAAAATGTAGGCCAGAATTATGATGGATGAAACCAAGTTAGTTGTATTGAATTGGTTGAAATAAATTTGATCAATTAAATGAGTATTGGACACGTTCTTTACCAATCTAGTTATCTCCAAAGCTTCTAAAATGTTTAATTGTCTGCCTTTGCCAGAGAAAGTAAATTCAGATGGATTTTCTGGCTTTCATTTACAGTATTAATATTTTTCATCAAAATTATTCTCATACCGATTGTTTCACGGTGCGTGGCGTCTCGATGGAGCATGCGCGCTGAGCGCTTTCTCCCACTACTGTACCTGCTGCCTCGCAGTACAGTCAAGTTCAAATATTCCCTAAGTCCGCTAACGCTAAAAAGTTCAGCAGTGAGTGTATTTGACGCGACTGTACTTGACGGCTGGTGGGGAAGCGTGGTGGGAAAGACTTTCTGTCTCTCTCGCACTGCCTCCCCTGCCACCAGCGAGACGCCATGCACTTTGAAACGTTCTGTACCAGACTAAGCGATTCAAGCTTTTTTAAAGCCTATCTTCAACAAAATTACTTCTTCATTTCTGTTTTGCAGTCTTTTATCATGTTAAACGAAATAATACATTTTCCGATTGCTGAATTGACCTAACTAAAATTAAGTTGAGGTAGGGAGACTACAGAATTTAAATTGTGAAAAACTGTATGTTTCAAGTTATAGTGTAAGTCAAGCTCTGAGATTTCCGCCTGATGTTGACTTCTATTCAATAAAGTTCATATTATCCAACAACATTGATGCCAATTTTACTGAATGCAAATCAATATTATACTCATTGTACACATTATCATTCTCAATATCTAGCAAACATTATATGCTCATGATTGTTGCACTATAGATTACTATAAGGTATGTAAAAGGAATAGAATACTGATATGTTACTATTTTTATGTTGTCGTTTTAGAAAAGGAAACTGACAAGTAGAGGAGTGAGGGAGTGATAACCGTGAGCCGTAGCAGGTATCTGTTCAATCAGAGATAAGCTACGGTCTTCAGGGCACCCTTTGTAAGGGTAACCGATTGAATTGGCCAGCAAAAAAAGACTCTGTTCTCTGTTCAATCAGATAGAAAAGCCGCGTTCTCGTAGGTCCTGTTTGTAACGGTGACCGATTAGATTGGCCAGCAAAAAAGACTCTGCTGAAAATCACTTCCCGGTGGTTCGGAACCCACCTAAAACTGTAGGTCCAACTCATAAATCACCATCATCCAACTCATTACCCAAGCACAGGTCTCAGACCTATGTGGGCTTCATCCTCAAAAAAAAAATTAATTACCCACCCACTACCCACGCGGTCTCAGACCCATTTGGGCTTCATCCTCCAAAAAAAAATATTTTCATTGTACACATTATTATTCTTAAGCTCCAACAAACAATATGGCGATTCCGCAAAAATCCCGTATTTTTTCGATTGAGAATGAATAATTTAATAATATACAATACTCACAATTACTATACGGTATGTAATTTAAAAGAAATACACTTCTGATAAGTTACTATTTTTATGTTGCAGTTTTAGAATAGTTTACTGACAAGTCACCTGACAATTGAGTGAGTACTCACTTATTGATGTAACATGACAATGAATAAATAAATAAATAAATATGACAGGCTAATCTTATGAAAGGATAAATGAATGACTTTATTGCTTAAAAATTGACTTAGGACTAACACATTTCAATTCGTAAAATTTCGAAAGAGTTTTTCACATGAACAGAAACATGAACACTTCAAACATTACTCATGTGTTGAAATTGAAATTCCACCCAATTTGGCAACGTCGCTTTCATGCTCAGGACTCAAATTATATAATGAAAACCTTAGTAAAGCATATATTTGGTGACAATTCCGTTGTTGGATTTCTTGTTCCATAACGATCTGCGTTGTTAATATTAACATTCATGGTAAATTCAACGACTTGCAGTCAATTTTAATTGTGAATAAATAATATTCCTTCTCACGTAGGCCAAACGTTTTCGAATCGTGGAGATTCATTTTCAACTGCCAATTTTGTTTTTCGAATACTCTGTCTAATACAATTCATGGTGCATTTTTTGCTAGTTCATGGAACCAGTTGCATAGATAACGTTTCAATTTTTTCGGAGTATTAAGCCCAGATGATTCTGAGACCTGTGCATGGGTTATGAGTTGAATGATAGTGATTGATGAGTTGGACCTACAGTTTTAGGTGGGTTTCGAATCACCGGGAAGTGATTTTACAACAAAAAGCAGTCATTTTTGCTGGTCAATCCAATTGCTCAATCGATTGACATGTCCAAATTTGGGAAAATGTATTTTTGGTAGTTTTTATGACTTTATTGACATGTCAAAATTTTGAAAAAATGCATTTAGGACGTTTTTTCAAGTTTTAATCGATATCTACTCTTAAGAAGTTAGGATTATCTTTGAAAATGCTCGAAAATAGTACATCTTAAACATGGCAAAAATTGATTGCTAATCTTGTTAGAGGAAAAAGATTCTAGTAAGTCCTGAGTGGAAACTGATACCAGCTCATAATGTATGATTAGTGCTTAAAAGAAAACAAACAGAAGGGTTATGCTAGAACAGAAGACTTTCAAGTTGATAGGAGGGTTGTAAGAGTATACTTGAAAGTATGACAGATGGCTACCGTGAATTTATGCTGACATCGATGCTTTTGAAGGATCTATGTTGCAAATGATGCTTGGGGTTTACAACACTTCAATAGGGAAACATGCTGCTGAGTTTGTATTCATTTAAAAGTGGTATCACAACAAAGGAGCTTGTCACATGTTTGCATGGAATGAAGGAAAAATCTACAGTAAAAATGTGGTGATAATAGGGCTTAGTTCTTTAGTTTGGGAGTTTTGGTGAATTAAAACATGCCCCTTTTGTTACTTAGAAATGATAAATACTGGTAAAATGGGTATATATGGAACTCTTGGGGTTATATGGAACTTTTGTTCTTGTTTCAAAATTACCACCTGTAGGTCTACCCACAAGAATTTTCTACTGTTATCAATTTGCTTATATACTTCAATAATGTATAATCATAGAATAATAAATCATATGTTTTCAAAAAACATTTTTATCATTCTCCAATGTCGAGATTCTCATGACAGCTTATACACGGAAAATATTTTTCATAAATAGTCTCACCTGTGATCAAGTAACCACTGATAAATAGTTCTCTTTATTGTTGAAGTCTTGTGTGCCAAAACCTCTTTTGTAGAACCTATGCTTGTTTATTGTGACCTAGTGTATGTTTACTGTTTTTGAGGAAGTTTTTTAAAAAGTTGTATTTTAGTGGGGTTTTATGGAACAATGCCCCGAAAACGTATTCACGTTCCTGGAACAGCTTACCGGCGCAATTACGATGTCAATAACATCGAATTGGCATTAAATGCTGTCATAGAAAATCGTATGTCTTTCTCACATGCAGCAGAAAGGTTTGGTGTACCAAAAACGACGATTTACAGACGGTATGAATAGTGATAGGTTGGGGAGACCAACTATGTTGAATTCAAATGAAGAAAATAAAGTTGTAGAAGCATTATAAGAGCAGCAGAGTTTGGATATCCATTTACCAGTGTACAATTAATTGAGACAATTCATTTAAAGTTATTTGAATCAAAAAGTTCTCATAGTTAAACTTTTCACGGACAATTTACCATGGATAGAGTGGTATTCTGTTGAATTTGAAGCTGTTCCATATAACCCCAAACTGAGGGTTATATGGAACAACAATAAATGTTTTTTAAAAAACATGTGAATATTATAAATTGATCTTTTCTCCTATGATTCAAGCTAAATTGAGTATCTCATTTTAAAAGAACTTGTTTTGAAATATTTTCTTTACTTATTTGAAGTTTTAAGTAATGAAAATTAAAAATATTTTTCCATATATCCCCATGTGACGGTACTTCAATTATAAATAATTCAGTTTTAGGTGGGTTCCGAACCACTGGTAAGTGATCTTATAACTTTAAATAGTCATTTTTGCTGGATAATCCAATTGGTTACTTCATTGTCATGTCGTTTTAAGTTAAATACATTTTATCTGATTGTTGGCAATAACAAAGCATAAATCTAGTATGTTTTAATTTATTTTTTGGATTTGTGGAAATAGTATGTTATTGTTATTTATTTTCGGTGTTTGGGTGACTCGAAAAATGGCGTTTTGTTTTCATTTATTTTATATTTTATCCGCATTTTAATTTACTTTCCATTTTTTTTTAAGAATGGTAAGGTTTCTTCTCCTATTTGGGCGTTTGGATTGCTCTTTGTCGTATACATTTGATAAATATCTCCATTTTAATCTTGAATTATACTTTTATTTTTGTGGGAATGAGCAAAATCTTATCTCTCGCTTATTTTATGGGTTCGTTGATTTAGTTACTTCTGAATTAGTTACTTTTAGATAATTCATTGTATTAGTTAGTTTATGTTTGTGGGAATGAGCAACATCTTAATTCTCACTAAATTTATTTATTAATTATTTTTTTTGTAGATTACGTCTTGGAGACTCCAGTTAAGGAGTATAAGACAAGTCAGATCAACAATTATACACTAGATACCATAATTACTATATCAATTAGTTGAGGTGAGGCTTAATTTTGATGTGAAAGGAACTCTTGTACACTATAAAAAGCTTTATCACCTAAATATTTTTTCAATTGTTTTTTAAATATTTCTATATTTTCAAGACTCTTTAAAAACTGCGGTAGCTTGTAGAATTTCCTACCAATATAACTAGGTTTTATTCATTGATTATGGATTCATTGATTTAGTTACTTCTGAATTACTTACTCTTAGTCGATTCAATGAACTTCTAGGAGTAATTTAGAAACACTTGTAATGAGACAAGTAAGAACTTTCAGGACTTATAGGCCGTCCAGACGTGTAACATCACATTGTAACGCAACGTAACGTGACATCACTCCGTAACACATTGTGTCGTAACCAGGCATTATCGTGTAACACCATATTATTTGTAGGACCGTGGGTGTGATGACATAGCCGTTCTTTTTCAATTCTTTCCCCAATTTATCAGATACTGAGCCAAGATAAGGTACCGTTATCCATGACTTTTCTCCAGTGTCTGTTACAGTAATGGTGGTTCGGAACCCACCTAAAACTGTAAGTCCAACTCATCAATCACCATCATCGAACTCATTACCCACGCACAGGTCTCAGACCTATGTGGGCTTCATCCTCAAAAAAAATGGTAGCACTGATTCCTACTTATTTTATTTAATATTTGATGTAGCTTTTCAAACCAAACCTATTTTAAAGAGTTTGGGTGTAGTAAAGACAAAATTGATATCTGGGATAAAAGTGGGGTTTATAAATTGAATTTCCGTGATTGTAATGCTTGTTATGTGGGTCAGACCGGTAGAAGTTTCAAATGTAGAATAAATGAACATATTAGGGATTGGAATACCCAAAAAGGAGATTCAAATTATGCAGAGCATCTCATTAATAATGGGCACAAGTTCAAGGCTGATGAAAATGTTGACAAGTTAGTTTGAAGTGACTGACAATTGAATAAACTGTCAAATATACACAAACAGAATTTATTAATTTCGAATTCCTTTAATTGCTATTACTTTATACTGAAGACTTCCGCAATGGCGGATATTGACAACAGCATTGAACAGCTGATGGGAATCGATGAATGCTACTGTACAAAAATATCAGTCACCACCGGGAATCGAACCACGCACCTCTCAATTGCCGGTTGAGCGCCCTTAATCACTAGACCATGGAGACCTTTCTGCACAGCAGCATTCATTTTCAACTTTGCCATATCGGCTCGTATCTCACAAGTTAGTTTGAAGTGACTGACAATTGAATAAACTGACAAATATACACAAACAGAATTTATTAATTTCGAATTCCTTTAACCGGCAATTGAGAGGTCCGTGGTTCGATTCCCGGTGGTGACTGATATTTTTGTACAGTAGCATTCATCGATTCCCATCAGCTGTTCAATGCTGTTGTCAATATCCGCCATTGCGGAAGTCTTCAGTATAAAGTAATAGCAATTAAAGGAATTCGAAATTAATAAATTCTGAAAATGTTGAATTTCTGCATTTGATTGGCAAAGGCAGACAATTGAACATTTTGGAAGGTTTGGAAATTACTAGGTTGATAAAAAACGATTTCAATACTCGTTTAAATGACCAAATTTATTTTAACCGAATCATTACAACTAACTTGGTTTCATCATAATTCTAGCCTACATTTAAAAAAAGTTACCGGTTGACCTTTTACTGCATTTGAGTAAGCTTCTAATGCTTCAATTTTAATTTGATTCAATTCTAGCCTTATTGTGTATTTTTCTTATTGCTTTCTAGATGTTAACGGTTTCGGATCTTGATTTGACTCTTATTCTTTCTTGTCACTCCTCCCACCAGGGGGCGTGACTTGTTATGGCCTTCAGCTAATCACAACCTTCAATGGAGGTCAGCCTCTTTCTCGCTTTGCTAATAGTATCATTCCATGTTCAGTATATATTAAGCTTCTCTGTACTTTAGTTTTAGTATAATTTAGTTCTTTAGACTGCGCTTGGATGGGTGACCGTGCTTCAATGACTTGATGTTACAAGCTTTATTATCACTTACCCGGTGGTTCGGAACCCACCTAAAATAGTAGGTCCACCATGTTCCCCGTAACATGTCACAAACGGCGAGGTGGAACTACCCGTAAGGGTCTCCCCACCATTAAAAGCCATACGCTTATATATATAGTATGATTGAGATTGATAATGGTGTAACAACCGAAACTAGTTTCTCAATATTTTTAATAAATGTGGTTGTGAAAATTTCGTCTTATTATTCATTATTTATATTGAATTCTTGAACTTTCTGATCCATACCGATCTGTGTTGTTAATAATCACTTTTTTTGATAAATTTAACGATGTGTAGTAAATTTTCAATAGAAAATAAATTAATATTCACTTACGTTGGTTGAAACGTTCTCGAATCATGACAAATCGCTGTTGAAAATGAATCATCACGATTAGAAAACGTTTCAGCCTATGTGAGTAAATACGTATTTATTTTCTATTAAAAATTGACTGAAAGTCGCTAAATTCATCATAAAAAGTTGAAATTATATTGAATTAGAGAATGTTTAAGAGTAATAAACTTTATTAAATAATCGAGAATCATTCAAATTCGAGTGGAAGCTGTCAACTCGTCGTTTCTATAATGTATTTTATAATTAAATTTAATTAAAGTAAACTTTATTAGTACAGTATTCATAAATTATCACAAAGCATTCATACTTATTCATTATTTATATATTTCGTTTTTTTTTTTTTTAATTTAGCATTTATAGATTTAAGGGAACTGTTAGCCGTGAGTCGTAGCAGGTATATGTTCAATCAGATAGAGATAAGCTGCGTTCTCCTAGGCACTTTTTGTAAGGGTGACCGATCAGATTGGCCAGCAAAAAGACACTGTTCTCTGCTATAAAATCACTTCCCGGCGGTTCGGAACCCACCTAAAACTCCAGCACATCAATCACCATCATCCAAAAAAAAATATTTATTCTCGTCGGTTTGTTACTCAATACAGTAGACTATCCACTCCCAAGTTTCTATTGTTTGTAATATGAATTGAATGTTGTTTCAAATGAAAATAAATTGTTAAAAAACACTTAGGAAACCTTTCATTGTGGTTCAGACTACATAACAAAGAATACGTACAGCTGAATCACCGTTCAGCATGCCCGAGAATGAAATTCATTAATTTTTTTGCTTTTTTGTGTTCTCAAAAGTTTTACCAACCCTCTTTTCACATTTAGGCATGCAACTGACACTGAATAGCTGTATTAAAGAGAAAGAGAGACGAAGGAAGTGTGAGAGTGCGAGAGGATGAATGAGTGAGGGTCACAAAGAGTGAGTGAGGGAGAGAGAATGAGGGAGTGAGTGAAGGAGAAGAAAGAGTATTGCATAATAACAGTCTTGTACTTGAGGGCTTCTTTGAAAACTTATAAAAGCTTTCTTCAAAAACGTATCATTGTTCTCCTTAGGGAACGAGGAGTCCTCGTGGCTTTGAATATTATTTTGCTTCGTGAAATGTGAATGAATAATGAATATATTTGTGTCGATTCTCGCTTTGAAGAAATTAATGTTGAAAAATTATTTTCTCTACTCAATAAAACGTTTTTTCTTTTGTGCTCGTTCATTAGAATCGAGATGGCTGTAGATGTGCAGATGTTGTTATTGCCTCGCAAAATATGTAGCTATAGCACTGTAGAAACATTAAACTAAATAATATAATAATAATTATAATAAAAATTTGAAGGCTTTTATTGGTGGGGAGACCCTTACAGGTAGCTTTGTGTACCTAAAATTTTAGTTGGGTTCCGAACCACCGGGAAGTGATTTTACAGCAAAGAATACAGCGAAATTATGATGTTGAAGATCCATCTTGTTTCCACTAATATGTATTATAAACTTAAAAAACACTTTTGAATAGAAATTGACTCACGTTATGGCGTGACGGCCGTTTCGCTCTGTTGTCTAGAGCATCATCAGACGACCCACAGTACACTAATTCAAGGCATGAGTTTGAGGGTTAGTTATGTTAGAATGGTGAAGGGGTGGGGGGATGAGTAGGCGGGAGGTTTGAAATTGGGATTATTTTACTCTATTATACTATACTCTATTTATATACTCTATTTATTATACCCTATTTGACAAAATAATCCCAATTTCAAACCTCCCGCCTACTCATCCCCCCACCCCTTCACCATTCCAACATAACTAACCCTCAAACTCATGCCTTGAATCAGTGTACTGTGGGTCGTCTGATGATGCTCTAGACAACAGAGCGAAACGGCCGTCACGTCATAACGTGAGTCAATTTCCATTCAAAAGTGTTTTTTAAGTTTATAATAAAGAATACAGCCTTTTTTGCTGGCCAATACAATCGGTTACCCTTATAGAGAGGGCCCAGGAGAGCGTAACTTATCTTATCTGATTGAACAGATACCTGCTACGGCTCACGTCTATCACTTCCTCTATGTCTTTGTTATTTTAAATATTGTGTATATTATTGCAATCAAAATGAAGATAAATTTTATTGATAGAATCAATTATTTATCATCTATTGGTCAAATTATTTGAATCTATTTCAAACGGCTACTTGCTACTAGGTAGGATACAAAGTACAAACTAACGTTGGATACTGGTGTACAGGAATTAAAAAATGAGAGGATTATTTATTTCTTTTTATATATTACATATCATTATTCCTATCAGATGAATAGCTAACATCAACTAAGTAATGTTAGAAGTGACATAGATATGGGATCACCTCAATAGATTGGAATTTGGTTGAGATAAAATTCTGTAACTTACAGGATGATTTACTGTGGAATGAAAACTGTTTGACAGAATTCACAGAATTTGTCACAAACAGAATTCCGTCCTACCTGTATTAGGTGGTGAAATTTCTAAGTCTCTTCAAAATATAAATAATACTATTTTTCATTACTAAAATTTTCTGTAAGACATGTTTCCAAAACTGGTAGCTGATCACATTAACATTCTTGGTTATTTGACCATGTTTAGATATGTTAAAATGTTGAATGTTTAAAATGTAAAATGTTGATATGTTAAAAAAATCTATTACACACTGGTGCTAATTGTATATGGTTTGTTTTAATTTCTAATTTCATTAAGTTCGGATGTCTTATGCCCTTAAGCTTATTGAAACTTATTTCTTCAGAATTGAATGAATCTTGTACATGATTTGTCAGAAAATTGTAACATTGAACAGGTAAGTTCACTTCAAATTTAAACCCAAGGCTTTCTTGCATAATTTTTCAAATAGTGTATTTCATTAACCGCTAGCCCTACGTCAAAAGCCACTGTATTCCAATAGCTATAAATAAATAATAATAAAATAAATAATAATTCATTTCCATTTTTCAATATACAATATAAAGAATTTTAACCAAGCGGTTCAATAATTATATTCAGGTAATAAGTTATAAAATAAATAAAACATATATTTTGGAAATCATCCTACCCCACTATGGCATGCCATGTTCTAGAGTAGGTGTTAGTATAGGAAAAAGGAGGTTTAGTTAAAAATAGGATATAGGATTAAGGATTGGTCAGTTTTCAAAATTACAAGTTAATTGTATGAAAAAATCCTCTCTATATGCTGTCTGTCAATATTTATTAGCCAGTTATGAAGCTGTTGCTTGAATTTTTTTATATGTCCTATTGCTTTAACGTTTTCAGGAATTAATTTGTAGATTTTTGGTGCTAGATGATTCTTTTAGATGATGCAGTCTTTGATAGAGAGCCTTTTTTGCCCTGTTTAATGCATAACATAATCTATAATGCATTACATTCTTGGAACATGTTCTATTTGATTTTTTAGCCAATTCTACATCAAAACATCACTAATTTTCAAACTAAATAAAGTTGCTATGGATTTTAAGAAGTAAATTGATTGAGATAACTGCAATCCTCCGGCATCTTCAATTCTTCAACAAAAGCATTTCTATATTTATAATTCATATAAAAACTTTTTCTTGTTGTAATGCTACTGCTATCTAGTACTAAGACTGATGAACAGTACAAATTTAACCTAATTTACTAAAGAATATTTCAAACTGAAGGAGCATCTAACCAGTTTCATTTTTCTACTTTTTTTGAATGAGCTATGCTCTTATGTACCTCTAAGAAACACTATTCATTATTAATACTTACATGATTATCAGAACTTATTTCATTTATTTGATGTGTACAACAAGCCCACCAGGAGCAGTCCTAGATGGGGTGTTTGAGGGGTCTCAAATGGTATGCTGCTGCCCTTTTTTTTTGCAAGATTGCCCCTCCTTTCTACCCCTTCTATGATAAATTTCCGATTTTGTTGGTTGGGGGGGGGCTTGACCCCCATGATTCTCCCCCCCTCCAGACCGCTCTTGAAGCCCTCAAAGTATTAGTAACATTATGCGACATTCTTTGTATAGAAGTGGTGGTGGTCCAAAGTAGACAACACTCCACCTGTTTTAGTGAAAAGCCAAAGCTTTCATAAATTTATCAATAGCATTTCGACGTGGAAATTCTGAGACAAAAGAATTAATTAGAACGCCGACAAGCATCTGCTAACATCCAAAGCAGTGCAACCATCCGTGTAGCAATCGGGTCTTTTCAGAATTTCACTTGCTAATGGCATTCTGTTCGCAACCTGAAAATATGGAAATATTTCGCGGAAGAACAGTGTGCTTGCATATTGAGGGCGGGAAGAAAAACATGGGAAGTTGTACCCGTTACATCGTGATTCGCTCCCCAGCATCGGGATTTGTTATTTCATGGTAGAAGAATTTTTAATTACCCCGAAAACTGAGTGCTGTCATTGCGCACTGAGAAGTGGTGAGTTTTCCGCTGTGTTTTTCTTCTTTTTCCACGTTTTTCCACACCAGATTCGTTAACAGATGTCTGACGAGGGAATAGGGGGATAAATTGCACGCCTGCTCGGGCTCTGCACATCAGCATAAAGCTGTTTTATAGTGCAGCATGCTCCAACAGGGTCGTGTTTGGAATTTGGTTCACAGAACAAGTAAAAACTCCGATTTCTTGGTCCTCTGGGCCGGGCTTCTTGTTTTACCCCCTCGACCATGCATTTGCTGCTGAGCGGTATATGATGGGTGCTATGCGCAAAAAGTATGTTTAGTATTTCTCATTCAATCCCAAATTCTATTTTTTCTTGTCACAATTTTATTTATTCATTTTTTTGCAATTAGGAATTTTAACAACTGTGCATAATTCATTGGTGCATTAATGAAATCCATTTATTTGCATTTAGTAAATAGAATCAGGAATTTCAATTAGTAGTTGCTTCAACTGATTATTCCTTCATTCTTCTTCTTTTTTCTTCAGCTATTACTCCCAATTTATTTGGGTCAGCCCTTCTAGTGCACGTGCACCACGCCGTCCAGTTGTAGGTTCTCTTTTTTTTTTTTTTTTCTGAGGATGAAGCTCACATAGGTCTGAGACCTGTGCGTGGGTAATGAGTTGGATGGTAGTGATTGATGAGTTGGACCTACAGTTTTAGTTTGAATTTCTCCAGTCATTTTCTATTGTTTTCAGCCAGGTCATTAATTCTTATTCATTTTAATGCATATTCATTGAATAATAGACAAATACAAAAAAGTATACAAAGATCTCACCCCTAATTGTTATTATTATAAGTTATGGTATGCATCATTGGATGTCTAATATCAACTTATTGATTTTTTAATTATTACAATAATGATTTGTTTCTTCTTGATTTTCTTGATGTTCTTGTACTTGTTATTATTCTTCTTCTTCTTCTTCTTCTTCTTCTTCTTCTTCTTCTTCTTCTTCTTCTTCTTCTTCTTCTTCTTCTTCTATTTTTAATTTTTTAGATTTTAATTTTAGATTTTTAATTTTTAGATTTCAACAAAAAACGTAAATTTAACGGTCTTGCTTGCACTATTCAAATTGAGATGAATGATTCTGCTGTATGATTCTCTTCCTCTCACTCCTCTCATTTCCACTCATTCACTTTCTCTCTCTTTTTTCCACTCAATTTATTCTTCTATCTCTCTCTCTTTTAATCTCTCTCACCCTCGCACCCTCTCTTTCAATCGCTTTCTCCCCCCTCTCTCTTTTTCAATCTATTTCTCTCACTCCTCTCTTTTCTTCACTCAATTTCTCTCTCACACTCTCGTTCTCTCTCTTTCTCTTACTCTATCCAGTTCTATTTTCTCTTCCTTTTTTTGCTTTTCACTCCTTCGTCCTTCTGCTTCGTTCTCTCTCGCTTACTCTTTATAGCGCACTCCTTTCTCATCCCCTTCCTATTTTTTCTTTTTTCTCTCCTTCTTCTCACCTCCCTTGTTAGTGTCTGCTAATGATGGTTCAGGCTGGATTTGATGAAAAATATAATCGTTATCTTTGAGATTTGGATTCGTCCTTGAATGATGCTTGAGAAACGGGAATGATAAAGGATTGAATTAAGCAGTGATTCTTTCTCATCTCAATAATACTCGATGTTGAGTTCGTGGATGATTATCATAATTTGAACTTGCAAAAATAAGCGGAAATAATGGGGCTGTAATTTAATTTTTAGAAAATCTTGTTATCCATCTTCTTGCTATAAAGTTCTCATTTTAGCTGCACTTTATCGTCGATGTCAGTTCCAGTAAAGTGGCGGATGAAAAAGTTTCTTGTGGACAAAAAGTGGTGGGGATAATCATTATTAGCCTTAAATTGTTCCCTCATAACAAACCCGGACCTGGAAACCCCCATTAAATTTACCCCTGCTTGTCAAACAGGCATTAAGTAATCCACATAGAATTTTGTAATTTTAATTCACCAACTTTTTTTTTTATTTTTTTTTATTTGAGGATGAAGCCCACATAGGTCTGAGAGCTGTGCGTGGGTAATGAGTTGGATGATTGTGATTTATGAGTTGGACCTACAGTTTTAGGTGGGTTCCGAACCACCGGAATAAACTCTTACTTTAACGATAAAATCGACTTCTATATGGACCCTACGTTCTTACTTCATTATAATTATTATTTTGAATGTATCGTCTCACAATATTTATTTATTACTTGTTTATTATTCGTTTATTATATATTTATCATTTATTCATTATCTATTGATTATTTATCGATTATTTATTTACTGTTACAGTCAAAATACGACTTATTGTAGAGAAACAGCAGACTTTTAGCTCAAAACTGTCTCTCTTACTAAGTTTTAACAAGAGTCCAAATATTTGTAAGCAAAGGTTATGTTTACATTTTGATTAAACTTGAATCTTCTGGAAACCCCAATTACCAAGTTCAATTTAAATGAAGAAGCACTTTAATTGATTCTATTTAATACTTTCCAAGATATTTCTGAACTGTTTATAATGATGATATACTCGTAATAAAAATTATGACTCTCCCGTACAAAAGGGGAGCCCTGTGGTCCTCCCCTGGAGAGAAATTTTAAAAATTACTCCTCTTAAAAAGAGTTTTGAGCGTTTCTGGACATAAACCCTTCTATTTTAAACCAGATTATGGGATTACTAAAGGAACATTCACGTCAAATTTCAAAGAAATGCGTTCACGCGTTCAGCCGTAAATGTATTACAACCAAACAGACAGACAAAATGCAAAACTGGCGACTTGAAACAGAGACCTCTCTTCGTTCGGTCAATTCAATAACGTTATGTTATGGAATAAATTTTGCTATGTACTGTATTGAGTACAATCCCACGTACTGTGTGATAGAATTTTTGTGTCCAATCCCACCTAAAATATACAAAATAATAGAAAAAGACAAGCAAAGAGACCAAGTGAACGAAAACAGTGACAAGAAACTCGACTAGCAGCACAGAGATCGCCGACTGACGCAGTGGTGAGATTCGCAGCATCCCCAAGGATCCATTCCACAGACCAGTCCTCATTTCATATTCCTTCCCTCACCCCGCCCCCCATCACTCAACTGCCTCATCCTCGCAGACGCCTCACAACCGATCTGAGAGTCGGAAATAAATTGAATTCCTGGCAGTAACCTCCACATCGACTGTCAGTAGGAATACCCAGTTGTCTGCCACAGAGTGGAAACTCTCGAATCTTTGTACTTCGAGGAGGAATGAGGAGAGGAGGAGTGGACAAAGATGAGAAGGAGAGGGGAGAAGGAAGAGAAGGAGGAGGAGTAGGTTAATGATTTGGAGGAGGAGAAGAATGAGGAGGTTATGTTGAAGGAGAAGGTGGTGGAGGAGGTGAAAGAGAAGAAGGTTGTAGGGGAGATAAGAATGAGAGGGGGAGGAGGAAGAGGAGATGGACTAGTAGGTGGAGGAGAAGGTTAATGATTGGGAGGAGGAGAAGAATGTGGAGGTGATGTTGAAGGAGGAGGTGGTAGAGAAGATGGTTGATGATGGTGAAGAGGTTATGGTGGTGGAGAAGTAGAAGAAGTAGGAGGAGGAGAGCGTGAAGAAGAAGGAGGAAAAGAAGAACGTGAATAAGAAAATAAGAAAGAAGAAGAGGGTAAAGGAGGAGAAGCTGGAGGTGGAGGATGAAGAGGAGGACTAGGAGTTGGAAGAAAAGTAGAATGAGAAGAAGACGATGATGGAGGAGAAGAAGAAAATGAACTAGAAGAGGAAGAAGGAGGATGAGGAGGTGATGGATGAGAAGGAGTGGGTGAAGGAGATGGAGGAGAAGGAGAAATAAAAGAAGGTGGAGGAGGAGGAGGAGGAGAAGGACAAGAAGGAGGTGGTGGCGGATAAGAAGGAGGAAAAGGAGGAGGAAAAGGAGGAGGAGAATACGTTGAAGAAGTAAAAGGAATGGGACGAAGAGGTTGAGAAATATAAGAAGGTTGCGAAGAAGGAGGAATGGGTGAAGGAGGAGGAGTAGAGGAAGAAGCAGGAGGAAGAATGAGAAGAAGAAGTAAAATAAGAAGACGTAAAAGTGGAAGGAGAAGGAGGAGAGTGAGAAGAAGAGGAAGGAGAAGAAGGTGAGCAAGAAAAATAAGAAGGAGATGAAGATAGAGAAATAGAAGAAGATGAATAAGAAAATAAGAAAAAAGACGAGGAAAAAAAAGGGGGTTAGTGGAGGGTGAGGAGGGGAATGAGCCGGAAGATGGTGAGTATGGGCCGGAGGAGGTGGTGGAGGAGGAGGAAGAGATGGAGGAGGAGGAAGATGAGGATGAGAAGTAAAATAAGAAGATGATGTAGGAGGACTAGGAGAAGTAAAATAAGAAGTACATGTAGGAGGAGAAGAAGATTAAGGAGAATAAGAAGGATGAGGAAGAGAAGAAGAAAATGAACAAGAAAAAGAAAAAGGAAGAATAGAAGGAACAGAAGAAGAAATAGTAGAAGGAGGAGGAGGAGGAGGAGGAGGAGGAGATTAAGGAGAATAAGATGGAGTAAGAAGAGAAGAAAAAAGTGAAGGAGTAAAGAAGTAGTAATAAATAGAGTAGGATGGGAAGGAAAAGAACGAGATACGTAAGGACATACGTTGTCAGTTATAATGTGTGTTTCTACAATATTTCAGTTTTCCAACTTCTTCTTCTTCTTCCTTTTCTTTCATTTTTCTTTTCTTTTCTTCTTCTTCTTCTTCTTCTTCTTGTCTACATCTCCATCCTTGTCCAGTCATAGTAGTTCTCTATAGGAGGTTGTCATGTGGCTTAGAACAAACTCGAACTCCGGGAACAGCGGAGAAGAAGAAAAAGAAGAAGTTGCATACAAGAGAAGTCTGGTAACAGTGGGGCGTTAAGTGACGTCATAAATCACAATCCAAAATGGCGGAGAGTTAGCAAGCAAGAGTGAGGTGTATGATGAGGGAGTTTTATTGCGCGGGAGGGGTTGCGAGGACCAGAGTCTTTCTAGATATACAGGTATGACAAACCACTCACCACTTTTTGAGCACGTTCATCCTGATAAGTTTTTGGAGAGATTGAGGAAGAAGAGAGAGTGAGTGAGTGTGTGAGAGAGAGAGAGTGTGTGAATGAGAGGAGAGAGATTAGATTAGATTATCTTTCTTTATTCATGTAAATTTACAAATTTTGTATATCACATACACAACATACATTACATAAATACCATAGTAGACAACTAGCTAGCCAATCCAATCGGTACCCCTTTCAAGGAGTGCCCAGGAGGTCGTAGCTTATCTGATTTGACTGAACAGGTTATTTTGATCTACAGTTTCAAGTTGGTTCCGAACCACCGGGAAGTGATTTTACAGCAAAGAGCAGAGACTTCTTTGTAGCTAATGCAGTCAGTAACCCTTACAAAGAAGGACAAGGAGTTCGTGGCTTATCTATCTGACTGAACAGGTACCTGCTGTGGCATCACTACCTAAAAACCTTATATCTAAATAAATTCAAATGTAAGTAGAACCACCATTCGAAAATTACTATCATTTTACGAACAGAAAATATAAAATTTCAATATGAGAAGAATCGTTATTTGCTTAAAATTTTAGTAGAACCACTATTCTAAAAGTTGCAACACCAAATGAAGATAGGGCTATAATCGTGTTTGTAAACGATAATAAACTATAAGAGGAAGAAAATATTGCATATCTAGGAGTTTTGTTGGATAGACGATTGACCTGGGCTCCATACATTGAGAAAAGATGTTGTAAAATTTCATCTGGGGTCTCATTTGTCCTGCGACAGCTTGCTAGATTAAAAGACAAAACTTGCTTTTTACAGCTTACCATGGACTCTTACGGTCACATATTAGGTATGTTATCTTAGTATGGGTTAATTCTTCAAAACAAAATCTTGATAGGGTGTTTAAGATCCAAAAGAAAGCGGTTAGGTGTTGAGAAAGAGTAAATAGATTAGATTCATGTAGGCCGTTGTTCAAGAGACTTGGTCTCCTAACTGTACCCTGCTTATATGTGTATGAAGCTACCTTATATGTAAGAAAGAGTGATATTAACCAAAATCTTGATGTACATGATTATAATACAAGAAGCCGAGGAGATTATCAGTTGGTGAGTCACAATAGTAGCTTATTCGAACAAAATCCTAGTTATATTGGTAGGAAACTCTACAACAAGCTACCGCAGTTTTTAAAAGTCTTGAAAATAAAGAAATATTTTAAAAACAATAGAAAAAATATTCAGTTGATAAAAGTTTTTAATAGTGTACAACAGTTCCTTTCACATCAAAATTAAGCCTCACATCAACTAATTGATATAGTTATTATGGTAACTAGTGTATAAGATTGTATAATTGTTGATCTGACTTGACTTATACTCCTTAACTGGAGTCTCCACGACGTACTCTACAAAAAAAAAAACATTGAACCACCAAATTTTGAAAATTTCAATAATATCACATGGCTGTAATCAGCAGAAAACGTATAACTTTCTCAGGTTACACATTGTACAGGAAAAGCCTTACATCCGGAGGAAAAACCATAAGTCACCACTTGAAAACAAAGATATCCACAGAACTAGGCCAGGAATAGTATTTATTGAAGTTCTTGCCCGAGGACCCTAGACGGAGGGGGTGGCGGAAGGTAATCTATTACATTTACAGCGACCTAACAGAGCTTCTGTTGGTATAAAATACAGAATTCGGACTCTTCTGTTCCTTGTTTCGAAGGGGCGTAGTGAATTTTGGGGCGCTTCAGGAATGGGGAGTGGTTGGGTAGGGGTTGTTCGTGACCTAAATACCTTCCCGAGGGATGGGGTCACATAAATCCCAGTTATTCCGCTTGTGTAACAGGCTCTACATCCTTAATACGCACTGCGCATGCGTAGAGAGCTGTAGGTGGTATTGTACGAATAGACCTAAAACAGTGTTGTAGGATTGTTTTTTTTTTGCATTTAAAGTACATGAATCGAAGTGTGGAACAGAAATACTTTTACTTACATGCAGATTTTAAGTTGAAAAATATTTTTAAAATACAAGAGCTTGATTTGAAATTTGCAAGCTTACAAATTGATTTTTTTTTTTTTAATTGTAATTTAATAATTTCCCCCTAAACTATTACAACATTGTTATAAGTTTGTTTTGTCTTCCAAGATCCATTAATCAATTTGTAAACGATAATTTTTGTACTTTCTTGCAGATTGACGTTGAAAAATGTTTCAAGAATCAATAAGTTATTAAAATTAATATTTTTTAATATTTTAAATTTACTATCTAATTACAACATTGTAATAGGACTATTTTGTCTTTCAAGCTACATCAATAAATTTGTGGAACAGAAATGTTTCTACTTCCTAACAGATTTATCTTTCAACAATTTTTATTCAAAAATGTTTTATTATATTTAATTAGATATATTTAATTAGATATATTTAATTAGATATATTTATTAGATTTAAAATTTTCAATTTCTAAGATTTGAAATTTGAAAATTTGAATATCTGCTTTTTTAAAATTTATATTTTGTAATATTTCAAATTTTTAAGTTACTATCTAATTACTTACAAAATTGTTAGTACTTAAATTAGTATTGTACTCCTTACCACTTAATTTGGGAACATTAAAAGAAATTGTGAAGTTTCAACTAAACTAAAAGCATATTTATTAATTATTTCATTCATTTATTCGTTCATTTATTCATTCATTCGTTTATTTATTTATTTATAAAAGCTTATTTTATGAGGTTGAATGATGGATAAACTGCAGACAATATTAGAAACATAAACTCTATTATAAACTAAATTAGAAACCTTTAACCCTGTAAAGGTAGGATTCGAATGAAAAGATCGTATTCAAATAGGTTTGTATTCAATTTCTTAGACGATTTGGATGAGTAAAACTCAAAATTTTTGGATGAAAATTACTGAAATACTTGTTTTGTTTGTTGAAAAAGTTTATTGAATTTTTATTCCTACTTTTGTTTATATTACTCATGAAAAGTAGCAATTTCAAGGTAATCTTTATTCTGCGAACTTGTTTGAAAATTAAAAATTAATCACCCAAGATTGGATTTCGTCTAATTTGTTTAGGTTACAAATATTTGTAGCCTAAATATAAGAGTATATTTTTATCGAGCAGCGCTACTGGCATCGTCAATCCTGGATTGCTAATATTAACTATTATAAAAAACCTACGTCTCGAATTCTTGTACCCTTACAAGGATTGGAGACGTAAGTTTTCTTGTATAGTTTGTTAAGCGAGCCTACGGAGTGAAGTAAACAAACATGTGCGTGCGTGCAAGCCGAGACCCAACGAAGCCCGATTCACAGAATAGTTTTCTGAACGCATCGAACTGGCCTACCCATTGAAAACGCCTAAACTTCTGTAACGGAACGAAGAACTTACTAATAAAATTATTTTCAAAAACCGTACGTGAGAAATCAAATTATACTTAGGCAAGCTACTGTACAAACACAAACATAACGAATTGTTAATCACACTGTAGGACTTTCGTATGCACAAACTGGAAGTGCGACAACAGCTGTTAAAAACGAGCTATAGGTGGCAATGAGTGTGAATACGCCGACCGATCGATGCCAGGCCCTTTTCAGTACAATTCTCGGAATTCCTCTCTCACACACATATGCAAAGTTTCTTTGAGTCACTCCGTAGGCTCGTTGAACAGACTATAGTATATTTTTTCTTTGCAATGCCTTAAAATAAAAGTCAGGAGACACCACTAATTCGGAATGAGGATTTCTGAAATTTAGCATCGAAAAAACTCGCATAATTTGATTGGGAAAAAGCCTTGAAAATGGCAAAGTTTTGGAGGAAATAGCCTTGAAAATAGCAAACTTGATTTAAAAGAGAATCCAGTTCAACGCTAGAAATAGATAATGGAGTCTGATAATGAGTCCTTCACGCTTCACGAATGTTCCAGTTTCTGGGAACTTTTCGTCGGGTTGCTGCCGTATCAAAGTTGATAATTAATTGGATGAGTGAGTGGGTAGACGAGGTGTAGCCCGTGATCTCGTTATTTCGAGAATGATCGGTCCAACGAGTCGTGACGAACTTTTGTCCTATTACGGGGGGTTTTGAGGCGTATCTCTCAGCAGAGTAGTTGAGTAGTTGAGTGATAGAGAGGACCAGGAGTCCTAACTTCGCCCTTAATAAAGGCAATTAATCAATCAGATGTTGTCGTAGGATCTCGTCGGGTTTTAGAACATACTGTACTACCAATATTATAATAAAATAATAAAATGACAATAAGAAGAAAACGTATCAAGAATTGGTTTTCTTATAATGATTACGAGAAGTGATAGCCGTGAGCCGTAGCATATTCAATCAGATAGAGATAAGCTGCGTTCTCGTAGGCACTCTTTGTAAGGGTGACCGATTAGATTGGCCAGCAAAAAAGACACTGTTCTCTGCTGTAAAATCACTTCCCGGTGGTTCGGAACCCACCTAAAACTGTAGGTCCAGCTCATCAATCACAACCATCCAACTCATTACCCACGCACAGGTCTCATACCTATGTGGGCTTCTTTTATACATTTTTTAGGATTAGAATGATGATGAATTGTTAGATGTTGGTTTTGAAGAAACTGAAAATTAGTGAAACTGACAACTATATAGATCATAATTTTATTAATTTTTCGATTTCCTCAAAGTGCTATTAATATTATACTGAAGACTTCCGCAATGGCGGTTATTGGCAGCATCATTGAATAGGTGATGCTCTATTACAAATTCTTGGTAATTATAAAGTTCTCTCTTTTTTTATTTATATAACATACATAACAAGAACACAAAACATATATTTACAAAACATACATATTCAAGACATAAAAATATTTTAAAATACAATATCTGAAATCAACACTTTTTCACAAAAATGAAATCCATAGACTGATTTAAAATATTAGTACTGTACTGCATGTGGAGATGAAATCCCCTCCCAACTGTGGTGGCCCACTTACTAGGGAAGGGTTCTCATAATATAGAATAGAATGACTTGTTTATTTATTGACGTGGCGAAGTTTGGACAGTAATGTCCACTGTACCACTTAACCACGTCGAGAACAAATTAATACAAACAGAACAAAATATCTAGATAAGTTAACAAACAAAGATGAATCTAATGAATCATATTTATAAAATGAAAGTCCAATAGAGAGAAAAAAATTGAAAATAATATGTCTTTTAGTAATTGAATTTGAGGAAGGGACCCTTAAAAGGGACCAAAAAAAGGTCCTGTTTGTAACGGTGACCGATTAGATCGGCCAGCAAAAAAGACACTGTTCTCTGCTGTAAAATCACTTCCCGGTGGTTCGGAACCCACCTAAAACTGTAGGTCTAACTCATCAATCACTATCATCCAACTCATTACCCACGCACAGGTCTCAGACCTATGTGGGCTTCATCCTAAAAAAAAAAAATTAAGTACTTCACTAAACCTGTAAGAGAAAGACAATAAAAAAAATGTAAAGAAAGGATGATATGAAGAAATTGATGATTCTGTTCAATAAAAAGATATTGGAGTTGGAAAGATAAACTGGTTGAAATTATCTGAACAGTGAACTTAAACAGATTTTTAAAAAAATATAATTGTATGAAGAGAGGAAAGAGATCAATAGATAAAAATGAACGAGAAAAAGAGAATATCATCAGAGAGTGAATATTAATGGGAATTCATTAATGGGAAAACAAAGAACCTCTCCGATGCAACATTTGGAAATATAAAAGGGAAAGAAGATAATTTGATGATAGAAAAATGTTGAAAGACAAAAAAAAAAATCAGTGACACACGCACATTCGCACTCACTAGCATAAACATAAACAATTAATGAAAATAAACCCTGGTCCTTCGACTTACCGCCTATTAGGATAGGAGGAAGAAGGAGAAGAAAGGAAAGGTTGGACGATTTAATGAGCGAAAAAGAACGGTGAGCTGAAAATTTCAAAAAGCAAAACCAGTAAGCAAACCAAAAGCAGAACAAAAAAGAAAACTGTTATTTTTCCAAAATTAAAGAACAGAAAAGTAGTTGCTCTTGATCCAATTCCTAATATCATTTTTCATTTTCCTGTTTATTTTACTATATTAATTGATTGATTTTAAAAATACTATTTTCTACAAGATCAACTTAACATGATCTGTAATGTTTTTCTTGACGAAATACTATTTACAGTTTATACAGTTTATTCAATTGTCAGTCACTTCAAACTAACTTGTGAGATACGAGCCGATATGGCCAAGTTGAAAATGAATGCTGCTGTGCAGAAGGGTCTCCATGGTCTAGTGGTTAAGGGCGCTCAACCGGCAATTGAGAGGTCCGTGGTTCGATTCCCGGTGGTGACTGATATTTTTGTACAGTAGCATTCATCGATTCCCATCAGCTGTTCAATGCTGTTGTCAATATCCGCCATTGCGGAAGTCTTCAGTATAAAGTAATAGCAATTAAAGGAATTCGAAATTAATAAATTCTGTTTATGTATATTTGTCAGTTTATTCAATTGTCAGTCACTTCAAACTAACTTGTGAGATACGAGCCGATATGGCCAAGTTGAAAATGAATGCTGCTGTGCAGAAGGGTCTCCATGGTCTAGTGGTTAAGGGCGCTCAACCGGCAATTGAGAGGTCCGTGGTTCGATTCCCGGTGGTGACTGATATTTTTGTACAGTAGCATTCATCGATTCCCATCAGCTGTTCAATGCTGTTGTCAATATCCGCCATTGCGAAAGTCTTCAGTATAAAGTAATAGCAATAATTAAAGGAATTCGAAATTAATAAATTCTGTTTATGTATATTTGTCAGTTTATTCAATTGTCAGTCACTTCAAACTAACTTGTGAAATACTATTGTTAAGGAATTGATTGGTAATTTCGTCTATGATTTTAGTACTTGTGTATATTAGCTGTCTCCTGAATGATTCAATATTTGCCCTATAGATCTGAATTTACTTGAATTTTGTCTCAAACTTTATTGGTTGTTGACAGTATTATTAGCGTTAGGGAAAGTGGTTTTGTTCTAATGTGTTTTACTACATTCATAACGTACAGCTATCTGACAGTCATCACCTGAAATTCAGTAAATATTGAGTTGGTTTTTATTGAATGAATTTCTACATGTATTTGTGCCGGTCTTAGTGTGAAATGTTGGGGCATCGATTTTGAACCACGAAAAACCAGAAAGTAATTGCTAGAGCTAGAGTTACGAACGTGTCGGATCAACAATCCGAATCCCGGATTACAGTTCGGATCAGTAACAACCTTGCGATTATCCGGAAGCATGTTGTTTTGCTGGCTTCAGTCTGACACGGCTGCTGTCTGGAATAATAAATAGCATTTCCGGTCCCAATGCAAGAATTGATTAAGTATCGATTTATCGATAAGATCTTGTTGTACGATTCTTCATCCTTCATGCCTTGTTGCACGGAATAATAATTCTCTTCGTTCTCTGGCGCTGTGCTTAAGTGTTTTTGCAACAGAAAGTTACAAATCGAATTGTACGTGGTTAAATGAAAGGTATAGATATAAAATTAAATAGGAATTAAAGAGAAAGGGAATATAGAATTAAATAGAGAAAGGGAAGGAGTTGCTATTTTAATCCTATAATATTTTAATGATGTAATAACAATGATTAAGGATTTTACTTTTGAATAATATTGGATTTATTATTTTATTTTAATATTTTTCATTTTTGCATGTTTTTTATTTTATAAATAAATGAACAAGTGATGAAAATAAATTTAAATAATGAATATTTCAACAAATTTTTTTTTTAAATTATTTTTCCAAATGTTCATGTGAAATGATGGAGAACAATAATATAAAATACGAAAAACAAATAACTATTTTGGATTTGAAATGAAATATTTGAGAAAAATTCAGCTAGAGGAAGTAAAGGTAGATACTATTTCAATCCAATAATATCATAATAATAACAATACATATTTCAATAATTTTTTAAGAAGGTTTAATTTTCATGTAAAATGATGAATTACAATAACTTAGAATTCAAAATACATAACAGCTTTGGATCTAGAATGAAATACGAATTCAGCTAGATAAATTCAGCTAAAGAGAGAGTAGTTGCAATTTTAATCCGATATTATTCTAATGATATAATACTGATATCATTGATAATAATAAACATGATACTAATGATAATAATATTAAATATTCAATATTTCAACTTATTTTTTTTTTTAAATTTTCATGTTTAAGATGCGAAATCAAATAACAGTGTTTTTGATTTGTTATAAAACATTAGCATACAATTTGAGGGTAATAATTATTTCAATTCAGTTATAGCTATAATTTTAATTCCTCAGCATCTTGTAAAATGTAAAATGATTGCATACAGTAACTCAGAATTCATAAAAAATATAATAGCTTTGGACCTAACATGAAGTACAGATTCAGAATTCAGGCCGAAACAAGACACGCCCACTGGTGGGAGGAGCAACAAGCAAAAATAAGTGTCAAAATCAAAAACCGTAAACACATAGAAAGCAACCTAGTTTAGAACCTCCAAAGCTTCTAAAATCTTGAATTGTCTGCCTTTGCCAATCAAATGCATAAAATCAACATTCTCTTCACTAGTAATGAGATGCTCTGCTCAATTTGAGTCTCCTTTTTGCATTCTCCAATCTCTAATATGTTCATTAAATAATAATAAGCGTATGGCTTTTAATGGTGGGGAGACCCTTACGGGTAGTTCCACCTCGCCGTTGGTGCCATGTTACGGGGAACATGGTGGACCTACTATTTTAGGTGGGTTCCGAACCACCGGGTAAGTGATAATAAAGCTTGTAGCATCAAGTCATTGAAGCACGGTCACCCATCCAAGCGTTGTTTATATATGTTCATTTATTCTACGTTTGAAACTTCTACCGTTCTGACCCACATAACAGGCATTACAATTACTGCAATTCAATTTATAAACTCCACTTTTCACCTTGATATGAATTTTATCTTTACTGCATCCAAACCAGCTCTTTATAATAGGTTTTGTTTGAAAAGCTACATCAAACCCGTTCTTTTTAAATTCTTTTCCCAATCTATCAGATACTTAGCCAAGGTAAGGTACCGTTATCTATGATCTTTCTCTAGTTACTTTTTGTTTCTTGTTTGTTACTTTGCGGTTCTAGATTTTGAAACTGATTATTCCTTGTTGCTCCTCCCACCAGTGGGCGTGACTTGTTAGTGCCATCAGCCATTCACAGACCTTCAATGAAGGTCAGCCTAACAGGGCCCTTTCTCCCTCAGCCAATCGTATCATTCCGTGCTTAGTATAGCTACTCTGTACTTTAGTTTGCTTGAGATTGATAATGGTGTAACAACCAAAACTAGTATCTCACCAATTCAATAAATGTGGTTGTGACAACTTCATGTCTTATTATTATGTTTATCTTCCACAATATCACCTTCACCACTACAACGAAAGTTATTCCACTACTCAAGCTCCTACTACTTTGATATGTTCCCCTCCAAAAAACCTTAAAAATATACATTTTATCAATAAATGAAACAAATAATTAAAATAGGAAAAAGATTAAAAAATTTTGACTCTTTTTTTTCACACATTCAATTCCATTCCACAATCTCGGTATTAGCATACAGTGAACATTTTCCTGTGCGACAGATCACAACAAAAAACAATCATCCATGTTTTACTGCATATACGTCGTCTACGACTTCCCCTCCCTTGTTGTTGACAAACCTCACACTCACGCGTTTTAATGCATGCGTAGCTAGCTTTGAACGGCTTCGACCTGGTAATGTATGCACTGAGCTTTGTTAGTTTGCTCAGCTTCCCCTTTTCAAATCCCCCCCCACCACCACATATCACATGATGTTCTCCTTTTTCATTCACCTCTTCCCCCCCTTCATCACATGATGTCCTCCCCCCCCCCCCACGTACCCACCACCGGTAGGGATTCAATTTTGATATGCTAACGAGTTTCAAAACGTTCAGGCCCTAGGTTTGCATGAGGGTGGTTTGAGGGTAAAACGGTAAAAACCGTTTTATGACAGTTGATGGTTGAACAACCCCTGAGTTGCATCAGAGGGTTTTCCTCTCTTCCTCCTCCACCTCTTCTTTATCATCATCATCATCATCATCTTCTTCATCATCATTCTCCATCTCTTTTTCATCATCATCATCATTCTCCATCTCTTTTTCATCATCATCATCATTCTCCATCTCTTTTTCATCATCATCATCATCTTCTTGTTTCTCATCTTTCTCCTCCACCTCTTCTTCCTCCTCCTTCAACACCATCACATTTTCTCTTTTTCATACTCTAACTTCTTCTCTTACTCTTCCTCCTCCGAATTTTGCGCCACCTTCCTCTCCTCTTTTTCATCATCAGAATCCTCCTCTTCCACATCCTCCACCACCTTCTTCTTTTTCCCCTCTTACTCCACCTTCTCCTGCTCGTCCTCTTTCACATCCTTCCTTCTCCTCCTCCTCATCCTACTTCTGCTCCTACCTCCTTCAAATCCTTCGCCTCCTTCTTCTCTTCTTCTGGTCCTACTCCTCTTCCCCATCCTTCACCACCTCTTTTTTCTTTCCCTTTTCCACCTTTTCCTCCTGCTCATCCTCCTACACATCCTCTTCCTTCACTTTTTCAGCCTCTTCTACTTTATAATCATCTTTCTCTTCCTCCACCTCCTCGTACTTCTCCTATTCCTCCTCCTCCCACCACCTCCTTTTTCTCTTCTTCTCCTCCTCCTCCTTCTCCTATTTCTCCTTGTCTTACTCCTTCTCCTCGTCCACCTTTTTGTCTCTTCCTTCCTTTCATTCACCTTTTCTTCCTCCTCTTCATCCTCTTCTTTCTTATAATCATCCTCCTCTTCCTCCACCTCCTCTTACTCCTCCTATTCCTCCTACTTCTTCAAATCCTTTCTCTTTTTCTTTCCACCTCCTCTTCTTCTCCTACTCTTCTCCTCCTTCCCCTCGTCCACCTTTTTGTCTCTTCTTTCCTTTCATTCACCTTCTCCTCCTCCTCCTCCTTCTCTTCTTCTACATCCTCCACATTCTTCTCTTACTCCTCCACCTCTTCAAGATCATCATTCTTATCCTCATGTTTCTACTCCACTGCCTTCTCCTCATCCCATTTCTCTTCATCATTCTCCTCTTGTACTCATAGAAAAGAATTTAATGGTTCATAGAAATCAAAGAATTTAAATGGTGCATATGCCTATCAGCACAACTGATAATAATTATTATTTCATGTAAATTTGTCGGGTTCTTGGATGCTCCGATGTATAGGTTTATTTATTTCGGATTTCCTTGTGCTATCTCGGTAGTTTTGTGAATTACAACATCGTTCAAAACAACTAACAATACAACTGATAATTATAATTATTATTATTTCATGTAAATTCGTCGGGTCCTTGGATACTCCGTTTTATCTGTTTGTTATTGAAACTATAGCATCTTCCGAATTTATATTGATAATAGAATTTATGTTTTATTATTATAATTATTATTGATTTTACGACGATCATTATTGTTCCTCAATCGATATTAAATATATTTCAAGTATACTTTACTTTTTCTGATAAGTCCTTAAATGGGCTTCTGTTATCCTTTAATGTACGTACACCAGCGTTACGTGTTGCAGCGTGTGGAATGTAGAGAGCAGACGTTTAAGCTAGTGTGAAATTTCTTCTGGCTGTTTGCTCTCATTGTTTTTGTGCAAACAAGTTGAATATTCTCTCCCTCTTGTTTGTACTAGCTTGCAGACTCTTTGTTCAAGCTATCTCTCTCGTATGTATACTTCCAAGCTCTTATATACTCTCATAATATAGGCTACTCTCTCATGTACTCTCAATATACTCAAGCTTACTCAAGTATACTTAAGTATACTCTTAGTACCTCTCTCTATCCCCCCTCACCCTCACCCTCTCATACCTACTCTCTCTCGCTCTCAGTCGACTCTCTCTCTCACTCAGTCGTCTCTCTCTATCTTTCCCTCTCTTCCCTACTCACTCTCACTCTTCAAAATAATATTTTTTTTAGTAATTATTGATGTATAAGTAGACTACTGAATGGTTTTATGTAATTGTATTAGCCTGATTGGGTGGTACGTGAAACCAAAGGGTCCTAATCTTGCCAGGAGATAATTGAAACATTCAATCAATATAGCAATTTCTTTCTCTATATTACCCTAGCTCTCTTTCTTCCTTTATTCCTTCATTCTCTTTCTCTTTCCCTCTTTCTCCTACTCTTTCAAAGTGTGTGATATTTAGCGTAAAATTCTTATTCTCTCTTCCCCCACCATTCATATCTCTATCTCTCTATCTTTATCATTTATTTCAATTATAATTACTTTCATTGTAATGTAATTTGTCTTTTTGTTCATATTTATTAGTGTTTGCCATAGGTCTTACTAGACCTGGCAACGTAAGATGTGATAGATAAATATCAAATATCTGTCTCATGTAATTGCATCACTTAGATTGCCATTACCATAGTTAATATCATATAAATGAGATCATTGTAAATAATATCTTGCACTATAAAAAAGCATTATCTGAGTTTACTATAGTATTTATGATGTGATGTTGATAATTTTGTTTAAACCATTCATATGCATAGTTTGTAAATTTACATGAATAAAGAAAGATAATCTAATCTAATCTCTCAAGTTTTCTTTCTTTCTCCTACTGTTTCATAGTGTCTGAGCTATTTAGCAGGATAATGAAGGTGCTACACTCTTCTAAACATATTTTCTCTGACTCTTTTCATACTCCTTTTCATTCTCTCTTTTCCTCGTCCTCTGTTCCATCCTCTCTTCTTTTCTTCACCTTTCTCTTTCATTTTTGCTTTCTGTCTCCCATTACTTTCTCTCTAACCTTCTCCATTAATGCCTCTGAGCTCTTTAGCGGGAGTATGAAGGTACTACAAGACTGTATTCTTCTCAACATTATTCAAGCTTTCTCTCTTTATACTCCCTCTCGTTCTTTCTCTATTCATCTTTCACTCTCTCTTCCTTTTTCCTTCCTCTTTAACTTTTTTCCCTTCTCCTTTCTTCCTCCTCCTTCTCCTTTAATTTCCATGAGCTTTTTAGCAGGAGTATGAAGGTGCTACATATTGTTCTCAACATAACTCAAGCTTTATTTATACTCCCTCTCTTTGCCCCCTTCCTCTATTCCTCTCCCTTTTTCTCTACACCGTTCTCTTTCTATTTTGCTTTTTCACTCTTTTTTACTTCTCCCTTAACGTCCATAAACTGTTTAGCGGGGAAATGAAGGTACATGCATCCTTCTCAACATTATTCAAGCTACCTCTCTTTATTAGCCTTTCTTCCTCTCTTTATCTTGCCTCTCATTCTCTCTCCCCCTTCCTCTATTCCTTCCTCTCTCTATTTCTTCACCTTTCTCCTTCTCCTTCACATTTTCTTTCTCCCTCAACCTTCTCCTGCGTGAAGGTGCTACACTTTGCTCAACATTATTAAACTATCTCTCTTCATACTCCCTCCCATTCTCTCTTTCCCTCCTCCACCATTTCCCTCTCTTTTTTCTCCTTCCCTTCCTTTCTTTATGGCTCTCCCTTCTCCTTTAAAGTCCATAAGCTATTTAGCGGGAGTATAAAGGTGGCTTTGTGTATTCTTCTCAACACCACATCATGTGCTATGTTATTCATAGGGGTACCGTTTACCTAATGTTGGCTAATCACTGTGGGTAATTTTCACCTTCAGATGCTCGGTAATTTGTTGGTTTACACAAGAATAATGTAGCTTCAAGGGCGATTACGGAATGACTCTATCAAGGAGAAGAATACGTTTTTGAATTATTATTCTCAATCTCAATCATTTAATTTATTAATTGTAAATATTAAAAAAAAATACAATTATAATAAAACTCAAATTCTCAATTTTTTATTCTGCGCCATCACTAACAACATTTATTATTGATTGACTGTTTGTTATTCAATCTGTGTATCTGTATACAATCTGTGTAATTATTATACAATTTGTGAACTTGTTACACAATTTTGTGTATTTCTTACATAATTTGTGCACATATTTATTTTAACTTTTTATTGTAAATTCAACGACTTTCAGCTAATTAGATCAAATTGACTGCAAGTTGTTAAATTTACCATAAAATATTAATATTAACAACGCAGCAGATTGTTATGGAACAAGAAATCCAAGAATATTTATTTTTTTACATTTATTATTGCTCGTTTGCTAACGACGATTCCTTTATAATGAAAAATATTATTAGTGTGTGATTATGTCATGTTTTTATCTACTTTTCTGTCTTTTACAGGTATGTAGCTGAATTTCGATGCACTTACTCTTCAGTAATGTGAGTAAATTATAACTTCGATCAATTTATTTTATTCATTAATAATTAAATAAAAATATTATAAAAACGTTTTTGATCTACTGGCAGTATCATATAAAACAAGTCCACATATATGTTTGATAGACACATTTGATGCACTGACACGTATAGAAATAAATATTTATTTTATTGAAATAAAAAAGAAAAAAAAATATGGTAGTCTAACATATAAAACAAGTCCACATCACATGTTTGACTGACACATGTGATGCACTGACACGCATATAATTGAAATAAAAAATAAATATGAATTAAAATAATCCAAGAATTTAAATATCTAACCAATAAGAAACATCAGTCTAACAAAAATAGCGAATAGTATTAATTTATTGTAGTACATGATAATAATATAAATGCCAAAAATAACATACTAACAATTTTATAATACTAATTTCAGCTAATCACAATTTTGAGAGCACGTTATTTGAATGGAACTAATTAATTAAATGGGATTAATTAAATTTGAGAATTTAAATATTTATTTCATATTGAAATTTAAAAAATGATTTGTTCGAGCATGTAAAATGTGGTGTTTTAATTCTTTATTTCATACTGAAGTTCATAAAATTCTATATTATCATTTCCATGATATATTTAAATTTTATTTTCTAACTTTTCATGATTATATTTCGTCATGGAAAACATCACAGATATATTTAAAGTTTTATATTATATAATAATTGCATTTGTGTATCAAACTTACACATCATTGGGTTGAAACAAAGACGACAATTAGGCCTACATTAAAGTAAGTAAATCTGATGTCGATTTTGTAAAATTTCAGGTTTCAATTATTAGAATTTCATACTGTAGTTTAAATGATTCTCATTATCATATCTATCATGTATTGAAAGTTTTATATTTTTTATATAATCTAGTAATTGAATTTAATTATCAAATTTAGACAACATTGGGTTAGAACAGACGCGTTACCTTTATTAGAGTACGTGTTTCCTAGCTAGGACAAAATTGGGTCGAGTTTATTCAGTGATTAAATTAAATGGATTCAGTACAGAATATGCAGAGCACTCAATATTTACAGCAGTTGTCGACTGTAATGAGCCGTAAGCATAACATGTCATCCATTAATCAAACAAAATCAATCAGTATTCAACAACAACAACAACAACAACAACAACAGTGAACAGCATCAATGTCAACAAAAGACAGCAAATAATAGCTAACAAATTGTTTCAAAATAAGGATTCAAAGTAGTAGCAGTACTCTGTTAGATTTAATCACACTAATTGGGTTGTACACTAGAAGCTGATGAGTTGAATAGGGAATGAGGGGTGGAGGAAGAGAGAGAGAGAGAGAGATAGTTAGATAGATAGATAACTTGTCTTTATTGAGGGGGAGTTGGGACTCGCAGGTCCTCTCTTACACTTAACCCTAACAACTACATTATCAATAATAGTATTTAAAAGAGAGTTAGTGAGTTGTGTGTGAGAGAGAGAGATTGATTGATTTCTTTATTCATGCAAATAATAGTTGGACAGTTACTAGTATAAAATACAATATATAGGCATCACCAAGTATTATTACATAAAACATTATCAGTTACTTATTACATAAACTTTTAACTATATACAAACATGAAATTATTACTGAAAATGATATTAATATGATATACAGAAAAAAAAAGGAAAAAAGCTTGGTGATACATTTGTATGAAAAGGCGAAGTTAGGGACGGTGTCCCTCTCTTACACTTAACCTATTTGAGAGAGAGAGAGAGAGAGAGAGAGAGAGAGAGTTTGTGTGAGAGTGATCCAGAGAAGGAGATTCAGATTCACATTCAGATGGCTTTATTTGAGTAAAAGTACAATTATCTATATGACTACTGACTATAACCTAAAAATGAATGACATAACCTAAATTCATGGAAGATAGATAAAAAATAGATACAAGATGATACGTTCCCACTTTTACTATTTTACTGTTTTGTATGGTTGATTAGCCTACTGACATTAATAAGAATTGTAATATCCAGGTGATAAAAAAGGGCGGAGTTAGAGGAATGATAGCTGAAAAGGGGTCTGATGAAGCGATGGTGAGAATGTAGAAGGTTGGATAGAAGAGTGAGCTATATAGAATAGGATAAATGGCAGATTAGTGAACTAGCTACAATGTTAAAGATGTTGAAAGATAGAAGGAGAGAGAATAAAGAGTGAGTGGGGGTCCTCTTGAAAACAAAACCACTGAAATAGTCGAAAGAATGATTATAAAGAAACGACAAAAATGGGTAAAATGTGGAAAAAGGTTGAATTCAGAGGAATTGCAGATGCATATATATATATATATATATATATATATATATAGGGTGTTTCAGAATTAGTGTCGAACATTTTAGGGTATTGTTCCTGGATGATAGGAGACTACAAATGTCGTATTTAAAGTTTCCAAAACTCAGCGGTTATCCTTATAGTAGCCATTTTGTTTTTTTCACTTGGGAATTTTCATCTCAAGAACGAAATGTTGAATTGATCTGAAATTTGGCATGAACATTTATGAATTTTTTATAAAATTTTGAAAAAAGTTATTCTTGTAAGTTTTCTGTAAAGTGAACGGGTTTCATGAAATTTGCCATCAAATATTTGAAATTATTAAATTATAAAAAAATTAACATTGATGTTTAAATGGTGAAAAGTGGTCATGCAGTACGAAAAGAATTAATTTCTCTGTTATTCTTTGCCCAATCTTAATAAATAAGGTATCGTTGGAATTGTGATAAAATTTTCTAATTGTTTTGTCTCTTGTAAATTTTCTGTAAAGTGAACGGTTTTCGTGAAATTCGCCATCAAATATTTAAAATGGCCGCCATTTTGAATATTTTTATTTTTTAAAGTTGAGTCTTTATAACATAAATATATTCATGCCAAATTTCAGATCAATACAACATTTCGTTCTTGAGATAAAAATTCCCAAGTGAAAAAAACAAAATGGCTGCTATAAGGATAACCGCTGAGTTTTGGAAACTTTAAATACGACATTTGTAGTCTCCTATCATCCAGGAACAATACTCTAAAATGTTCGACACTAATTCTGAAACACCCTGTATATATATATATATATATAGAGAGAGAGAGAGTAAGTGAGATAGATAGATTGATAGATAGATTTTTTATTTGCAGCTGTCACAAGGCTTACGCCTATTGTAACTTCAGTAGTAAATTACAGTTCACATAATTATCAATACTGACAGCTTAAAATAAATTTGGAAAATTAATTTTAAAATTACAGTATACAGAATGAAATATGTAGAGAGAGAGAGAGAGAGAGAGAGAGTGAGAGGTAGAGGGAGTGACAGAGAGGAACGAGTGAGGGATAGAAAGAGAAATGATTAAGTTGAAAAAGGGGGGCTGCTAACAAGGTTGTCACTGTTGTGAGAATGTTGAAAGAGCGAAACAGAATAAATGGTGAGACAAAGAGTGCAACTGTTGAAGGGGAGGAAAGATGTATGGAAGAGTGAGAGGGACTTTGTTGAAGAGGGAGAGCGATTCTAAATGAGGTAGAAAGGTGGAGGAGTGACAGAGAAAAATTCAGCAAGAGATAGATTGCATTTACCAAGGGCTAAATTACTACTCACCAACTCTCCTTTTTGACTCATGATAGTTCTCTTTTGCTACAGAGGGAGAAGGTGAAATGGAGAAGAGGGAGATAGTGAGTGAGATAAAGTGGGAGAGATAGATAGTTGGATACATAGAAAGATTGTCTTTATTTTTCCCCACTTTACAATTCAAAGACAAAGTGCTATGGGCTAAATTGAGGCACAGAACCCACTTTTCTATTAAACCCAGAGAGAGAGAGAGAGAGAGAGAGAGAGAGAGAGAGAGAGAGAGAGAGAGAGAGAGAGAGAGTGAGTGAGTGAGAGACGGTGGGAGTGTGAGAGAGTGTAATTTGCCAAACAAGTCTTTTCTGAACGAGCAGCATATAACAAAAGGCAGATACGAGCTCCAGCCATCATACGTTCGTTAGCCAACTCATCAACATAATAGCAACAGTACAGATGGCATCAGCAATGTGTAATGTAATTATTTTACGACAGAAGCTGTTCTAGCTGTACTAGCGTAATAATTGCTAATGTGTGTGCGTCTGTGTGAGAGTGAGAGTGGTGTAATTAAGTTTTTGAACGTTGGTAATAGATTTGGAGGGATTTATCTATCCCTTGGCCGAGATTGGCCGTTAGAATATATCAAACCTCCGCCGATAATCATCATTAGGCGCGCGATGGGGTGGCTATCGCATTGTTCAATGTTGGCAGCAGTGAATGCGGGGAAGGAGAAAGCGCGGGAACGCAGATCGTGAGAAAGAGGAGAAACGAGATGGCCTAACGCGGGACCGAGAAAGCGTGGGAAAGAGGAGAAGCGGGAATGCAAAGTGCGAGAAAGAGGTAAAGCGGGAACGAGAAAGCGCGGGAAAGAGAATGCGTGGGAAGGAAAGCGCGGGAATGAGATAACTCACCCGAAGGCCATTTTCTGAAACGACGGGCCTTCTCTGATGAGTGGAGACTATTAACGCGGACATTATCGGTGGTTAGGTTACTGATGACGAGCTCGGAATGGGAGGTGTTAGAGTGGGGGACATTTAGGGGGGAGGGGGTTGATCACTAATGATTTGGTATTTTGGGCGATATACAATCAGGAAATAGATTTTTTAAAGTGTGATAGCTGATTGGTAGGTTGGAGTGGTGGGCAAAGTAATAAGTTGAATAAATTGTTAAGTTTTTAGTTCAGTGACTGGCTTATTCTTTTCTCTATTTTTCTTCTTTTTTCCCCTCTACTCATCTCAGGGTTTCACCCTCACCATCTTCTCCTTTCCTATTTTCCCTTCGTCGCTAATTGCCTATTCCATGTTAGCATTTAACTAATAGTAAAATTACAATACTGTAAAAATCCTATCCTAAGTCATACAAATTAAATATTAAAATACACTGTTCTCTGCTGTAAAATCACTTCCCGGTGGTTCGGAACCCACCTAAAAACTGTAGGTCCAATTCATCAATCACCATCCTCCAACTCATTACCCACGCACAGGTCTCAGACCTATGTGGGCTTCATCCTCAAAAAAAAAAAAAAAAAAAAAAAAAAAAAAAAATAACTTATTAACATCCTATAAACACCCATAGTTGGTTTAGTTTGTTGATCTACATATTTTCCACCCTTTCTTGGTCTAGCCTTGGTCACAGGTGGTGTTGTATAATTTTAGCTTCTACTTTTATTTTAGTGTAAATTATTTTTGTCTTGTGTGCTTTTAAACGAATTTGTGTGTTTGTAATAAATAAATTTAAAATTGAATTGAAAGTTGAAAAAAATTAAACCAGGAGCCTCTTTTCGAGTTGTACTTATTACAAACCAGTTTTTACAAAACAATTGTCGCAAATAGTAATAAATAGTCTTGCATGACAATTTTCGATGGGGTATCTATTACTATCCATGGCGACTATATAGACCTAATAATAAATAAACTGAAATTACAATAGGGCTGCTAACTGTTTTAGAAAAGATATTGTTTGATCAAATAATTGCATATATGTTTTTTTTTCAAATCAAATCAAATTTTATTCATCTTTCATAACAAAGAAACACATCAACATCAGAAACATAAAAAATACATCTGAAATATACAAAATTGAATACGAATTGATGCAGAAGTTATACAATAGTTCTATTCAATGGAAAGAGAAAAAAATACCCACAAGATATATAATTAATTATAAATGATTACGATTGGATAATATTCTAATTTTAATTAATTCCTTGATGTTTAATGTTGATTTCAAATAATATCAAATTAACATTAACTCGTTTATGTGTGCGTTTCTCTCAAAGGCAATATTATGGAAGTTACTAAATAGGGTTGCTAACTGTTTTAGAAAAGATATTGTTTGATCTAATAATTGCATATATGTTTTTTTTATCAAATCAAATAAAATTTTATTCATCTTTCATAACAAAGAAACACATCAACATCAGAAACATAAAAAATACATCTGAAATATACAAAATTGAATACGAATTGATGCAGAAGTTATACAATAGTTCTATTCAATGGAAAGAGAAAAAAATACCCACAAGATATATAATTAATTATAAATGATTACGATTGGATAATATTCTAATTTTAATTAATTCCTTGATGTTTAATGTTGATTTCAAATAATATCAAATTAACATTAACTCGTTCATCTGTGCGTTTCTCTCAAAGGCAATATTATGGAAGTTACTAAATAGGGTATATTTGCGGAAAATTTAAACCAACTAAGTTCCAAGTAATTTTTAAGGAAAATAATGTTTCTTATTCAATAAAAACTGGATCCAATATTTTTTTTGCATTCTGTTGCTTAGTTGAATGTGGGTATGCAACAGAATTTCAAAGTAGCGCTATTAAAATTAGTTTGTTAATTGCCATGCAACAAAACCGGATTATAAACCACAACTTTTGAGTTTTGTAACTCTTCACTTTTCAACAATTCTAAAATTCTGTCAAATTTCCCAGTTTTTTTCAAATAAGTTAAATTCTATAACAATCATCTGAAAATATCTGTGTAATTCGTTCTAGATAGATTTCCATTTTTCAAATTATAGTGAGACGTATTTGGGTCATTTGACAGTCAACTCGTTTAAAAATTGAGATAGAAATAACGAACGAGTACAATGAAGAGGAATAGATATGAAATATAGCCGGAGGAAACGTGATTTAAAGTTGAAGAGAGATGAAAAATTTGAGAGATGAAAATTTCGAGTGTTTTAATCACATCAGCAGAGTGCATAGCTTGCAATAAACGAATTACTGTGATTGCAAATACGTACTCCAACAACACAATCGATAAAATACAAAGTAATGCAATTTGTTTCCCATTTTGTATGAATAATTGCAGAGTCAAGCTACAATATATACCTAGAATGTATAGCTATATACCACGCTATTATAGGTATAACAGCTATAACAACATGTAATTCACTGTATTCTCTTTAGCGACGTGCGCCTGCAGTTATGCAACCCGCATTACAAATTCAGGAGATAAAGTAAGTACATACATGTATATGTATATAGTCTGTGTGTGATTGTACCATCACAGCTAGCTCTTTGGAGCTTGACTCTCTGTTAACTCGGCAAAACGTTTCATTAAAACGCCCAGAAAGTGTTGGACACACTAGTTACAGTTAATATATCTGCACAATTTCCTGAATCCACTTTCCAGAGCTTTGAAAACTACATAGGATCGTCAATTGTGTGTGTTAACTCTACATATATGACTCTAATATATCTACATATATTTTATATATGAGCATAGTAGTAATTCAGAGAAAATTGCTTCCGTGAGTGCTTTGATTTACTGTATGGGTCTTTAGATTTGGAATTTGTGCTGTTTGGATTTCCAGTTGTTTATTTACTGTGTGATTCTCGAAATTGAAGTACTATTCTGATTTGGTTGGTTTAGAGTTGAAACAGGTCTACTTTAAATAGGTTGTCATTGAATTGGTACAGTTGAAGTTTCGGTTGTTATATTGAGTACTTGGACTGGTTCTACTTTGAATTTAGAATCTATATAGTTTCACTTTGAATATGGTGATTTTGAATTTGATGTATAGTTCCATATTAGGCCTACGTTTTCACTTTCTATTTAAACATAGGTAATTGTTGAAAATACTCTACTGGTGAATTTAACACTCACTTGATCACTAAGTGGAGCTCCAACCGTATCTAAGGGAGCATTAGACCAATGCGAAACAGCTATCACGCAAAAAAGTAAATGTTCAATTCACCAGTAAAGTATCTAAGTGATGCAATTACATGAAATGGTCATGGCGAAGTTTGGACAAGGATTCGTCCATTCTTGACACTTAACCTGTAAAGAAAGAGATTGATAGAGAGAAAGAAATAGACCGATATGAAAGAGAGAGTGCGAGTGAGAGAGAGTGAGAGAGAGAATGAGAGCACGAATGTGAGAGAGAGAGAGAGAGAAGGAGTGAGAGTGATCGACTTAATCTCAAGAGATATTGCAAGGCAGCAGATTGTCTTAGGTGGTTCTACTGTATATACGTCGTCTGACATTCGTAATGCTGGTTTTACCATAGTAGCATCATTCATTCAAGCAGTCTGTGTGACTGACGTAGACATATGGAATGCATTAATAATTTAGGGGAGGAGTTGAGTTGCCTGTCATACCTACCGTAGGTTACACTGCGGCTGTAATGTTGATCATCGCATCGTAAGATGTACATCAAAAAGCCTCTGGTTTATCTTGTAGACTTTGCAATCTGACATTGTTAGCTCGTTTATCGATTGCCCATCAGAAAGAAGACTCGAAAATTTATTGATCAAGACAAAACATATTGTGTACAACATTGTTAAAATTAACTTAAAATCAATTAATAACAGCATAAATTCGATAAAAACACTCGAAAGGGGCTGTGCAGAATTCAAAATCTACCAATTCAAGGCAAGGTTATACAGTTCATTAAGTCGCGCACATCAAGAAGGTTGTAAAGTAATGTATTTTATTTGGTATTATTTATTTATTATTGTTATAAGTTTTATAAACATATATACTTATCTCCAGCATTTTATGTCTTATGGCATATGTTCAAAATGGCTGCCTGTTCATTAATATATGCATGAATTCGTTTTACCACGTTTGTTGACACTTTGTGGAGTACGCCTACACTAATATTGTTATTCTCCTTGTAATATTCATTTTCAGTTTATTCAGTGTATGAGGCCTATTTTTGTAAACCCTTCCTTTAAGATAACCGCACAGGAACAAATCTGGAGGTGTTAAGTACTGGTAAAATACTGTTAAAGAAGGAACACTCGTTGCTCTTGGGAAAACGACATGTTAACCTTATCGTAATCTGTACAATACTGTAGACCTCTTGTAACCTGTACACACAATAATGAGCTTTACATGTGTTGCTTATATTACCAGTGGTGCTATCTTGCGGTAGCAACTAAACTAATATGAAAAACCTACTATTTACAGACTCTTTTATTTGGATATGCGCGACTTAATGAACACACTGTAATATCACTTCAAAATTGAACCTCATCTCAACTAATTGATATAGTAATTAATGAATTTGTAATTAAAAAAAATATTGAGAAACTAGTTTTGGTTGTTATACCATTACCTATCTCAATCAAACTAAACCTAAAGTACAGAGTAGCTATATATACTAAACATGGAATGATACTATTGGCTAAGCGAGAAAGAGGCTGACCTTCATTGAATGTCGTGATTGGCTGACAAGTCACGCCCCCTGATGGGAGGAGTAACAAGCAAAGATACGAGTCAAATCAATATCTAAAAACTGTGAACATCTAGAAAGCAACAAAGAAGAATGATACACAATTATACTAGAATTGAATCAATTTAAAATTAAAAAAATAGAAGCTCACTGAAATGCAGTCAAGGTTTACCGAAAACGAAACCAAAGTACAGTTTAAAAAAAAATTTAGGCTAGAATTTCAACGAAACCAAGTTAGTTGTATTGAATTGGTTAAAATGAATTGGATCATTTAAACTTGTATTAGTATTAGAAATAAATATTATTATTATTATTATTCATTAACTAATAACAGCATAAATTCGATAAAAATTACTCGAAGGGGGGTGTACAGAATTCGAAATCAATCAATTCAAGGCAAGGTTATAATATCACATCAAAATTGAACCTCACCTCAACTAATTGATATATTAATTATGGTAACCGATTGTAGCATGCATAATTATTGACCTGGCTTGACTAATAAGGCTGTACGCAGGGTTTTTGTTCAGAATTGTTTTTTTTTCGAAGTTTATTGTATTGGATCCCTATTAGGGCTTTAAAATGTTATTTATTGCTGTGAGAAAAGGTTTCTTTCATTAATTATCGTTTGGCAACAAAGTCAAGTCAGGAAAGCCATTGGCTTGTCTGACCGCCATATAGTGGCAATATAATTAAACAATTGATATATAAACTAAACAATAATTTGTTTTAATCGTAATTAAACAATTTAGAGGAGAAATGCTGGAAATTATCCACTTCATCACTTTATTATTATTCTTGAACGTATTTTATCAAGTGCTCCAGAATTGATTTAATTGTAATTCACAGTAAATAATCTGGCCTGAATGACCTGTAATAATCAGTGTTCCAAATCCCTCCAGGTTTTTATTAGTTGTTTAATTTATATTAAACAATAAATTAAACAACTAATTATAACTTACAACTAATTAAACAACTTATTTATTTATTGTTTAATACTAGGTGGAAACAATGCATTTTATGCCTGATGTGATGCTAGCCTAAGGAAAGGATATTTTCCTCTGGCTTTTCTCTTAAAAGGGTTTTGGGAAATCGCTTCGTAAATTTTCTGTCCCTTTTTCCTTTCTTCTTTTTACCTACTTTCTTTTACCGGCTTATTACTTTGTGCAAGAGCTGTCATTGAACTGAGAGCTACATTATTTCTTCTTCTTCTTCTTCTTCTTCTTCTTCTGCCTTTAGTTATTCTTCTTCTTCTACCTTTACTTTTTGTTCTTCTTCTACTATAACATTTTGTTCTTCTTGTCCTCCTTTTTCTCCTCCTCCTACCGCTCCTTCCACCACCATCTTCTTCTTCTTTCTATCTTTTCTCACTTTTTTCTTCATCTTCATGTTATTCATCTCCTCCTCCTTCTACACCTCCTCCTCCTTCTACACCTCCTCCTCCTTCTACACCTCCTCCTCCTCATCCTTCCTTTTCAACCCCATCACCCCTCCTTCTTCTTCATCACCTCCTCCTCCTACTCCTCTTCCGCCACCACCTACTACTCCACAACTTCCTCCTCCTCTATCCCTCCTCGTCTATCCCCTCCTCCCCACCCACTCATCTTCCTCCTCCTCCCCGCCACCTCATCTTCTTCCTTCTTCATCTCCTTCTTCTTTATAATCATCATCATCATCTTCTTCTTATTATTATTATTATTATTATTCCTCTTTCTTCTTCTTCTTATTTTTTTCTCATCCCTTTTATTCTTATTCCTTTTATTCTTCTTATTCTTTTAATTGATCTTATTCTTTTTCTTCTTTTTCTTCTTATTATTCCTTATTATTTTTCTTCTTCTTCTTTACCTCTTTCACTCAATCCTCCACCTCCTCCTCCTCTACCTCTTCTTTCCTCTTCTCCTTTTTTCTTCTATTTATTTCTTTCTCCATCGTTCTATTCTTCTTCCAATTCATTTTCCCCTTCTTCTCCACCTTCTTCTTTGCCACCATCACGTTCTTTTTTCGCCTTCTATTTCTTATTCTTCTTTCCATCTCTTTCTCCACTCTTATATTTATCTTAATTATCTTCACCTGCTCCTTCTTCTTCTTCTTCCACTCCTCCTCCTCATTCCTCTCTTTCACCTCGTTCTCCCCATTGTTTTTCTTCTTCTCCCCATCATCATCATCTTCTTCTTTCCATCTTTTTCTTCTTTTTTCCCTCTCTTTCTTTGTCTTTTTCCTCTTCTTTTTTTCATCCTCCTTCTTTCTCTTCTTGTTTTTCTCGTCCCTCGTTTTCTTTTTCTTTTTTCCTCCTTCTTTTCCTTCTTCTTCTTTTCTTCTTCTCCTCTTCCTTTTTCCATGTCCTACCTCTACTCCCGATGCTTCTCCTATTTCTTTCCCTTCTACTTCTATTCTTCTTCATTCCCTTCTCCTTCTTTTTCTTCTTTATTTTCTCCTTCTTTTTCTTCTTTATTTTCTCCTTCTTTTTCTTCTTCTTCACCTCCTTTTCCTTCTTCATTCCCTTTTATACCAACAAACTCTTCGCTTTTATATCAACAGAAAGTGATTTAAAAAATGTCTCCTCTCTTTCGATATTCACTTATCGTGTAATCCAATCGAACATCAAACGGTCTCTATAAGTAGGGATAGCTTTGCCTAAAGCTATACTTTCAAGTGTAGTTTTTTGTCCCCAGAAGACGTTTTCTGTTTTGAAATGTTTTTTTTTCTTCATAAAAGGAAGAATCTTGGAAGCGCTTCTGTACGTTAGATTTATTCACAGTTGATCAGTTGCATTGTTTGTTTTTATTTATTGTTATTTTTTTCTAAAAAAGAGAGAAATATTTCAAAATTTGAAAAATGAGGAAACTTGAGCAGATAAGTTCTCAGTAGACTGATGGAATGAAGAACGTTTTGTTTGAAGGAAATTAATGTCTGCTTCAATGTGATATCGAGAAGGGTGTTTTCCAAGGAAAGCTTTTTTCCTTTCCAGAATAGAAAAGAATATTAGAAGTGAAGTATTTTTCTCATTCCAGAATTGAAAAGAATATCAGGAAATAGATTGAGCAAATAATAGGTTTGGAAAATTATGAAGGGTTAGGAAGAACTGTAAGGGAAGAGCATTTGAAAAATATATGAAACAGTTCGAAGAGTATAAAAAAGATGAGAAAAAGAGCACAAATAAGCTGAGATTTGAGATTGATTTGATTTTTATATACGGCTATGTTACAAAGAAGACATAAGAGGTTAGGAAGCTATGTTAATACAGCTTACTCAATATATTTTTTCATATTTTATCAACATATCAAGTCTGTGCGCAAGGTCATAATTTTTTTCGAAGATTATTGTATCTGATGTTATCAAGGCTTTAAAATGGTAGCTATTGCTGTAAGCATTTTCTCATAAATTATTTTGTGAAATATGGGGGTTCAAAGCTGAAATTTTTCGGTTTTTGGGCGTAATTGATGTAACCTACGAGTGATTTTGAACTTTTAGTAAATTTTCTGTAGCGAATACACATTGAGGAATTAAATGACATATTTTTTACTCCGATCAAGCAATTGGGTTTCTCAAAATTCATTGTTAAAAATCTGTAGGAAATTCAAATTTTTCAAAAATTATTTTTTAAATCTATTTGTTAGATTGAAATAAAAAATATTCACTTTATTATCACTTACTCGGTGGTTTGGAACCCACCTAAAATAGTAGGTCCACCATGTTCCCAGTAACATGTCACAAACGGCGAGGTGGAACTACCCGTAAGGGTCTCCCCACCATTAAAAGCCATACGCTTATTATTATTATTATTACTTTATTTCTAGAGGTGTTTTAGTTATGGAAAATTTATCAAAAGTTTAAAATCACTAATAGGTACTATCCATGCTGAATAGTTACCCTAACTGAGGAAAAATAATTAGTAGATCAATTTCATCCAACGAAAAGAAATCAACTTTGAACCCTATATTTCTTAAAATAATTGGAGAAAACATTTTTTCCTCACAGCAATTGATAACTTTTCAAAGCCCTGACAATTTTCGAAACAAGAAACTTTAAAAATAATTATGACTAAATACCCTGCGTACTGCCTTAATCCACGTCTCATCAAACTAGTTGTATAATGGAGCTATTATAAAACTACTGTCACTTTTCCTACAGGAATCTGGACCAACCAGAACTGAGGATTTCTTAAAAACAGTGTCGAAATGAATGTTCTGCAATAGTCACATCAGTAGCCGATTTAAACATTTCAAAATCAAACTGAATTTCAAATCGTGTGTTGTAGGTTAATGTTTCATTTTGGGCAAGTTATTTGATGCATTCGTAAGTTGGATTAAACTTAGTTTATGGTTATTATTAGATAAAATAATAATATCATGTGACCTGGCTGACTCAGGTCTGGTGTCAGAGTTATCAGATCGCACCTGAATAAATTCAGGGCCTCTGACGTGACTTAACGACTGCTTTTAGGCAGCCGGGACCGACAGCTTAACGTGTCCTCCGAAACACGGGAGTGGCCCAAGGTAAAATCTTAGTTACCTCAAGTTAGTAATCTCAAGTTATTTGATGCATTCGTAAGTTGGATTAAACTTAGTTTATGGTTATTATTAGATGAAACGATTGCATTTCGCTTTAAAAGCAACTCAGATATGTTTAGAATACTTGCTCGTGTTTCAACTTACTCGTTGATTCAAGCCAGTCACAATCATTGGTGTTTAAGATAAAAAAAAAAGCTTTTGGGTGTATGTAAAGAGTTAATAGATTAATTCATGTAGGCTAATTCATGCTCAAGAGACTTTGTCTCCTAACTGTACCCTGCTTATATGTCTATGAAGCTACTTTATATGTAAAAAAAGAGTTATATTAACCAAAATCTTGACGACACGATTATAATACAAGAAGCCGAGGAGATTATCACTTAGTGAGTCACAATAGTAACTTATTCAAACAAAAACCTAGTTATATTGGTACACAACTCTACAACAAGCTACCGCAGTTTTTAGAGTCTTCAAAATATAGAAATTTCAAAAAAATATTTAGTTGATAAGCTTTTCATAGTGTACAAGACTTCCTTTCACATCAAAATTAAGCCTCAAATAATTGATATGCTGTAATTATGGTAACTAGTGTATAAGATTGTATAATTGTTGATCTGACTTGTTTCATACTCCTTAAGAAAGGATCATAACTCCTGTAGGGGAACGAATTTCTCCAATTTTAATACATATTTTTGAAGGTTTATATTTCTACTCTTCAGGTACTATCAACCACCACAGAATGAGATTTTTTAATTTTTTGAAGATTTTTGCTAAAAACCATGGACATCAGGTGCTTTTTAGGCAAAAAGTGAAATTCTCTCAGATTTGGTCGATATTTGGTACACAGATAGGGCTTGGGCCACCAAATTTGGCGCACCTTGCTTTCTCACAGGTCGAGTAATTCGAGTATCTCACCTAGAAAGAAATTATTACATTTTAACTGGAGTCTCCAAGATGTAATCTTAAAAAAAAAAAAAAAAAACAATCGCTACTTAAACTGATATTATTTATATTTTTCCCAGACCTAATTGAAAGAAAACGTGTATTGAAATGCAGTAATATTCTATTTAGAATCGGTATTTATACATCTTTTGCATCGACTTTGGAGAGCTATTTCTGAATGATTAACGATTGTTTCAACGCCAGTGTGCAAAACGTGTGCAATAGACACGTTGTAAATTGACTGCTGATGATGTCCAGAGACGCGTTTCGAGCTGAGTCTGACGCTGCTGAGAATAGAACAAAGCTGACTGAAGCTGCAGCCGAAGCTGACGACTTCATCAATCAATCAATCATTTGACAGCTCCATTAGGGCTGCTATTATCTGGATATCGTCAGACAAAACGTGTGCAAGTTCATATAGAATAGGCAGGTTATGGTTTATATAAGGCGTTCTCGTTTGAAGTTCACCAGATGGGTGCAAAACAAGAATTGATAAATGTCTGGTTGAAAGTGTGGAAAAGATACGAGGTACAAGAATAAAGGAGAAAGTATAAAAATACTATGCTACCGAGATTGGTTATTCCCTATTAGCCATCAAGAATGAGATGGTAAACAGTATTTTGAAGAAAATGCACTCTTTTAAATGGAAAAAGTATTGTAATTTATAAATTATTACATACAAGAACTGATAAATGCCAGGTTGAAAGTGTGGAAAAGATACACGGTACAAGAATAAAGATAAACTTATAAAAATACTGTGTTACAGAGATAAGTTATTCTCTAATAGCCATTTAGAATGTGATGAAAACACATTTCAAGAAAATGCACTCTTTTTAATTCAAAAAAGTATTGTGGTTTATAAATTATTATTGTTCAATCAATCAAGATGTTTTATAGATTACTTCTTTAAGACTCCAGTTATAAAAAATTATGCAATCTCATACACTAGTTAGTGTATCAATTCTCTGCTGTAAAATCACTTTATGGTAGTTCGGAACCCACCTGTAGGTTCAACTCATCAATCACTATCATCTATCTCATACACCACACAAAGGTCTCAGATCTATATGGGCTTCATCCTCCGAAAAAAAATTAGTTGAGGTGAGGGTAATTTTGATGTGAAAGGAACTCTTGTACACTATAAAAAGCTTAATCAACTAAATATTTTTCAGTTGTTTTTTTAATAATTCTTTACTTTGAAGACTCTTTAAAAACTGCGTTAGCTTGTTGTAGAGTTTTCTACCATATAACTATTATAGCTATATAGCTATTAAAGATACTTGTATCTGTCAATTTGTGGAGTGATAGGAATATCTTCTCACCACATTTATTGTTGTATATATATATTTTTTTTTTGAGGATGTAGCTCACATAGGTCTGAGACCTGTGCGTGGGTAATGATTTGGATGATGGTGATTGATGAACTGAACCTACAGTTTTAGGTGGGTTCCGAACCACCGGGAAGTGATTTTACAGCAGAGAACAGAGTCTTTTTTTTTTTGCTAATTGAATCGGTCATCCTAGCAGACAGGGCTCAGGAGTTCATAGTTTATCTTTATCTGACTGAACAGAAGATACCTGCTACGGCTCACTTCTCCTCCTCTTCCTTCTTGTCCTTCTCCTCATTCTCTTCCTCGTGCTCATTATTGACCTTCTTCTCGTCCTCCTTCTTCTCTTCCTTCTCTATGTCCTTCCTAATGGGAACGGGGAATTGGCTATATCTGGAACTCACTATATCTGTGTTAAATGTCCTATGCTTATAAAACTGTTCTGAGGAGGAATTCGGTATATGTGTCGACTAGGGGAATTCCCTATATCTGGAATTCACTGTATGTCAGCCGGTGGAATTGCCTATATCAGGAACCGGCTGTATCGTCGCTAGCGGGAACTCACTATATCTGACGTCACACCTACGTCACAGCGTACTGTGACGGTTGCAGGTGGGTCTCCTTCACAGCGCTACTGTGACGGTTCCACAGCTCCAGGTGGAGCCAACGATACGGCGATAGAATACCAACACTATTCATTCACTACCCCAGTGATAGACAAACTCTGTCGGTGAGCGCGCGGCAGAGCGCGCCCTGCTATTTTAAATTAACATAATTAAAATAAATAGTGACAGAGTATAAACGTTTTTTTACTTGGCCATTGTTAATATAAAAGCCAAATGCCACTGACTGACTGATTCATCACTATTTCTTGTAAACCATGCGGCTAGAAGTTGAAATTTGGTGCACATGTTCAGTTAAGATCCCTAGATGCATACTAAGAGCAGGTTTTACCTGAAATCCCACAGTTGACTTTTTTAATTACTAACCACCTTTTCTTAATCATTGTTATTAATTAGAATTTATACTTATAACCTATAAATAATTTTTTATATAATATTTTTATTCACCAAACATTACAAAAATTCAATTTGCATACGTTTCTGAATACAATATGGCACAGCCAGCAAAGAGAAACTTGCGAGCTAGCTACAAGTTCATTATAATACAAAAAAAAAATACATGAAAAAAATACTCTACAATCTGACTCTAACCTATCTGGTGAAGCCAGAAAAGCTAATTACCATTGGCCGACTGACTCATCACACTTTTTCGAAAACCATGTGAAATTTCCAGCATTTGGGACCAAAAACAACAATTTTTCAAGATATATTTTATCACCGTTTCTCAAGAACTATGTGGCCTTATAAGTTGAGTATCCAGGTTCATTTAAGACTCTAGTTAAGCAAAATTTTTACCAGGTGTGAAAATGTATTACTTTTAAAATTTGGTTGCGTATATATCTCCGCCTCCCATCAGTGGTTTTAGTTGGACAGCTAAAACGTGGGAAGCGATCCTGCTGGCTAGTCATATAATACTGTATATTATGGTAGCAGAGCCATTTCCTTTGCAGATACCATTTCCTTTGCAAATTTCAATACAGTGGAACTTTTACATGCAAAGTGACATTGTTGAACTCAAACACTCGCTAGGGGGGTGTATACATTTATTGTTGTGCATGTCCGCACAGTTGATCTGTGTAATAAGGCGCTTACTAACGCCATTCTCTTTCGAAAAAAAAATTATCCAGACATTTGCTAACAATAGCTAATGGCTTATATGCTTCATGTTTATGAATTGATTGGAATGATTCATTTTCCTCAAAATTTCCATCATAATTATTTTTGTAATTTTCCAAGATATTTCTTTTGATAAGAATTGTAGAACACTAAATTCTAAATTCGACAAGCCTAAAAGCCAATTCTTGCAGCTGGTCAAAAATGAACCATTTTTTGTATTTTGGAAAGTTGCTATTACCAAGTACTTTATGTACAAATATCTTGAAAAATAGCACATTTTTAGAGCCTTATTATACAGAAACACTACAGTCGCGGGTCACAATTTCAGGCTAAATTAATTAAACCAGCCCATGCTGGAGGGGGTGAACATTTATAACAAAATAAGAAAAATTATTAGATAGGCTTGCATTAATAGGATAGCTGAAAATTTTTATAAATAATAGAGATAGGAAAAAAATATTAACAAAAGGAATTTTAAAATATACATCTCATCATATAAACAATCGATATACTTTAAAATAAATTAGATGCTGCCATAAAATAAGGATGAATATAGAATATGATGGTTGATCTATGGATACTACTACACTAGCGGCCTGGCAAGGGGGGCGGACCGCACCGCGTTCCAGCCTTAGGGAGATGACAAAAAGCTGATATAATAAATAATGATTATACATGATTGTATGCATATAATGATTATAATTTCAAAATTTGAATCAAATAATGTGATTTGTTAAACTTTGGTGCTAATATGGACTCTAAATAAGTGAACCTATAAATGTTATCAAATGGTTCGCGTGTTCTCCGAGACTGGACCAAAACACTTATTAGAATTAATTTTGACCGATAATGCAGGATAAAATTATTGTATTAAGTGCCTAGAATCGCTTAGAGAGCGTGTACGAAGGGATTATTTTCGTAATTTTTCCCCCGGGATAGGATTTTAAGACCACTCTTATATAGAAAAGTCCAATAATTATTGTTTATTTTCAATGTATTTTTTTCTCTATGTTTTGTGTACTTTCATCACATATATATGATTAAATGAGCTAGTCCTATGTTTTGACTCGTATGTTCGATGATAACTTTCGAATACTTTGACCAATCAAATCAAATCAGAAATGGTTTTATTTCTCCTTCAACAAATACAATATGTATGTAGGTAAATTCATATAAAATACAAAATAAACAAAAAAAAGTATACAAACTATTCAATACAAAATATAGTTGGAGAGCAAAAAATTCCTCACATGGGCCTTACGCCTGTGTGTGAAGAAGAGTCCGCGTCATCATTACAAAAGAGTTTATTATAGAAGAATAAAAAAAAACTCTGTTGAAAAATAAATATTACTTTAAGCTGAAAAAAACCTGGGGGAACTTAAAAAAAGGCTTCCGGAAGCAGGAAGGATCCCCCATCCATCAAACACGCGAATTATGGGCACAACTGAGAAAGAGTAGTAGTTTTTAGATTAGCTTCTGCCAAGAGCACCCTATTCGAATATTTCGGGATTTTCCAATTAGCCAATTTTCTAGAGAGCTACGACAAGCAATTGTATGGAGCCCAAACATTACTAGAATAACTTGCAATTGCATTCTGAAGGAATTAAATTAGAAATTTTGTCAGAGGCCTGGCCCGAGAGTACACTCTGGTTTATGAGCTTTTTCCTCACCTGACAATTTAATTATTATCACAAAAGTATGAGGAAATTTAATTGAAAACACACTTAATATTTGAAATATCAAGAAAACTACATTTTTAAACAGTTTAATTTGTTTAATATAATTTTGTAATTGATATATTTTTATTAATCAAGTTTGTATTTGATTAACATTATTTGTTTTAAAACAAACTAAATATAATTACGAACCAAGCCTAGTAGAGGTCATTTCCAGTGAAAATATATATTTAGATTTATGTATTTTGCTTAAACGGCCGGCCTCATTGGACTCAATCAGTTTCTTGTCCTCATTGATAAGTTCTCTTTCTGCATTGTCCAGTACTTCTACATTCGTTCTGATTTCTCTATCAGTTTTTATCTATAAATACCCTTTGTACAATATGTCAGTTGTTTATTTTTTATATGAATATTGCTTTTATTTCTTTAAGTTTCTTTAGATTTTCGGCGTAGATTTCCTGGGTTATTTTCAGTTATAACATATTATGGTTTCATACCAAGTCATTATAGACTTGGATCCCAGGGGGTCCACATGGAATACTATGTGGACCACCTTCTTTCCAAGAGCTTTTACACAGACAGACAGTCGGACAACGGCACATTTCCAATAAGGCCCTGTTTGGTCCTTAATAAGAAGAACCAGTTATATTCTTGTTTGAAGAAAACTATGAAGATATGTAGTGACTTATGAATGTGGCAAACATAAATACTTTAATATCTGATATTTCATTAATATCTTTATTTGTTAGTATAGTATTGATTAACAATATTTTCTTTTTTATTTGCGCGTTATTTGTTAGGCATGCGGGCAATGCTAAGCACGCTCGGAGAATTCGCCATTGGTTAGTTGTGAGTAAAGAGTGGTTAATAATGGTAAGCTTTTATTATTAAGGAGTAGTGGTGAATAAATTCGAGTGAAGAACTGTAATATATACGAGTATATTATCACCCCACTACGACACTTGAGAGAGAGTGAGAGTGAGAGTGAAAGTTAGAGTGAGGGTGAGTGAGAGAGAATCATACTATAGAACGCCTACTTTTGTAGCCTATTGTACAATAATGCCATGCTTCATCACAAGAAACATAAAAAATATAAATATGCGTGAAATAAGGAAATTAAAATGTTATGGAAGATAAATTTAGACAAGAAAGAGAGCAAAAACTCTTTAAAATCACATTCATCCAGAAAATCACGCATCAATTAAACATGCAATCTTCTCTTGAAAAGGGAGAGGGACGGTGTGAATAGCCTACTAAATGAACTCTGATCAGAAACTCTTGACTAACAAAAGAAGCCAAATCTGTGACTTTTATGGAGGTGAAGACATTTTTTCCAGGTGAGGTATCTCCCAAACATTTTCTTTGTTTACAAATTCTCCAAATTTCTGAAATTGACTTTACGTAATATTATTGCAAATTTTACGGAAATGAACCGCGGCTTTATTTTTAATAATAATGAAGACATGAACCTAAGAGATTTGACAGGGGAAGTCAAAGATATGACACAATAAACCCTCATCACCACTTGACCTTGTAATTCCAAATTAAATAGATCTCCATTTCTTCTTTCACAAGATACAAGAGACATAATAAATTTAGCAAAGTAAAAAGCATCCTGTGTCCGTGAGTGTCGGTATGAATCGAAACAGCATGTACCATGATAGGTATGAAAACTATAGAAACTGTGTATAAATGATGATTTTTGTAATCAGATGGAGAAAAACTAAATAAAAATAATAATCTACAAGCTACTCACAGGTAATTGACATGACAGAAACAGAAACAGTGATTAAGCCTGATCATGTTCTACTACACTCAAAACGCAGAACAAAATACATGAAGTATTCAGTTAAATACTGTACTTAATGAGAAATTGATATAGCCTAATATTTTTTGAAGAAGCACTCATGACCATCACCAAAGTACACACTGTTTTCTCATGTTTGCTTTTTGAATTATTATTCTTGAATTTTTGATACACAAAAACTTTGTCTTATTTTCAAGAAAAAAAATAATTTTAAATGAAAATAAATGAATTTTTGAATGACATCCTATTCATGAGAACAAGTTGATGAGCAACTGACATTTTATAAAATAACTATAATTTTCATAGCTGTCATTAATAATAACTAGTGGCTTGTAGGGGCAAAAATCCCTGAATAAAAACACTAATACAAAAAACAAGTCATTATACTACAGTATTATAAATCAAACGAACTAACAATCAAATTATACCTATGAGTCAGAATTTCCCTGTTTACTAGATTTTTTGTGTGAGAATAGTCTTTTTGGTTGCTTTGGTTGTTGTTATTTACAATAAACAAGTTGATTCCTTCCGGAGATTTAACTCTGCTAAATGCAACATATAATTGCCCATGAGTAAATACTGGTTTACTTATAGGTATATCCCAGCTTTGGCCTTGGGACTTATTGATAGTAATACAAATAGCTAGTCTGATTGGAAATTGTTTTCTTGACATATGGAAAGGCATATTAGGGTCTGTTGATATAAGCCTAATTCCTGGTAAAAATATTGCATTACCTTTCCAGATCCAGTTATTATTTCTAACTTTATGCACCTTCCGTAAAGGCCCAACACAATTCGAATCATACACCATTGACCAAGCCTGACCCGAGATTCACATTCCTTATCAATATCACGATAGCGCCAATTTTTTGTGTAATATGGTGTTTATGTGGTGGCATTCCTGATGGTGTGATATTCTATTGGAATATTTAAAAGTTCAATGTGTTCATCAGTAATAATTTTGTCCACAATAAAGTAGTTCATTGCTTCTCCCTCCACGTTTCCAAGTATTACATTGTTAATATTATGACACAAATTAGTTTGAAGTGACTGACAAATATACATAAACAGAATTCATTAATTTCGAATTCCTTTAATTGCTATTACTTTATACTGAAGACTTCCGCAATGGCGGATATTGACAACAGCATTGAAAAGCTGATGGGAATCGATGAATGCTACTGTACAAAAATATCAGTCACCACCGGGAATCGAACCACGGACCTCTCAATTGCCGGTTGAGCGCCTTCGGCCATAGCCGATATGGCCAAGTTGAAAATGAATGCTCCTGTGCAGAAAGGTCTCCATGGTCTAGTGGTTAAGGCGCTCAACCGGCAATTGAGAGGTCCGTGGTTCGATTCCCGGTGGTGACTGATATTTTTGTACAGTAGCATTCATCGATTCCCATCAGCTTTTCAATGCTGTTGTCAATATCCGCCATTGCGGAAGTCTTCAGTATAAAGTAATAGCAATTAAAGGAATTCGAAATTAATAAATTCTGTTTAATATTATGACATTGTTCATTCAATGGACACATTATTATGTTGTTTGAAAACATATTAACGTTGTTGATAGTTATTTTTGTATGAAAAATAAAACTAATCATAGATTCATTTCTTAGCACAAACTTTTCTGGAATATCTATTATATCAACTCCTCTGTGACTAGTTAGGTCCGTTATGAGGTTTGTTTTCTGTTGTTGAAATTATTAGCTTGTCTTCTTCAATGTGAAGAAATGTTGACAAAACAAAAAATTTTTAGAACATATGTCTGTCTAAATTTGAATTATACTATCCCAAGTAACCCACATGTTAATATTGAACACTGACTAGAAGATAAAGCACGATCACATAATGTATTGATGTAAACAAATCAGACGTTTTTGAATTCCAATTCTATTCTTATGGAGAACATTTTACGTTATATCTAATTTTATGTTAACATTCTGGAAATTCCAATAGTTTTCCCACCATCACGGAATAGAGTCCTTTAATTTGATCCCTCTCCCATCTTTCTACAACTTGCCAAACGCCCCCAGTTTTGACGCAAAGAATAGCCTTACGAAATTAAATATATTATGGTGATGATGGCAACCGATCTAGGTTGTTGTTGTTGTGGTGCTTGGTCCACTTAGTTATCTGCCCACTTTGGCGCTGTCCACGTTCCAAGCGGTGGTAGAGTGGGGGTTCCACATATAGCGACTTCCCGATACAGCCAATTCCCGGGGAAGACACATATAGGCAGTTCCCCTTGCATGCAGATATAGTGAGTTCCCGATACAACCAGTTCCCGAAGAGTACACATATAGGCAGTTCCACTTGCAAGCAGATATAGTGAATTCCAGATATAGCCAATTCCCCCAACCCTTCCTAATATCCTCTTTTTCTTCCTCTTATAGGTCCTCTCCATGTCTTTTTTCTCCGCCTCGTCATCATCATCCTCATCGTCTTCCTTCTCCTCCTCCTCCTCCTTTGTGCCTTTTTCCCCCATCTTGATAAAGATCGTCCTACAACGAACGGACTTCCACAAGCACAATAAACTTAATTACATTCATACTCGAGTAAGAACTTGGCAGTGGGGGTGTTATAGGCTTAGAACTTTGTGTGGAAATTCGCCATTCTTCCCAAGATATTATTGCCTCGGAATTTTTAATTTCAACTGAACTGTAATATGGTAATATCTAGGCCGTGTACCCTATAAAGATAACGAAAAATGAAGCAATGATTCCATTTTTGTTTAAAAGTTGTAATTTTTGCCGCCGACTTTGGAGCACCAGAACAGTTTTAAAACTGCTGAAAATAAGAGAAATTAATTTTCATTTACTTGCCGTCTGCCTGGAAAATTGTTTTACAGCTTTGGAGGAAATTAACATACTCTGGCTCTCTCAAATAGAGAACGTGTTTAAATTAATGTAGCCTGATAAAAAATAGAGTTGCATGAGTTAAAATTAATGTACCGTGGTAAGAAATGGAGTTGACCTGATAAATCTGATTCAATTTGGAATAGAATACAGAAGCATAGGATGCCTTTATTTTCACCCCAAATGGGAGGTGTTAGGGCGTAGTCGGCTCTCTCTTGCACTTGGTAGTGGATAAATGAGATACAAGGGCATGTCTCTACGAAGAAGCTCGGAAATTAAATGATCTTCATTATTTAAAAAAAATTCTTGAAATTCAGTGTAAATCGAGGTATAGAAAAAGGTTAAAAAATAATACAGGAAACAACCTCTTCAATTTTATAATATTCTTCATCATTCCTTGAAATTATTGCGATTATTATTCTGGTTTTACTTTTGCACCATCTCCTACCACTAATGCCTGTATTCATGAACGTATTTCTACTCAAGGTTCCTTTGACTGAAGGCTCCCTTGACTCAAGGTTTTCTTTACTTAAAGTTCCCTTGACTCAAGGTTTCCTTGACTCAAGGGATACTTCAAAAGCAGCCAGTCGAAAGGCTAAGTTAGAACTCTTCATTATTTGAGTGTATTTGAAAATTATTGAATAATTACACGAAAATGTCACAACCACATTCATTAAAAAATATTGAGAAACTAGTTTCGATTGTTATACCATTATCAATCTCAATCAAACTAAAACGGTTCTTTCGTGTATTTCTCGGTTGGCCTTGACTGCATTTCAGTGAGCTTCATATTTTTTATTTTTTATTTGATTCAATCCTAGCCTTATTACGTATTTTTCTTCTTTGTTACTTTCTAGATGTTCACAGTTTTTATTTATTGATTTGACTCGTATTTTTGCCTGTTACTCCTCCCACCAGGGGGCGTGTCTTGTCAGTCAATCACAACCTTCGATGCTCTTTCTCGCTTAGCCAATAGTATCATTCCATGCTCAGTATATATTCAGCTTCTCTGTACTTTAGTTTTAGTTTGATTGAGATTGATAATGGTATAACAACCAAAACTAATTTCTCAATATTTTTTATAAATGTGGTTGTGACAATTTCGTCTAATTATTTATTTTGGATACTTTCCACAATATCACCTTCGCCTCTACAAAGAAAGTTGAAAATTATTTTTGAAATTGAATGTAAATTTAAGCTATAATGCATAAAAACAACCCATTCTAAACTATTTTTTTTAGTTCTTTCTCTTACCACTAAGGCCTGTATGTATTACTGCCCTTAAGGCTACCTTTCTCGAGGAATACTTTGTTTGAACTCATAGGAAACTTACTGTACACTGGTAAATGGAAGTTTACTTGAAACTAAGGCTTCTGATAAGTGTATTTAAAGGAAAGTGAGTAAAGTCCATTTATTTCCTTTACATTTTTACAAATAATAAGATATAAAGAATATTACGGAATATTATTCGACTTCAGACGTTCAAAAATCGGAATAGACCAATCAGATGCATCGGTTTCCGGTAAAATTCCATTTACCGGTAAACGGTGAGGTTACAATGAACTCAACCTTTGAATTTAAAGGCTTTTAAGGTTACTTTTGCCTCGAGCTACGTTCTTATAGGTGGACCTTAGCTGCTATTATTTCTATGGTTTTACCTTGAGAATTCTTTCAATCAAGAGTTACTTGAAAAATTTGACTACTTGAAAATTTGTTACTTGAAAGTGATTTTTTTCAAATTTTTTTCAAGTGATGATTTTCAAACTGACCCTGTCTACGGGCCCGAGGTCATCATTTGTGAGGCTCCTTTTAATAATTAGGACTCAAGGGAGGTTTAAAGAGCGTTTTAATTATTTTTTTTCAAATCCACCCTGTCTATGGGTCTTTATTTATTTATTGTGACAAATTTACAACGAATGTGGAGGCGCAACAGTCTCAAGTCCAAAACTGCTCCCTTCACAAATTACCAGTACATTTATAAAGCCTGGCTTCCTTTAGGTGTGCGTAGGGTTTTTGGCTATAATTGTTTTTCGAAGTTTCTTGTATTGAATGTTATTAGGGCTTTGAAATATCTATTGCTGCCAGGAAAAAATGTTTTTCTTTAATTATTTTGTAAAATATGGCGGCTCATAATTTTTTTCGAAGCTTATTGTATTGGATATTATTAGGGCTTCAGAGTGTTATCTATTGCTGTGAGGAAAAAAATTTATTAAATTATTTTGTGAAAAATGGGGGTCAAAGTTGAAATTTTTCGGTTTTTGGGGGCAATTGATCTCATCAATAAGTGATTTTAAAATGTTGATACATTTTCCATAACTAAATGATCTGTAAGTAATTTTAAAATTTTGATACATTTTCCATAACTAAAAGACACCTTGGGGGATAGAATGACATATTTTTATCTCAATCTAAGAAATAGTCATCAAAATAATTTTTTGAAAATTGAATTTTCTTCAGATTCAAACAAATTTATTTTGAAAAAACTAATTGCTTGATTGGAGTAAAAAATATGTCATTTTATTTCTCGACGTGTCTTTTAGTTACAGAAAATTCATCAAAAGTTTGAAATCACTCCTAGGTGAGATCAGTTGCCCCCAAAAACCGAAAAATTTCAACTTTGAATCCCCATATTCCACAAAATAATTGAAAAAATACATTTTTCCTCACAGTAATAGATATAATTTCAAAGCCCTGATTACATCGAATACAATAAACTTCGAAAAAACTTATGAACAAAAAGAACACCGCACAGCCTTTAATAATGTGGGCTTAAAAAACGTTTCGATTGAATGTTTTTCCAAACCACCATTGAGTTAAGGAAGCATAATATAATATAATTTCATGAATCTTACATCTTTACCTACACCTTTTTTTTTAATTTTTCTCTACTTCTTTTTTCCTTCTCTTTTATCATTTCCTTCGTCGTCTCCTTCCCTTCCTCCTTAGATTAGCACACGAATGCATGCAAGCGTTCACACTGCGCCTACGCGCTGTTCTCCCACATTCCAAGACGTTCTTGCGTGTGAAAATTTCGGGTCAAGCTTCTTTTCTTTTTGCTTCAAACACCGTGGAACTCCTGGAATTCACAGGGCTGAAATGCGATGGTGGAATGTGGTAGGTTGGGGTAAGAAGGGGGGGAGTAGGAGTGTGTAAGGGACGGGAGGAATTTGGAAAATTTTCTTGAAAATTCGGCACCCAGATATCTTGAAGCCATTCCTATATTGCGGTCAAGCAATGAAGTGTTGGTTGTAGTCTGGATAAATGGTATTTTAGTGGTAGATCGTCGAGAGTGAGTGAGAGAGAGTGGGTCAGAGAGAGAGACAGAGATAGAGAGAGATAGAGAGAGAGAGTGAGAGTGAGAGGGTCAGAGAGAGAGAGAGAGAGAGAGAGAGAGTGAGTGAGAGGGTCAGAAAAAGAGAGAGAGTGAGAGAGAATGAGTGAGTGAGCGGGTCAGAGAGAGAGAGGGGAGTGAGTGAGTGTTTTTGTGAGAGAGCGAGTGTGTTGGCGAGGGTGGGTGCGTGATAGAGTAAGAAGATAATGATAGAGAATGGGTGTGAAGGGGATTGGGTGTAAGGGAGAGAGAATGATAGTGTGTGAGTGCGAGAGGACGAGAGAGATAATTAAAGAAGCACTGAGAGAGAAGAGAGAGTGTATAAGAGTGAAGGAAATTGAGATAGAGAGAGAAAGAGAGAGAGTGAGAGAGAGAAAGAATGAATGAGGATGAGGAAGATAAGAGATAGGGTAAGAGAGAAAAGATGAGAGTGAATGAGTGAGTGAAAATGAGAGAGAGAGAGAGGGTGTGAGAGAGAAAGAGAAAGAAAGTGAGAGATGAAGAGAGAGAATGAGATAAGAGAGAGAATGATATTGTGTGAGTGCGAGAGGATGAGAGAGATAATAGGAGAAGCACTGAGAGAGAAGAGAGAGTGTATAAGAGTGAGGGAAATTGAGAGAGAGAGAGAAAGAATGAGAGAGGATGAGGAAGATAAGAGAGAGGGTAAGAGAGAAAAGATGAGAGTGAATGAGTGAGTGAAAATGAAAAAAAAAGAGTGAGAGAGAAAGTGAGAGATGAAGAGAGAGAATGAGATAAGAGAGAGAGAGAATGATATTGTGTGAGTGCGAGAGGATGAGAGAGATAATAGGAGAAGCACTGAGAGAGAAGAGAGAGTGTATAAGACTGAGGGAAATTGAGAGAGAGAGAAAGAAAGTGAGAGATGAAGAGAGAGAAAGAGAGAAGAGATGAGAGTGAATGAGTGAGTGAAAATGAGAGAGAGAGGGGATGAGAGAGAAAGAGAAAGAAAGTGAGAGATGAAGAGAGAGAAAGAGAGAAGAGAGAGTGAGTGAGAGGATGATTGAGTGTACAGTTGAAGAAGGGAGTGGTAATTGACCGAATTCCCTGAATTTAAATAGAACAATAGGGAGCAGGAATGATATTGACTCGACTTCTGATTGACTTCGGTTTCCGGTCTTACTGCAGTTCGTTGAAATTTCAAAAGATACCTTTTAAATTTATCAGTTTATTGAAGTTGTAAAAAATATCTTTTAAAATTTAGTAGATTTGCTGTATTGTATACACTAAAAGATTGCTTGTTTCAAGAAAGTCACTTAATCTAGAATTAAATAAATTAAATAATTAAATTAATCCGGAGATTTTCTTATAATTCTCTTACTTCTCTTCCTTCTCCTTCCTCTGTTCCTTCTAATTATTTTTCTCCTCCTCGTCCGTTAGTCCAAACTTCGCCTTTTCATGAGAATGCATCACTTAGAACTTCATTTCATTAGCTCTACCCATTAGATCAATTCCAACAAAATGTAAATAGTATCATCCAGATGTGCTTTCTATGTGATGTTAAAATATTGAATGTAAGCACACATTTGAAAACAAAAATTGTAAATTTATCATGAATAAAGTAATCTAATCTAATCTAATCTAATCCTTCTCCCCTTCTTCTTCACCTCCTGCTACTCCTTCTCCTCTTCCTCCTTTTTATCGCTCTCCTCTTTCTTCTTTTTTCTAGTACTTCCCATTTTTTCTCATACTCCTTCTTTTCTTCACCTCCTCCTCCTCCTACTGCTTTCCTTCTCTTCCTCCTTTTCCACCTCCTACTCATCCTTCTTTTTCCCCTTCCTCCTACTCATCAACCTCCTCCTCCTCCTCCTCCTCTTACTCCTTATCCTTGTCCGTCTCCATATCCTCCTCCTCCTCCTACTCCTCCTCCTCCTCCTCCTCCATCTTCTGTCTCCTTCTTTTCCTCCTTTTACTTTTTCTGTTCCTCGTCCTCTTCCTGTTCCTCCCTTTCCTTCTCCTCTTCCCCTCCCTTCTCCTCCTCCATCTATTTCACCTCCTTCTCTTCCACCTCTTATTCCTTCTTCTCCTCTTCTTCCTTCTCCTCCGTCTCCTTCACCCCCTCTTTTTCTTTCTCCTCTTCTTGCTCTTTCTTTTCCTCATCATTTTCCACTCCCTCCGTCTTCTCCTCCTCCTCTACCTCAACCTTATCTTTCTCCTCCTCCTCCACCTTCTTCTCCTCTTCTTCCTCCTTCTTTTCCTCCTTCTCCTCATCCTTTTCCACTTTCTCATTTCCCTCCTTCTCTTCCTCTTTGTCATCCTCTTCCTTCTTACGATTATTATTCTCATTCTCCTTCTCCTTCTTCTTCTCCTCTCTCTTCTCCATTTATACTCACCCTGCTACTAATCTAATCTACTTCTCCGTCTCATTCCCCTTATCCTGCTCCTCTTCCTCGCCACTCTTCTCCCCCTCTTTCTCCACCGCTTTCTTCTCTTCTGCCTCTTCTTACTCTTCGTCCTCCTCTTCCTTCACCTCGTCATTCTCCTCCTCCTCCTCTATAATCCTCTCCACCTTCTTTTTTTTCTGCATCCTTTTCATCGTATCCTTCTTTTCCTCATCCTTCTCTTCCAAGAAAAAATCATGGGCAATGGATAGCAATTAATAATAATTATAAATAATAACATATAAGTTTGTTCACCCGTTCAATTTGGTGACCGCTATTTTGTTGTACAAGGGCGGTAACAAATCACAGGAGTCAGAAAAAAACTTACATACAGATCACAACGCCACTCAATTATTTGATCTTCCCTCAAAATTCAGGCTAAAAGTGACACGAATAAATGCCATCATTTTTATCCCCATCAATAATTGACAGCTGATTGATGTGTGCTTTTTGATTGCACTCAATATTGTTCGAAAATTCCTCATATCAATGGACAATACTTCCATTTATTCCGATTTCCATTTGGTTGGCCCATATTTTTCTCGGCCCAATTATCAGGACCACTTATTCACATGCTGTCATATACGTTTGTCGGTAACAACTCTCACTAATTAAGAACGTACACAGGGTTTTTGGTCAGAATTTTTTATGACGTAATTTTATGGCTATAATTACTGAAATGCAGCATCTCAAAATAAAGCAGATCTATGATATGTAGTATTATATTATATAACCTGAATGGTAGGAGTGAAAATAATAAAGAGAAATAAACAGATTAGATTAAAATGGATAATTAAATCAAATCAAAATTCATCCAGATTCTTCTTTGACATATACAAACAGAATAATTCAATTTTTTTAAAGAATCCTTTATACCTGCAAGGAACCTATGCGTAGGTATGAGTTGTTGAAAAATAAAATAAAAAACCACAAGTACAAAAAATGAATATAGACATAAAGCAGTGGACAGAGAGAAAATAGAAGATGGAAACAGTTTGAAAGCATGCTGTGAAAAATAAATTCAATGTAATAGTAGACTATTAGAATATTTGTTTCTCAAATTTACTTTGATAATATCCATGAATCCTTATCAGCCTTAATATCGATTTCTCAATTTTGCTTTGATAATATCCATAAATCCTTATCAGCCTTAATATCCATTTTATCCGTTTGTTTTTGTTCCTGTTAGAATTTTCACGAAAGATCAAGGGAATGTGATCTATTAGTTTGTAATATATTCGATATATTTTTTTTATTTTGAAAAATTGCCGTAACCTAACATTTGGATTCTTTAGTGTTGTAAATGAACATGTATAGTGTTTCATTTGAATTATTGATGTAACATTTTCGGCTCTAAAATCTTGAACAAAATTCAAATTTACTTTCTTTGGGCTATTGGACAGTTTTAGTGCTTTGTTTTTAAAGCAAACATCTAAATTAACATTCATGTTTTATAAAGGATCGGGTATTGTACTTCAAAGTGAAATTTCCAGTTAAAGTTGGTCATAACCTAAAATTTGGATGTGTTGAATTGAAAATTTGTAAAGAAAGCAGTAGTGGGCTATGCCTGTTGTATCTTTGATTAATAGGTCAAATCGATCAAATAATTTATTTATTATTTATTATTTATTTAGCGTATGGCAAATACACAACACATATATCACACAGCTCTCAAATATATTGTACAATACACGTTTGTACATGAAAAACATAAATAAAACGAATAAAAACATCTTAGTCAATTATTATTGAAATACTCTCACTTCGTCCTGGAATTAAAGGCATACTTCCAGTGAATTTAAATAGGCTATTGATTCTGGTGTAGCCATCAGAAAATCTTCCTGAGCACCCAAATAATTATCTACTTCAACAGATCAACAATATTATACACTAGATACCATAGTTACTTCAATTAGTTGAGGTGAGGCGTAATTTTGATGTGAAAGAAACTCTTGTACACTATAAAAAGCTTTATCAAGTAAATATTTTTTCAAATATTTCTATATTTTCAATACTCTTTAAAAACTGCGGTAGCTTGTTGTAGAATTTCCTACCAATATAACTAGGTTTTTGTTTGAATAAGCTACTATTGTGACTCACCAAGTGATAATTTCCTCGGCTTCTTGTATTATAATCATGTACATAAAGATTTTGGTTAATATCATTCGTTTTTACATATAAAGTAGTTTCATACACATATAAGCAGGGTACAGTTAGGAGACCAAGTCTTTTGAACAACGGCCTACATAAATCTAATCTATTTACTCTTTCTATACACCTAACCGCTTTCTTTTGGATCTTAAACACCCTATCAAGATTTTGTTTTGATGAATTACCCCATACTAAGATAGCATACCTAATATGTGACAGTAAGAGCCCATGGTAAGCTGTAAAAAGTAACTTTTTGTCATTCAATCTAGCGAGCTGTCGCAGGACAAATACCCCAGATGAAATTTTATTACATATTTTCTCAATGTATGGGTTAACATTGCTCCAGCTGTGAGTTAATGATCCATTAAACTTAATGAACAACTCAGAAACCGGGCATAATTCTATTATTTTTTCTCATAAATAAATACCGATCGAACGCTCATAGATTGTGAAAAGGTTATTATGAAAGATAATTCACTCGTAAAAATTCAATATTTACTTTCGATTATCGTGATGGCGCACCCAGTGGGTGGGCTTTGGGGCTTAAGCCCCCCCCCCCCACCAGGACCTTTTAAAGTCTTGACCATATTCGATATTTTTCGAGAAAATTGACTGGAATTTCAGGTTGACCAGTGTTTGTAAATTTTATAACTTCACTTGTTCGAACACAATAATGTTAATAACAATATCATTGCAATACTTTTAAGACGTATCTTAGAAATACCAGAAATGAAAATAGGCTGAGTGGCGTAGCAGCACTGAACATTCGGCAGAAAATGAAAGTCTCTAGTGAAGTGGTAAAGATAGCTGACTATCTTTAATAATCAGTTATTCTGAATCTCTGGTGCTTTCATTCATGCGGTGAATTGAATGGGCTTGATGCTAAAAGAGCTGGAAACCCTGGCCATCTTTATTTATTCACTTATTTATCTATTCATTTAACTAACATACAATCAATGTGAATACATCAGGGTATTGCCCAAAACAACTTTTCACAAAATTTCAAATATAAGAATCGAAATCTTAGGTTAGGTCTGTTTCACTAAACATTTCACCTTGAAGCACAATAATCTTGGTTCAATCCAGTCGATAAGTGGAGAGTAGTTGCCTCTTTTCATTCACTGTATTTTTATCTCAAGAGGTAAATAATTTTCTCTGTGCCACAAAGTAACACCATCTTTTCGAAACCCTTTTCCAGTCTCTCTCCAACTGTAAAACCCCGATCAGGTTCAAAACAGGCACGAAATAATAATAATAATAATACACAATAAAAGACTACTTCCCCTCAAACCAAGCAATCACTATAGCAGTCGGCAAATGCAATGCCACGTTTTGCTCAATTGACTTCTCCTTAGACAAGCAAGTCGGTGTGACAGCTTTTTACAGCCTTTTCACAGGTAATAAAACTCTCGGCGAGATCCGATATAAGAGCCTTGTCACACGGCGTTTCCTACATTTTATTTTCTTTTCAAGCGATCGCAGACCCCCTTTTACGATTAAATAAAACATTGAGGCCATCCAGGGACGTGTATCACATAAAACAGCATGACCTACTATGGGGAATAGGTTTCGGAAACGAGCCGGCAATTGTTAATCTGGCTTGAGCATCTGAAAGTATTCTTAACCGCCACTGAAGACTGTTGAATAACAATGTTACAAATGACAATTGCAATATACAAGATACAACCTTTCAAAATCTATGTCATTTTTGAAGGTTTTCTTTAAACTATATAGTAAGTTTCTAAGGCTGTGCGCAAGGTTTTTTCGGGGAGGGGGGGGGAGGTCTGTTGAATTACAATGTTAAGAATTACAATATACAAGATATAACTTCCTTATAATTTATGTTACTTTTGAAGTTTTTATTTCAATTAGTGAGTTTTCAAGGCTGTGCGCAGGGTTTTCAATCATAATTTTTTCGAAGATATTTTTTTTTTGAGGTTGAAGCCCACATAGGTCTGAGACCTGTGCGTGGGTAATGAGTTGGATGATGGTGATTTATGAGTTGGATCTACAGTTTTAGGTGGGTTACGAACCACCAGGAAGTGATTTTCAGCAGAGAACAGTGTCTTTTTTGCTGGCCAATCTAATTGGTCACCGTTACAAACAGGACCTACGAGAACGCAGCTTATCTATCTGATTGAACAGATACCTGCTACGGTTCGCGGCTATCACTTCGTTTCATTTGTTTATTTTTTATTTATTTATTCATTGTCATGTTAGGTCAATTTATGAATATTCACTCTGTTGACAGGTGACTTAACGTGACAATGAATAAATAAATATAAATAAGCAAGTAGCTTCGAAAAAATTATGACCGAAAACCCTGAGCACATCCTTGAAAACTCATTAATTTAAATAAAAATAAAAAAAGTAACCTAAATTTTGAGGAAGTTATACCTTGTATATTTAAATTGTAATCCGTAACATTATAATTCAACAGAACTCCCCCCCCCCCACAAAAAACCTTGCACACAGCCTCAAAAACTTACTAGTTTGAAGAAAACCTTAAAAAATGACATTGATTTTGAGAAAATTATACCTTGTATATTGTAAAATTGTAATTGTATTCACTCAGTTGACAGGTGACTTGTCAGTAGGCTAAACTATTCTAAAACTATAACATTTGTAACTACAACTACTTGTATTGGATGTTGAAATGAAGATTGATTTAAAATTGATGAATCAAATATCAAAACTGATACTGTATTTCTATAAAAATGTTATTTTCACTCACATATACTGGAGATGCTGGAGGGATGCATTTAATTTCAGTTTTGTTTCAGTTTCAGTTTTCATTTCATTTCAGTTTTGTTTCAGTTTTCATTTCATTTCAGTTTTGTTTCAGTTTTTATTACATTTCAGTTTTGTTTCAGTTTTCATTTCATTTCAGTTTTGTTTCAGTCTTCATTTCATTTCAGTTTTGTTTCAGTTTTCATTTCATTTCAATTCAGTTTTGTTTCAGTTTTCATTTCATTTAATTTCAGTTTTGTTTCAGTTTTCATTTCATTTCAGTTTTGTTTCAGTTTTCATTTCATTTCAGTTTTGTTTCAGTTTTCATTTCATTTCAGTTTTGTTTCAGTTTTCATTTCATTTCAATTCAGTTTTGTTTCAGTTTTCATTTCAGTTTTGTTTCAGTTTTCATTTCATTTCAGTTTTGTTTCAGTTTTCATTTCATTTCATTTCAGTTTTGTTTCAGTTTCAGTTTTCATTTCATTTCAGTGTCAGTTTTGATATTAGATTGTTCGTCAAGTATTTCGTCATGGAAAGCATCACAGGTAAAATTGATGTATTGAAATGTTTTCTATTGTTATGAAACATTTTTTTAAATCAATTTGTGAAATATGGGGGCACAATGCTTGTAGTTATTATGCATAGTTTTGCTTTATTTTTAAATGCTGTATTTGAGTTTTTTGGTAAGCAGCCACTTGCTGTAGAACCTTTTAAAGTTAAGCGGGACCTTTGAATGTGCTTGTTGTGAATAAGTTATTGATTCTTACAACTATTGTACAATAATAAGTTTTGAATGAATTTTTTTTTTAATAAATATTCTCGTCAACACTCTAGTATTAAATTAATTCTTGTTTATTATTGTTTCAGGTATGAAATCCAATTATCAGGTTTTCTTGAAGTGAGTTCAAGCTGTAATCAACTGTTGCATAGTGAGTTGTTTATCTTATTACATGTTTATATTACTATCATTTTTGTAATTATTAAATGAGAGGATGAAATTAATAAATAATATTACTTAGATTCTTTAAATTAGATTAGATTATCTTTCTTTATTTATGTAAATATAATAATGAACTCAGATAATGCTATATTTATAGTGCAAGAAATTATGTACAATGATCAAATTTGTATGATCTTAATGATATGAACTACGGTAATGACAATTTATGTCATGCACTTACATGAAATGGCGAAGTTTGGACAAAGATTCGTCCATTCTTTTAAGGACATATTAAACAACATAATGTAATATAATTAAAAATAATAAGAAATTGGATATTTGGCAAACTACCTTCAAATGTATTTTTTAATATTTGTATAAAATAATTCATTGAAACCTGCAAAGGATTGTCATATCTCTGAGAAAATTTCGAAAAAACACTTTTTCTTTCCTGTTTCTTACTCCAATTTCACATTTAGACTTGTAAAAATTAAAATTCCCATTAAATTGAAATGAGAAGAACAATTTTAATGTCAATTTTTACAGTTGGGCTTTTAAAAATGATTTTAATTCGTAAAAGTGAATATTGCCTTAAAATTCAAACAAGGACACTTTTAATGTTTAAAAATAAATATTCCCTTGAAAGCAATATGATAAGAACAACTTTAATCTTTATAAGACAATTTTTAGATCTTTCTGCACAGTGTGGTAAAATGTTTACAATTATGCTCGGTTTCTAAGTTGCTCATTAACTTAATGGACCATTAACTCAATGCTGGAGCAATGGGATAATGATCCATTAAAATTAATGAACAACTCAGAAACCGGGCATAAGACTTATAAAATCTGTTTTAAATTGTAAAAATAAATATTGTCTCAAAACAATTTAAAACAATTCTAAGGACAATTAAAAATCTTTCTGCACAGTGTGGTACAATTTTTACAGTTAGGCCTCTAAAAATAGTTTTGAATCGTAGAAATAGATAGCCTATTGCCTCTAAATTAAAATGATAAGACCAACAGTTTTTAGATCTTTCTGCACAGTGTAGTACAATTTTCATGAAAATTCATTGATTTATAACGGCCGAAACTGTAAAATAGGAACGACTCTACATTGGAGGCCATTGGCTGAGGCCAGTCACGCCTATTAGTAGTAGATGTGAGTAGGCCCCGCCCCCAGCCAATGAGAAGCCTCCAACGTGTTTCGGCCAATCAGAGCCCTCCCCCTTATTCTGTCAACCAATAGTATTCGTTCATGTAGGTGTACTTCTTGAACAGCTGCTCTGTTCTTTGGTTATAGTATTATTGAGATTGTGAATGTAGTCTGTAACTTCAATAATTATTGAGATTCTCAAGAGAATGAATGAATCGATTTATTTTTCGAATTTGGGTAGATCTTACAAGATCTTTTCTTCAAAACCCACAGAATACATACTAGTTACATTTAGCTAGAGCAAATTCACTTGAAAATAAAAAATATATTAACAACTTAATATATATCTTAAATCTATCTTAAATACATCTTTGTAGAATGTGTATGAATGGACTTTTTTGAATAAGAAGAACAATTTAATGTTTAAAAGACAATTTTTAGATCTTTCTGTACAGCGGAACACAATTTCTCGTACTCCCACAGATTTTTTTTGAAAATTAACCTCTATTAAACCACATTTTAAGCGATTATAAGTTCATCCAATTTGATATTTCAACCCACATTATGTAAATTGTATCTAGTTCTTGTATTATTGTCAGTGGGAGATCCGGATCCTTATTGCTTTGGTAAAATAAATGGTTACGTCCATTTCGCGACCGTACATTTGACGACCGTGCAGAAAACAGTCCAATTCGCGACCGTCCATTTGACGACCGTTCAGAAAACAGTCCATTTCGCGACCGTCTCAGAAGAGACGTGTGGTATCCTTTAGGGCGACCTAACAGTTTGATCGACCTACTGCTAGCGCAGCCATAACTGCATAACCAAACCTAACGTAACCTGGCTAGATGTGACTAAACCTTTGTTTACTAGGTCGGTCGAAACGACAGACAATAACCATAGTTATAAAAGTACTACCATGGATGACATTTCTAGGGACTACTTATTGATAGGATTTGCCACTCCTCTTATTGTTCTTCTGAACAATAGAGCCCTTCATCTGGTAGACGGAATGGACTGTTTTTTGCACGGTCGTCAAATGGACGGTCGCGGAATGGATGACACCAAAGACATTTGAGCAGGCATACTTGAAACTTTCGCCCTGCTTTTTTTGATCCCCTACCTCTCCTGATTGGGGTACCTACAGTTAGAGATGGGTCGTACTAGGTTTTTCTGATACTAAGTATTCCGAGTACTAGTACGTTCTAATACCTATTCCAAATACTTGTTCCAAAATACTAGGTAGTATTTTATATTAGCCAGTTTGCCAGAGTAGACGTACAAGAGAGTATCGTACTGCGGTACTGGTACTGTTTCTCACGTTAAATACAGCACGAATCTTTATTACTCGTGTTAAATACAGCACGAATCTAATTATTGAGTTGCTCTCAAATGTGCTGTAGCGAAATGAGACGCGGACGGCAAGACCTTGAGACGCTTGAGTAACAAACCACTTTTTAGTACTCGTACTCAAGTACTCAAGAAGTATTTGTACTGGAAAAGTACGCGCGTATGCCATACGCAACCAAAGACAATCTAGACGCATGCGCCTACAATCGAGTATAGTGAATAGAGAGAGAGAGCGTGAGAGTGAGCGAGAAAGAGTGAGTGAGTAGTTGAATAGTTCTATAACGAGAAATGAGCTATTAATAGCTACTGTACAACTGCAAATTACAAAGCTCCACTGCCACTCCGTAAATTGGAGTGGGGACTTGAAGTCGCGTAGTTTACTAGTTTCTAGAAAAACTCACAGATATCTGATTATTTTGTTCTTCGAATACTAGGTGCTAGTCCGTACGTTCAAATACTCAGTAAAAATACCTGTTCCAGTAAATACGCCTCATCTCTACCTACAGTACCGTACTTGAATAAAGTGTGGTTCGGGTGTACTCCCCCCGAAATTTTTTGAAAAAATAATCCCTCTATAACCACATTTTTAGCGACTCTGGGAATTTTTTTACTTTTTTGTCTAAAATTTACTGTTTTGACTAAACTTATCATTTAATGCTTGCTAAAATTTCTATTGTATTGTATTGTATTGTATTGTATTTCTATTGTACCCCCCCCCCATTAGTTACGCCTCTAGCTTATAGACATAGAGAATTTATTTCTGGAAATGAAATGTTTATTAGCCATGTAACCTAAAATACATGAAACTAATGTATATTATTGAATATCAAGAATACTAGAAACAGCCATTTGCTGTGTTTATTTATTCTCAATTAAAATTGTTTGTAAATGGTTTAATTTACCATAAAAAGTTAATATTGAAAACGCAGATCGTTATGGATGAAGAAATTCAAGAATTTATTTATTTGTCAATGACAGGGCGTCAAGTAGCGTTGACTCTGTAAACGGATGTCCCAACATGCAGATGTAGATGTTGAACAAATGATCTGGAATAATAAAGTGAACATCATACAAATTCTATTGAAATGTCAGGTTGAATATAATACTCCATCTTGACTGAACATAAAGCTCAAACAAAGCTTTGCTCTATAAATAATGAACTCAGCAAAGTCTGTTTGACGATGTCAGAACGAATGTTCCCTTATCATTTAAAACTCTCATCTCCGGATGTAATCTGCTGTATTTCAAGCAAATTGGGTTCCATAGATATTGCTCGGATGACGTAACAGTAACCGCATACAATTAGGATTTCAGAGGAGGCTCATATTTCTGTCACATGTGTGGCAGTGTCACATGTGACAGTTATGAACAGAATGCGATATTGTCACAAGTGGATGGGGAATAACTTTTCGGGTTGGGGAAAGTTGGTGGTGGGGGAAAGGGAGTTGCTAATCAGATATGTGGCTTGATTATAATGGGTAGGAGAATGGGGAGGAAGGGAAGGAGTGGAGAAGAATGTAAGTTGATAGTAATAAGTAAGGGACGGCTAAGGAGAAGAAGGAGAAGAGAAAGGATGATGAATAGGAGAAAGGAGAAGTAATCAGATAGGTTGATGATGATGGGTAGGAGAAGGAGGAGAAGGAGAAGAATGCAGCTTGATTATAACGGGTAAAAGAAAGAGAGGAAGGAGGATGAATAGGAGAAAGGATAAGTTCACCTGTCAACTTGTGGGGAAATGACACTATTGTGGCCGAGTTTCAGTGGGACAGTTTCTGTGATAAGGAATAAGTTGATGGGTTGTACGGTTGCAAAAGATATTGTACTGCTGAATGGTATTCACTCTTGGCATTGATATACCTTTAGTAGAAGTTTGGAAGGCGGAGTTTCTTTGATTGGATTGTACTATAGTGACAGTGAGTTTCTATTGCTTTGAGCCGCCTAAATATTGTGTCCATTCATGTTAGTTAGTCAGAATTTACGTTTGAGTAAGGTCAGCTTGTGACCACGATCAATGTAATAGAGCCTTTTCAAGTCGTACTTAGATAAGAAAGCGTCAAGTTACTTTCATAAATACGAACCTTACGGCCGGTTGCACGAAAGCCAATCAAATAAGGAGTTTAATGTCAGTTAACCAACTGTCGTAAGTGTAACAGGTTTATTTCTGTTGCACAAAGATTTTTTTGAGATTACGTCATGGAGACTCCAGTTAAGCAGTTTCAGACGAGTCAGATTAACAAAAATATACAATTTTATACACTAGTTACCATAGTTACTAATATCAATTATTTGACGCTTAATTTTGATGTGAAAGGAACTCTTGTACACTATAAAAATCTTTATCAACTAAATAATTGATTTTTTTAATTTCTATATTTTCAAGACTTTTTAAAAACAGCGGTAGTTTGTATAATTTTCTATCAATATAATTAGTTTTTTTTTTCTCGAATAAAACCTACTATTATGACTCACCAAGTGATAATCTCCTCGACTTCTTGTATTATTTTCGTGTACGTCAAGTTAATATCACTCTTTTTTACATATAAATTAGCTTCACACACATTTAAGCAGGGTACAGTTAGATCCATTAGTTATTTTTCGTTAACTGAACGGGTACAATCTGGCAACACTGTAATTTGATTGATCAACAGCTGATTCTGAATTTGAGAAAAAAGATGTATTAGAATCATTTCATTGTGAATTATTTGAAACATTATTCAACTATCTATCTCTATATAATCGAAATACCACTGACTGACTCACTCACTCATTCATCACAGTTTCTCAGGAACCACTCGACCAAAAACGATAAAATTTGGTACACGTATTCAGTAGGGGGACTAGACGCGTGCTAAGAAAGGGTTTCAAAATTTACCCCAAAATGGGCCCAAAATTGAAGATTTTTGAAAATTTAGGTGACAACAATTTCTAGAGAACCATAAGGTCAAATCAGATAAAATTTGGTATTCATGTTAAGTATCGGCCTTAGATGTACCTTGGAAAAAAGTTTCAAAATTAGCCCCAAAATTGGCCCAAAATCGACGATTTTTGAAAAGTTTGGTTGAGGCCCTAGACGTGTACTTAACAGATGTAATCAAATTACATTTCATCATACCCAGTCATATGTTTCCTACATATTGCAAGGCTCCGACTGTATGGTAGCCTACATGCAAAGTGCAAAGTCTTTTGCTGTTCAAAGACAGTGTAAATAACGCTGCTAACGGGTCTGCCATATGATAAAATCGGTTGACTTCTATCAGCTGTTCCTTTAAGCTGTTTGGCTGGCAAGTTCAGTAGGTTAGGTCTATTAATGAAATAATGATTTGTTTTAAGAACCGCAAGGCCAAAAAAGTTCAAATTTTCAGCTGGGGTGCTAAACACGTGAAAAATAGGGTTACATGATTCATCTCAAAATTTAGGATTTTTGGAATTCAGTTGATCACAATTTCTCAAGAACCTCAAGGCCACATGGAGTGAAATATGATATAATGTATATGTTTGATTAAGACCCTAGATGCATACTAAGTAATGGTATCAAAATTCTTCCCAAAATCCCCTATTTCTGTAAATTTATCTAATCACAATGGAAATTAGTTGGACCCCCAGGGGCTGGCTAGACGGTTAAGGCGAGCGAAGCGAGTCTGCCGGCTAGTATTATTATATTCTTAACTAGCTATTGTACCCGTCCTTCGTACGGATTATTTTTAGATGTACCTATCCCAGCTGAGCATTTCCAACTTAGAACGTAAACAATTCAGTGACAGTTATTAAAGAGAATATTTGAGAACAGCTGATTGATATATCATGATAAATTACGTGATTTGTTGTTATGTGGTAATAAAACTTAGAAGAAATGTATCCAAAATCGCACAATACTTGGCTTTTAAACGTTTATTATTCTGTTAAAAAAAGTTAATTTAGTTTTTTATAGCTAAAGACATTGTCAAAAAAGTTTTCAATACTGATAAATAACTTAAACCCGGATTGATGCTCTCGTTTTTCAGGAGAAGGCCGCGTAAAATGCCTTCGGGGCCGTGACAAACAGACAAACAGACAGACAGACAGACAGACAGAAACTGAGATAAGACTTGTTTCGGCTTCTTTAATGTATAAAATTTAAAAATAACCAAAAAATATATAATTCTGATAAATGTACAGACGAACCTATAATTTTATTTATATAGATAGATTTTATTCATTTTGAAAGGTTTTTAACACCTACGACCTGAATTGCAGTTCCGTGTTCTGGTTCAATAAACATAACCTATGAAATTTAACTTAACGGGAGTTCGTGAAATTTAATACTCAGTGAACGGATGGTTAAGTATCTCTTACGCCGGTTAGCCTAATCGGCGTTATCGCTTGTAATTGTGCTTTGTGGAACTAAATTTTCTCCGTTAAATTTATTCTCCGTAGAGTGACTTCATTCTACGCGGATTAAATTTAATTAGCTTTTGTGTAACCGGTGTTAATCTTTTCTTTTTCACCTTTGGATGATTTTATTTGATATTCAATAACAATTGGTGAAATTACTGAACTTTTTATGGAATGGGAATTATTTTTGCTCTATTTCCTTGTAAGGAAACAATATTGTACATGGGTGTTCAGTAGAAATACACTGAACTGCAAGTCTATAAAAAAACGAGTATATGTTCAGGACACTACTTTTATCACATGTTTCCACTCCACTACCTAGTTCCACCGATTGATACTTTTTACAATCTTTTTAAACCTTCTTTTCCACTTTTTTCTCTCCTTTTCAGTCCTACTTCCTCTCAGTCTATTTCTCTTTCTCACTATCTTTTCCTCCCTCTCCTCTTTCCCCTCTTTCTCCCTCTCTTCCCTCTTCACCGTATCTTCCTTCTTTCTCACTTTTCTCCCTCACTTCCCTCTTCCACCCTATCTTCCTTCTTTCTCATTTTTCTCCCTCTCTTCCCTCTTTCTCCCTCTTTTCTCTCTTTCACCCTCTCTTCCCTCTTCTTTTCTGTTTTCCCTATCATCATTCTTTCTCCCTCTCTTCACTCTTTCTTCCTCTCTCCCCTCTTTCTTCCTCTATTACCTGTTTCTCCCTCTATTACCTGTTTCTCCCTCTCTCCCCTCTTTCTCACTCTATTCTCTCTTTCTCACTTACTTCCCTCTTTCTGACTCTCTTCCCTCTTTCTCCCTCTCTTCCCTCTTTCCCACTCTCAACCCTCTTTCTCCCTCTCTTCACACTTTCTCCCTCTCTTCCCTCTTCCCTCTATTACCTGTTTCTCCCTCACCCGCTCTTTCTCCCTCTCTTCCATCTATCTCACTCTATTCTCTCTTGCTCGCTCACTTCCCTCTTTCTCACTCTCTTCTCTCTTTCTCCCTCTCTTCCCTCTTTCTCCCTCTCTTCCCTCTTTCTCCCTCTCTTCCCTCTTTCTCCCTCTATTACCTGTTTCTCCCTCTCTTCCCACTTTCGCTTCTTCTCCTGATGTATCTTGTCCCTTTCTCGCTATCTGTTATACCATTTTATCTTCCTTCTCTTTTAAACTCATACATTCTTTCTCTCTCACCTTCCTCTTCTCTTTCTCTTTCTCTTTCTTATACCATTTTATCTTCCTTCTTTTTTACAATCATACACTCTCATCAGCTTTCTTTTTCTCTCCCACCTTCCTCTCCACAAACCTCTTCCTCCGCAAACTTTTTCTCACTCTTTCTCGCTATATTCCTCTCTCTCTCTCACTCACAGTCTCTCTCTTTATCTATTTATCTCCCTCTCTCTCATTGTCTCCAATTTCCAATTCCCTTATTGAAAGATCCCAGAGATCGTATTGAATTCACCCACACTTTCTTTTCATCACTACTTTCATCCACTTGATTCTCCTTCAGTTGTTCTTTTCTTTTTCCTCCATTCACACTCTCACTCTCTCTCTCTCTCTCTCTCTCTCTTCTCATCTTCATCTCTCCCCCTATCGCAGCTCCACGGAGCGAATACAATTTCCCGCTAGAATCGAATCAAGTTGCCGCGCAACGGAAATGGCGGGAACTCGGTAAATGCCCGCACTTTGGTTTATGCTCATGTCTTGCATGTCAAATTGACACAAAAGACTTTGCTCTTATCTCTCTTACTCTCTCTCTCTTATCCTCTTTCTCACCCACTCTCTCTCTCTGAATTCTTCTCCAGTTGTTCTGTCCTTCTCATTTTTCGGCACGTTCCTCTTTGAATCGTGATCCACGATTTTAAAATGCACGCAGAAAAGATTCGTTCGTTCGTGTTCGCCTCTATTGGAAAAGAATCACATTTTATTTTTCCAGTCTGCTCTTTGTTTGGCTAGATTGAATATATACATATATATACTCTATATATGTGTATAAGAATGAATTGTGTGTATGGAGCACATAGGATCTGTTCATGCTGAAACGTATTGGTTGTGAATTGCAAGCTCTTCTGTGAGCTCTTCATTATTTCCGAATAAATAACTTTTTACTCTTCTTATTCTTTCCATTTTTGAAACAATATTTGAGGCAGTGGCGCACTTAGAGGGAGGGGCTAAGAGGGGATTAACCCCCCCCCCCCCCCACAAGGACCTAATGTCTTTATCAAGATATTGATATTTGCCAATCACATTGGCTCTGATCTAACCCTTGATTTAATTTGCATAGTCTATTTCATTTCTGTTTTCCACAAAAGTCACTCAGTATCACCAAAGCTATATTTCTATTTTTCAGACAGCTGATTGCTCAAATCAGATCAGATTTCACATGGCTGATGAATGAATTTATAGAACAATATTGATTTAATTTGTATAATTATAATTCACTTAATAATTATTATACCAAGTTGTTACTAAATCACACTTGTTATTACACTAAATTCAAATATTGGAAATGATTGTTCCTCTCAAACAAATATGTTATTCTTATGATTGATAACTTAATTCATATGAAGGCTAACCAGATGAATAAGAGAGCCCAAGGGATATCTTTGAATTTGATTCCAATTATTGCATATGATAGAGAAGCTCATTTAATAGTATATTTCGCATCTAGGGCCGAAAATGTGTGTTTGCCTGCTCGAGATATCGACTTCGTCTCGAACTTGAAGCGTTTGAGAGCCGGCAAAACATTTTTGCCCGCATTGGGCAAACAACAATGGAAATTTTGAAAGCGAAATTTTAAGGCTATGGTAGCCTGCTAGTAAGAATACAAGGAACGGCTAAAGATCACATTTTTATCCAACCTTCAGAGCTCTGGGTGGGCATTTTGTCAACTACTACAACTGTTCACCAAAAGGTTAGTTGGTTAGGTTTTTTGTTGTTATTCCTGTTCCTGATTCGAAACCTGCATAAAACAACCAAAAACCTAACCAACTAACCTTTACCAACAGTTGCAGTAGTTGACAAAATTCCTAAAAACAAAAAACCTAACCAACTAACCTTTTGGTGAGAGGTTACCAACAGTTGTAGTAGTTGACAAAATTCCCACCCAGAGCTCTGTAGGTTGGATAAAAAGGTGATGTTTAGCCTCTCATCTCTACACTCCGTTGTAGGTTAGGCTTGAGTGATCAATTCAGATAGGTTCTTTTTGAAATTTTGTTGGACAGGCCCTTCTACTCTTTGCAAGAGTTTTTCTCTAATTTTTAGTAATTAATGTTGTTTTTGTGTCATTTCATTTTATCTTTTGACGTTTGTCCGATGGCAAAAAAATGCGATCATGTATTCTCATAGAATACAATGTTGTTGAGGTTATGAAAATATCATCGTATTCTATTGTTTGATATCAAAACTACAAAATAATACATATTAAGTTATAAAGAGTGATCATTTATTGACATTTTAAATACTACGTACATATTAAATTATAAAAAATAAACATTTATTGACAGTTTAAATCTTTTACATAAAAGTTGGAAGGATTCATATTTACAAACAATCATGATTGCTGTATCCAGACACGATCAGCATTCAAGGTCATTTTCTTTTCCGCCCTAGGGCGGTAAACGTTTACAGACCTCGTCGGAAACCGAACACTTTTGGCTTCCATATGATGCACGAAAACAGCTCATTACATCCTAGTGTGGCAAAAAAGTCAGGTTAGGTTAGGTTCGAAAACAGCTCATTATGTCCTACTGTGGCGAAAAAGTCAGGTTAGGTTAGGTTAGGTTCGAAAACAGCTCATTACGTCCTAGTGTGGCAAAAAAGTCAGGTTAGGTTAGGTTAGGTTAGGTTCGAAAACAGCTCATTACGTCCTAGTGTGGCAAAAAAGTAAGGTTAGGTTAGGTTAGGTTAGGTTCGAAAACAGCTCATTACGTCCTAGAGTGGCGAAAAAGTCATATTTTTCCTGTAGAAGAAGGCCTGAGTACCTTTCTTTTTCCCTTTTTAAATATCTTTTAAATGCAAGAAAATTTTGAAAATCTCTATAAATACATCGATGGCCGTTCCTTAAAGGAAGATCCATGCAAAATTTTACAAAATTGTGTACATGCGTTTAGCTGTAAATGCGTTTAAAATAGACAAATGCTTGCATTCTTGAATGTTTTATGTTTTGTTATGTTTTGCAAATACAAAACAGTCGTTTTGAAACAGAGACTCTTTCCGTTCGGTCAATTAGTCATTATTTCACACTTGATCAAATAGAACAATGTTCATAAAAATATATTTTAAACATTTCTACGACTTATCTTATGGTATGCCGTGGATGGAAATAGGCTGAGTGGCTTAGCAGCATTGGGTATTCACAAAAAATTGAAGTAATCAACGAAGAGGTAAAGATAACGGATTATTGCAGCTATTAATTAGTTATTCTTTATCTCTAGGGCTTTCATTCATGTAGTGAATTCAATGGGAGTAACTTTTCCAAGTAATTAATAAAAAGAAATACGTTTTCTTATAATGGAGAATTTTGTAATAGACATAATAATAATAATAATAATAATTATAGACATAATAATTATAAAAATGAAAGTATTGGTCTAAGAGCGTAATAAACAAACGAGGAGTGAGGGAGGTTATGATTACTGTTCGCCCACCACGAGAATAGAGCTGGCAGGAATTCAAGGAATGTAGGAGCTGGCCAAGTGGGGGTAACACAGTAAACCGGTCTTTGAATTTATCAACATTTGTAAAACAGTTGCTCGGCTTGTTTGCTAGGCGACGTTGCGAACTCAACTAAACCAATACAGCCACGTTGGGTAGTAGACGGAAGTGTGCGAGAAAGAGAGAAACAGCGTGTGAGAATGACAGTGATGAAGAGCCTCCCCGCACACCTCATACGTCGCCTCTATACTCGTGATGGGCGAACAGTACTTTCCTCATTGAGTTAACAGAGTTGTATCTCTGCCAAACCCACCGATACAAATTCTGAAGCTCTATGCTTAACAGTCCACTCTCACTTTTACACAGGGTCTGGCTGCACAGATGAGTGTGTACACTGTCCAGCACACCTCTGAGCTACTTCCTGCGTCTAAGCCATTATCCGACAGAGACGATTGGAAGTCAAAATAATTATTGATCTAGCCTTTCTTTGGATCTGTGATGAATAAAACTTAATTCATGTAAAGCCACAATAATAAGGCAAAATTACAAACATAACGTGATCGAAACTTGTTGATTGTACCCCAGTCTACTAAGTTTGAGAGCTAAGTTTAATGTATGATAACATTCTCCATTATAAGAAAACGTATGTCTTTTAATTAATTTCGAAATGTTCCAAATGAATAACGGCTAACTCGAAATGAACTTTGCACTATAATTAATCAACATTAATTTCGGAGCTTATGAAGCAATGTTGTTGTTGATGATGATGATGAGGAAGAAGTAATGACACAAAGAAAATGTTGAAAACAAAACAAGGGAATTTCCAACTTGTCCAACTTACAGCGTCCAGACCCGGCTAGGAAAAGCAAGCAAACTTGTAAGAACTCGTCTTCTGAGTTCTTATTCTTCCTCCTCTTCTTCTTCTCCTCCTCCTCCTCCTCCTCTTTCGTATTATTGTTGTTCTTTTTGTTGATTTTCTTCTGCATCATCTCCTCGTCGTTGTCTCGGGGTTCTTCTACGACTTCTTATTCTTCATTTCAATCTTTTTTCTTTTTTTCCTTCTTCTTATTCTTTTTCTCCTTCTTCATCTTCTACTCCTTCTTTTTTTTCTTCCTTTTTTCTTGTTTCCTTCTCTTTTTCATCATCGTCGTTGTTTCGAGATTCTACTACGTCTTCATCGATTCTTCTACGATCTTCTTTGTCTTATCTTTATCATCTTCTTCTACTTCTCAATCTCTATCTTCTTCCTTTTCTCAGTCATCTACTTTTTGTTCATCTACACCTCCTTTTTGTTCTTGTTCTTGTTCTTCTTCTTTTTGTTCTCCTCCTTTTTGTTCTCCTTCTTCGTGTTCCACTCTTTCTCCTGTTTGTTTTGAAGTGGAAACTTTTCCTTCCTCTCCTCGTTCGTATTTTTCTTCTTTTTTCTCTTCTTCTTCTTCTTCTTCTTCTTCTTCTTCTTCTCCTCCTCCTCCTCCTCCTCCTCCTCCTCCTCCTTCTTCTTCTTCATCTTTTTCTTCTGTTATTTTGAAGTGGAAACTTTTCCTTTCACTTCTCCTTCTCCTTGTTATCCTTCTCCTTCTTTTTCTTCTGTTGTTTTGAAGAGGAAACTTTCTTTCCGACTCGACACTTTCCTAAGAAAAATCAGATAAGTTAATTTACTCCCCCCCCCCCACGCCATTGACGTCATATTTCTTCTGTCAGCCGTTGGAAAAACAACGTCAATATATAACGCTATATACATATATAATTATAGCGTGTGAGTATGTTGATAGCATATGATGCGATTCTCATGTACTATGTGCTATATATATTGGTATAGCTGTCAAATGAACTTTTCAAAACGAGATTTAGTATTTTTCTTCTTTTCCCGTTCAGCATTTTTGCTGCTCTTTCGCATTTTTCACCGTTATCCATTTTCCTACTTCGTGTTGTCTTCTTTTTATCTTTGTTTTGATGAAGTCTTATAAAATAAATCAATTCATCAGAATTAACTTTTTATGGTTAATTCAATGACTTGCAGTGAATTTTAATTGATTATAAATAATATATTTTACTGACATAGGCTCTAAAACGTTTTCGAATCGTGATGAATCATTTTCAACAGCATCTTTGATCGTCAGTGTCGGTTTTGGGTTAGAAGAATTATTGTGGTTTTTGTAGAATGTGATCGAAAATTTTGTGTGATTTAAAATTTAATTGTTCATTGAGGATTTGTTTATTTGTTTTTTTTTTTATAAAATCTATGATTTTAATAATTTCATCGTGATATAATGCAATTTTGTAATGATTTAACGTTAAAGTCTTTGTTATAAACGATATGACAGTAACACTCAATGAAAGGTTGCAGCGTAGTCAGAACTACTGCATGCGTTTTGTTTACTCCCTACAACGTCATGAGCATATAACCCAATCGTACATTCATAGTAACACCTTAAAATTACCTGATCAGAGGCTTATCAGAATACTTGAACTTCTAAAAAGCATTTTCAACAGTGAGACTCGTAAATATTTGAAAAATGATTTTAAGTTTGTGTCTGAAGGTCGGAGAAACAACGTTTCCCACACCAGAAATGGTGACAAAACTCTTAGGATGCCAAATCACCGGACGACACTTTATACTAAGTCCTAAGTCTTTTGTTGTTAGCGCTTGTCGTAGTTGGAATCTAATCCCACTTTCAATTAGGAATCATGAGAGCCGAGTGGGCTTCTCCCTGTCTCTGAGGAGACATCTTTTGGAGAAAATGGCAGCATCTGTCCGGCCTTGAGGCAACTGCATGATCAATGATACTATAATCCTTTAAGTTAGGTTAGGTTATTATCTATAATCTAAATTATTTATCTATTCATTTTTATAATACTTTTTTAATCCACAAATTATTTTCAATATGCTTTCATTTTTTGTTTTAATATATAAATGTAAAATTTATCATTTCAATTCATCTCATTTGAATTGATTTATCTTACTTAGATAACACGTATTAAACAATTTCATCTAAATCAATGTAAACTAGTAGGACATGTTGAGGTAAAAGGCTAAGTGTAAGAATGGCCTCAATGGCCAAGACTTCGCCTCTTTGTGTAATTCATCTCTCAGATCCAAGCTTTATTTTGTTATGTTTTTTTATTTTTTGAACAATCGCATCCAGCATTCTGCTGTACTATACCTTAAAATATATATTTGTTGTATTTATAATCTTTTCTACTCAAACTATTCAACCATTATGTTTACTTTTCAAAAACAACTGTACTTCACTTCAACTAGGGGATCTGAGAGTTGCTGATATTAATAATACTTTTATCATTCATATACATTGTAAATTTACACAAATAAAATAATCTGAATCTGAATCTGATTCTGATTCTGAATGATGAATTTCTCAGCAATGATATAAATTTTGTAGCTTTTCAGCGCTGATATAATTTTATTTTAAGGATTTATCTTGTAAAGTGTTCATAGATATGACCTTTGTGGAAATAAATTTATTTATTTATTTATTTATTTATTGTGTGTGGTGTGTTTGTATATTTAAAATTGTTCCAAGGTATCGAGTTTGTGTCCTTTAGATTTTATATGTAGAATGTGTAGGTTGGTAGTGATGTGAGTAAATGTGTCCAGTTTGAATAATGTGGTCAGTAAAGGTCAATTCGGTTTTTGTATTTAATACTTGTAAATACTCTTTTTATCGTTGTTTGTAATCGAATCGACCTTTGCCGACCACATCATTCAAAATTAATACAATTTGACTGACATCACTACCAACCTACACATTCTACATAATATAAAACCTTAAGGACACGAACTCATACCTTGGAACAATTTAAATATACAAACACACCATACACAATAAACAAAACATCCTCAATGAACAATTAAATTTTAAATCATATTATACAAAAACTACAATAATTCTTTTAAATAAAAACCGACACTGATGATGATCAAGGGTGCTGCTGAAAATTAATCATCACGATTCGAAAACGTTTCTGCGTCCGTGAGTATAGTTATTTATGTATTAAGAGCGTCAAGCGCGACTTTATCGCTAGAGTCAAAACATTTACTGTGCGTCGCATAGCGGAGCGCAGTAATTTTGCGAGGGCGATAAAGAAGCTTCACGCACGAATTGCATACAATATTTTTCCTACAACTGCAGTTCTGGATTCCAACACAATAAAAGCTTGTAGTTTGTAACATCACAAACCGTGCCCGGATTTGGTTAGCGTTCGCCATTGTTGAGGTTATGTGAATTTCACGGATTCCGTGATCCACCAATGGGAAGACATCAAAATCAAAACAGAAGCGTAAAGAAAACAGCTGGCGAGCGTAAAGTACTTTACCGCTTGCGGAGCAGTAAAGAGGTATTTTACAATTCGTTTTCAGTATGTAAAGAACTACTTTACGAGAAGTTGTAGGAGAAATATATTATTTATAGGAGGAGGAGGAGGAGTTGGTGGTGGAGGAGGAGGAGGAGGAGGAGGAGGAGGAGGAGGAGAAGGAGGAGGAAGAGGAGGAGAATGAAACTAAGGAAAAAAGACTAAAAATTAGGAGGGTGCGGAGGAAAAAATAGAAAAAAGGTGAAAAAGAAGGAGAAAATTAAATAAGAAATAATTATACTGTAGTACAGAAATTTTAATTATTACAATGATTCTGATGAACACCATCTTTTGTAACAAGTTTGATGATGTACCAACGACGTATCAAGCAAGCTTTTTCCCACTCAAACAGCGAAAGTATTATTCCATCATCTAAAACCAGACTCTTCTACACCCCCACCCGCCCCTCCAACAGCATTCGAGTATTTAAATATTTACAAGTAAAGTTTCACAACTCACAATACAAACCAAAGGCTTGCTGTTGTTATTCCTCGAACAACACTCTGTAGAGCAGAGCAGAGCTTTGCAAAGCTGAGTCGTACTCGAATGTAAATCTGAGAAACAAAATGAAAATTCGTTTGCCTTTGAAACTTCATAATTCGGGGACTTCTCAGCCTAAAACAGGAGCTGAGGCGAGAAGTTCGGCAGATTGAACAAAGCTGTCACAAGTTTCAGTCGTGTTTGTTATTCAAATTGAAAAATAAAACCTCCTGATGAAGGAGAGTGCAAAGTGTAGATGAGGAGGAGGGGTGTTTCAAAGAGATAATAAAAAAATCTTCTCTCTTATTTATCGTTTTTTTTTTTTAGGATGAAGCCCACATAGGTCTGAGACCGGTATGTGGGTAATGAATTGAATGATAGTGATTGACGAGTTGGACCTACAGTTTTCGGTGGGTTCCGAACCACCGGGAAGTGATTTTACAGCAGAGAACAGAGTATTTTTTGCTGGCCAATCCAATCGGTCACCCTTACAAAGAGCGCCTATTAGGAAGTAATGTTGTGAAAACCCAGCTCCTATATATTTAGCCTATGGAGTTGAGAAATATAGTTATATTTTTTTCGGTGGATGAAGCCCACAGGTCTGAGACCTGTGCGTGGATAATGAATTTGATGATGGTGATTGATGAGTTGGACCTACAGTTTTAGGTGGTTTCCGAACCACCGGGTAGTGATTTTACAGCAGAGAACAGAGTCTTTTCTACTGGCTAATCCAATCGAAGCGCCTATTAGGAAGTAATATTGTGAAAACCCAGCTCCTATATTCTCAGAGTTGCGAAATATATTAGAAGTATATAGTTATATAATATCGTTATATTAGCTATATAATATCGTTATATGAGAAGTATATAGTTATATTAGTTATAATTATAATACAGTTATATTAGAAATATAGTTATATTAGAAGCGGGCCGTTTAGCGCAGTTGGCTGGGGCGTCGCAACTTCAACTTGCTGTCGTTTCAGCGGTCGTGGGTTTCATTTCATTTCATAAATTCTTTATTCATACAACATATATCAATACATTGAATAGGGTTCGAATCCCGCTCCTCCGTCTGGCATCTATATGTGTTATCATTCGCCTCATTACACACGCACAAGTCTCTGACCCATATGGGCATCATAAGCAATAAAAAAATAACCTAACCTACATCTAAAAGGTAGTTTTGTGATGTATTTAATTCAATTATTTGTATATTTTTTTTTTCAAAAGATAGCGACTCCTCCATGCGTACAGGGAACTTTATGGCTCTCTTGCATGAGAGTATTTATTGCCAAAAAAATATTATTACATTCCTTTTTCGTCTATTGTTAGTATTGTTTTTTTATTGAAATTTAATTTTATTGACAATAAATAAATTTATTTCTATGCAATTTATGACTGATTCTATATGAACATTCACTTATTTCTTGCATATTATGACCTACCATCTATTAAGGCAAAGAGAATGGTTTAGTTCATGGAAGCCTTTTCATTTACCGGTAAATGTTACTGATGGCGTCTGATTGGTTATTCAAATTTCTCAACGTCAGTGAATTTGAATAGACAAATCAGACGTCCCCGATAGCATTCAACGGTTACCGGTAAAGCTCCCAAGAACTCAACCAATAGTTGAGTTTATGCTAGCCTTACTGTTTACCGGTAAATGGTATTTTACCGGAAACTATTCAAATTTCGATAGACCAATCAGTCGCCTTGAATTCAGGTGAAATTCTAATTACCGGTAAACGGTAGCTCCCCAAAATGATATTTTTCCACATGAGCTTGAAGACTAGTGCGTGTGTTATAAAGTGAATGACAATACAAAAATGTCAGGACTAGATCGAGAGTCGAACCCCAAACCACCGGAATGCTCGTCCTAGGTTATCTAGAATTATTCGTCTACCGAAAATTTCCAAAATATGAAATTTTGTTCGGCATCATGAAAATATTTCTTGAAGCAAACGTTTCTACATATTTGAATATCTTTTTTCGTTTTCTCACACCCTCACTCCTACAACCTCTCCATCTTCCTCCCTCGCTCTCTCCCTCCCACACTTTTTCTCACCCACTCGTCCCCTCCCAACCCCTCACACCCTTTCCCTCACCCATACCCTCTCTCCTTTCCCTTCCTCATCACACGCCCTTTCTCTCATACCTCACCCCTCTCATTCACTGTTCGTCCCTCATCCGCTCCTCTCACTCACTCTCTCTCTCTCTCTCTCTCTCTCTATCATGCTCTCTCTCTCTGTCTCTCTCTCTCTCTCACTCTCTCTGATACTCTCTCACTCTGGTCAGGTGTCAAGAACGGACGAATCTTTGTCCAAACTGGACAAAAAATGTCCAAAATGTTATTGCATCGATTGTCATCACCTTAGTTATTATCATTAAGATCATACAAAATAATATCATTGTACAAATTATGTACAATGATATTAGTACTATAAAAAATACATCATCCAAGTTTACAGTAGTATCTATGTGATGTTAATAATTTTGTTTTCAACCACTCATATGCAAAATTTGAAAATTTACATGAATAAAGAAAGATAATCTAATTTTATCTCTAGTTAGGTCAGTTGCCTAAATTCAGATTCGGATTTTTTTTAATTTTTTATTGTCGATGCTGCTTACATGAGTCTGGAGATTGTGCGTAGGTAATGAGGTGAATGGGTGAATGATGAGAAACATTCATTCATTTATTCATTCATAACACATAACACAATCAAGTAAAGATACAACAGGCATAGCCCACAACTGCTTTCTTTACAAATTTTTAAATGAAAAATCCAAATTTTAGGTTATGTCCGAGTTGAACAAGGAATTTCACTTCAAATACAATCACTGATTCATTCCAAAACAAAATATCAATTTAGGAGTTGAATTTAAAAACGGAGCACTAACACAATCCAACATCCATGACTGAATGAGATTCGAACCCAAGGCTTTAGGAAACGAAGCCAGCTAGAGCCTTATCTTATCACAGACAAGCGCTCCAACCAACTGCGCTACCAGAGCCGCCAAGATTCATATTATGAAATCCATAGTTATTATGTTAGCCTGCTAATGATTCAAATGAGAAATGTCATATGTCATAATGTGTAGCACATCAATGGAGAGGAGAGAATCGCTATCTACACTAGTGTAACAAAGGGAAAACGTCATGTAGGGTGTGTGAGATAGGATTAATAGTGGTTTAGAATGGCTAGGGATTGATGGGAGATTTCTGTGATGAAGTCCAGTAGTGGAGATTTACTCTTAAAGTAATGATGGAGTGCTTCCAGTGGAGTGAAGCAGTGGAGCAGAGAGTGTGTCATGATTGAAGATCTCTCTGAGCACAGATATATATATATATATATATATATATATAGAGAGAGAGAGAGAGAGAGTGTGAGGGAGTAAGAGAGAGAGAGAGAGAGAGAGAGAGTGTGTGAGAGAGAATGACTCGGCTGACGAAAGATTAATCGCTTGTGAGTAGACAAAAGTCGAGGTGGGAGAGTGAGAGGGTGTGAGACTGAGAGAGAGCGTTTGAGAGAGTGTGTGAGTAAAAGGGAGTGAGTGGCCTGTGAGTAAAAGGGAGTGAGTGTGAGAGAGTGAGTGGCCTGTGAGGGGGCAGAGAGTGAGTGAGAGTGGAAGTGAGAAGGTAGAAAGTGTGGGAGAGGCGAGAGAAGAAAGTGTGGGAGAGGCGAGAGAGTTGAGTAGGAGGAGTGAGATGGCATGAAGGGGAGAGAGTACGAGGGTGTGAGAGATGGACGAGAGAGAGGATGGGAAGGAGATTGAAAACGTCGAGAGGAGAGTGGCTCTCTCTCACACTCTCCCCCCCCCTCCCCCCCTAGATGAGAAAGCGCTCCCAAATCCGCTTATATGGGCAGCAATATGTTGCCGAATATAATACGGCTTCGGGTTTGGCGACTTGTTGACTTAGTCCCTGTTCCAGTAATCGAGATTTGGATTTGGGTGAGAGAAAGAGAGAGTGAGAGATTGAGAGAGAGGGAGTGAGAGTGAGACAGTGAGAGAGTATAATAGAGAAAGAAAAAGAGGGTGAATGAAGAGTGTGGAAGAGGGTGTCAGAGAGTGATGGTTGGGAGATCTGGGGAGGAAGGACTGACGCATTCATGTAAATATATTGAAATTCTCTCTTGTAGCTTGGTTGAGAGTGATGGTGGGAGGGTGTGAGAGAGGGTATGAGTGAGAATGGGGGAGGGTGAGTGAGTGAGGGGGAGGGTGAGGGAGTGAGAGAGAGTGAGTGTGTGAGGGGGTAAGAGGATGAGTCATTTGGGGGAGATTTGGGGAGGAAGGAGTTACACATTCGTGTAAAGATATTGAAATTCTCTCATGTAGTTAAGGTGGGGGGAGCAAGAATCCGAGAGAGAGTGTGAGAGAGAAAGAAAGAGTTATGGTGAAGGATAGAAGGGAATGATAGATCAGAGGAGGACGGAGAGGAGTAATCATTCATGTAAAAATATTGAAATTGTCTCATGTAGCTCAATTTCTGGAGAATATAGTCATATATTATTGAGTTGAAATATAGAATATATACAATATATCTTGAGGAAGTACAGTAACGGTATGTTTATATAAAAAACCATAATAGAGATTTTTAGCTTAGCGTTCCGCTATTCATCACGCTTGTTATTGTTGAACAATATTGACCATTCTATGCATCTGCTTGCTTGATCTTGACATCGTCATGAAAGATTCCACTGAGAATGGTATGGGTTCAACTAAATTGATAAGAGTGATAGCCGTGAGCTGTAGCAGGTATCTGTTCAGTCAGATAAGATAAGCACCGATTTGATTGGTCAGAGAGAATCTGTCTGCTGTAAAATCAGTTCCCGGTGGTTCGGAACCCACTTGAAAATTTAGGTTCAACTCATCAATCACCATCATCCAACTCATAATCTACGCACATGTCTCAGACCTATGTGGGCTTCATCCTCAGAAAAAAATTGATGTGTATTATATCAACAAATAATGTACCGGTATTGAATATTTCAAGCAAAAAAAAAAATACTCCATGGAAAATATATTAATTTTTGTCGCAGCTATATGAGATTATTTGAAGTATTGTAATTTCTAACGAAGTGTCTGTATGTGACAAATATATTGAATTTTTCATTATTTCTTGTCACAGCTATCTAAAATTATCTGAAGTACTGTAACTTCAAACGGAAAGGTTCCTATTCATAACAGATATAATGAAACATCTCATTAAGTATATTCCTCACCCCCCATTCCTGATACTTTTTTTTAGAAGCGGCAAATTTCCCCGTTTGTAACAAATATTTGAATATTTTTCCTTGTATTTTTCAATGGTCCAGTTTATTTCAAGCGAAGAATTCAACATTAATAACAAAAATGCTGCATATTTTACTGATTTCTCTCAAAGCCATCTAAATTACTGTTTAGTAGCATTGTTCTTTCAAAAGGAAAAGCTCCTCATTTATAAAAAATATATGACAGTTCTCACTAATTTCCCTCACAATTATTTGCAGGAAATTTCTCCGTTCATAACAAAAATAATTAATTTTTAATTAATTTTCTTTGATGGTCTCTGGTCCAGGCCATTGTTTTTTGATTAGAATTAAACTGGTAATATTGACAACTTCATTCGTTTTCACTTTCCGAACATTGTATTAGGAAATTGGTATTCAATATAGGAATGTGGTATATATTTAGGAATATGGTATTTAACGTAGGCTATGAGGAAAAAAATATTTATTAAAAATATATAAGACAAAAATACAATCAGTGTGAAGGCACCACAGGCTATTTCCACAAACTGCATTGTTCATAAATTTGCAACTATACTTCACGCTAAGCTTGTAAAATTGTAAAGTTGTACGCTTGTAAAATTGTAAAGTTGTACGCTACGCTTTAAACTTTGCTACTACATAATGAAATAGGCGGCCCAAAGAAATTAATTGCGTTGTAGCTAAATAACCTTGACTGCGGTGACGAACCATATGACTGCTAGCCTTGTCAGACTTGTAGACTAGGCAACACGGTACGAGAAGTGTTGTCAATTCGTGCATTGAGGTTGATGATTCTCTACTATTAGCTGCTGGCATGTTTCTATATTTGTCATTGTTTTTTGGAGTGAAATTTTTTAGTAAATATACATTTTTGGTGTAAATTAACCTCAATATTTTGGACAATATAGCATAATCAAAATTTGTGAAGTGAGTAGTTTGGGAATTTATCTGTTGCATCTTCTGTCTACATAAATGAATACATAAATAAATGAAAGAATGAATAAATAAATAAATAAAAATATTTTTCAGAACTAGTTTGGTGGCGTGAACTTTAGATAAATATATTTTTTGTAAATTAATGTGTACCACAAACAATTATGCTATTAAAAAATATAATGTTATCATAATATTTGTTATATAATATACTATTTAATATAAACTTAAAAAAAAACTACTTTTAAATGGAAATTAACTCACGTTATGGCGTGACGGCCGTTTCGCTCTGTTGTCTAGAGCATCGTCAGACGACCCACAGTACACTGACTTCAGTACACTGACTTTTATTTATAATAAAAAAATATTGTATTATAACAATAGTATATTATGATGTTGAAGATCCATCTTGTTTCCACTAATATGTAATATAAACTTAAAAAACTACTTTTAAATGGAAATTAACTCACGTTATGGCGTGACGGCCGTTTCGCTCTGTTGTCTAGAGCATCGTCAGACGACCCACAGTACACTGACTTCAGTCAGTGTAGTCAGTGTACTGTGGGTCGTCGTGACGATGCTCTAGACAACAGAGCGAAACGGCCGTCACGCCATAACGTGAGTTAATTTCCATTTAAAAGTAGTTTTTTAAGTTTATATTACATATTAGTGGAAACAAGATGGATCTTCAACATCATAATATACTATTGTTATAATACAATATTTTTTTATTATAAACACTATCATTGTTTCACTAGGGAAGTGATAGCCGAGTTCCGTAGCAGGTATCTATTCAATCAGAGATAAGCTACGAAACTCCTGAGCGCTCTTTGTAAGGGTGATTGATTGGATTGGTCAGCAAAAAACTCTGTTCTGTGCTGTAAAATCACTTCCCGGTGGTTCGGAACCCACCTAAAACTGTAGGTCCAACTCATCAATCACCATCATCCAATTCATTTTCCAGGCACAGGTCTCAGACCTTTGTGGGCTTCATCCTCCAAAATAAATTTAAAAGAGAATAAACGTTGAATGTTTTAGAGGTGTGTGTAAATAAGATATATACACGCAGTCAAAGATAGCTAGTATCAGGGATATAGCTAAAGATAAAGAGGAATTGTTTGTAGGGTTAGCTTACCCTTACGGTAACGTAGATACGAAAGTATAGCTGGGTGTAAATCTTGCACACTTCTATTTAGGGCAACTATATAGCCACTAGAGGCTATATACATGTATATAGCGTCAGTCTTTGTTCCTTGGCTGTGTTACGGGTTAGCCAACACTGTACTGCACACTACCTTAGCCTGTCCAAAAAGAACCTGGGTTCCTGTGAGCTATTGCCTAAAAGGAATGGTTGGGGGGGGGGGGGGTAAAGGGTAAAAGGTAAGGTAGAGAATTGTGTGGATAGAGTAAGGGGGGGGGGAACATGTGCTTCCCCTGTAGTGTTGAAGGCACATCCATCTAGGTGGAGAAAATTTATTGAGGTCAAATAAAGCAGTAACTAGCTCAACATGTGCTTGCTCCTAAAAACCGAACGCTGTAGTACAATCTATCAGTGGAGTCAGTTGTGGTGTTTGATGGGAGGTTGGAATCGGGATGTTAGGTTGAAAAATTGGGGGGGATTGCAAGAAATTATGTACAATGATATCATTTGTATGATCTTAATGATATTAACTATGGTAATGACAATCCGAGTGATACAATTACATAAAGTGGCGAAGTTTGGACAAAGATTCGTCCATTATCGACAATTAATCAGTATAACTTAGTTTAAGAGAGAGTATTATTTGCAATTTAGTTGCAGTTATTTTTGTTTCCATATGAAAGGAGTTTATTATAAAAGTAGCAGGTATGTAATTAAGATGAAAATAGAGAATATAAATTATGAATTGTACAAAAATTAATCATGATAATGACAATGGAGATAATTGGAGAAAAGAGGAGTTAATTTGAGATTCTGTACAAGGGGATGACGAAAAGGTAAGAACCCCGAGTTTTCAACATTTCTACCCTTGTGCTTCGTCCGCCATCTTTAAAAAATGTACCAAATTTTGGCACCTTTTTAGTATTTTTAAATAAAATATCACTTAGAATGGAAGATATAACAAAATGCTATTTTTCATGATAGTATTCTCGAAGCCACTAAGTCACATGTGCGGTATTAGTTAAGTCACGAGTGACGCGAGTGTTCTAAACATCTTACAGGTGGCTTAAAGACAGTCATAATACAATCGCTGTTGTACAAACTACTATTTCGATTACTATGCAAGGCCACGAGGGTGAAATGTGAGTTCGAACACGGGTGAAGACAGTGTTCTAACACCTTACAGATGGCTTAAAGGCAGTCATAATACAATCTTTGCATACAGAATTTTGTCTACGACTGCAGATGATGTCCAAAACTACTCTTTAAAAAAATTCTGACTCTTCTATATTGTCCAAAACATTAAGGTTAATTTACACTGAAAATTTATGTTCAGTATCAAAACTTCACTCCAAAAAATAAAATGGTTCTTTTAACTTGAGGCTGTGCGCAGGGTTTTTTGGTCATAATTTTTTTTCAAAGTTTATTGTATTGGATAATATCAAGGTATTGAAATGTTGACTGTTGCCATGATAAATTTTTTTTTCATCAAATATTTTATAAAATATGGGAGTTCAAAGTTAAAATTTTTCGGTTTTTGGGGGCAATTGATCTCCCCTACAAGTTATTTTAAACTTGATAATTTTTTTTAAATGAAAGACACATTGAGGAATAAAAAGACATATTTTTTATTCCAATCAAACAATTAGTTTTCTCAAAATAAATTTTTTAAAACATGCGAAAAATTTCAGTTTTTCAAAAAATTATTTTGAAAAACCAATTTTTGAATTGAAATAAAAAATGCGTCATTCTTTTCCCCAATGTGTCTTTCAGTTTTAAAAAAATTATTAAATTTTTAAAATAACTTGTAGGTGAGTTCAATTGCCCCCAAAAACAAAAAAATTCCACTTTGAACTCTTATATTCCATAAAAGATTTGATGCCTTGATTTTAAGATTTTATTGCCTTGATGAAAAAAATAACTTCTCATGGCAATAGTCAACATTTCAATACCTTAATAATATCCAATTCAATGAGCTTCGAAAAAAAATATGACCAAAAACCCTGTGCAGCCTTAAAGGCTACTGTAATTTAAAAGTTCACTCGAAATGAAACAAAAAAAAAAAAACAGCAAAAAAAACCTGTTAAAAAGATCTTATAACTTATTACATTTTGATGATAACTTTTGTATTGAAAAAAAAACTGATCTTTTTTATGGAAAACAATTTTTGTTCAATTTAGTTTTGAAGAAATCCTGAGCTCTGATCTAGAGCACAATCGGCGATAAAACAAAGTAGTGTTCAAATAGCTTCATTATGCAATTGTTTTGAACAGGCATGGGAAAAGTCAGCTGCGTTGATATCCATATCTAACCTTTAATGTCTATTCTATAACTTATTTTTAGATATAATTATTTTATGAACCAACGACCATCTATATACGTACTACAATAATTTAGATTCATTTCAGTTCGCAGTAACTCTAGCTGTCCTATAATTTATTAAATGTTGGGTAGCAAACCTAGCCTTTACGTGTCATATACAACACTACAATACAACTCCCCAAAGATCCACATTTGAAGTCCGGCAGCATACAGTCATAGATATCGGAGAGAAAGAGATAGTGAGAGAGAGAGAGAGAGAGAGAGAGAGAGAGAGTGAGAGAGAGAGAGTGTGTGTGTGAGGGGGGGAGTGAGTGAGGGAGAATGAGAGTGAGAGTGAGATAGAATGAGTGAGAGATAGAAAGTGTGAGGAATAGAAAAGAGAGAGTGAAAGAGAGATAGTGAGTGAGGATATAGATATATTATATTCATATAAAATATATAGTAAGGATATAGGTTATGCCAGTGTATTGTATCGCTGCCACGTTTATACCCCCTTGGGTGTTACTGGGCTTTATAAACTTATTCGGGGTTCATCTCGAACCTCTGATCCGTGAAATCCCATTCGTGAGTGTTTAGCTGTGGCGCTTGTAACCGGTGTAGATCACGAATGGTAATTCACGAACTTGTCGATTCTCAGCGCTGAAAATGTTCAGAAAAAAATTAAATTAAAAATAAATCACACTATAATATTCACAAGAATCCTTATTATCACAAAATGAAATTTTTTATTAGACTAATATAATTAAATATAATGATTCAAATTTAAAATAAATAAATATAAAGGAAGCAAATTTAGGAAAAACAAAATAATTCACTGACTCCCTAAATCAGTATAAAAAACTAAATTTCTAAAATTTCCATGACACAAAACTAAAAAAATTAAGTATGACACAAGCAGAAAAAATAAAGAAAAAAAATAAATATTAAACTTAGAATGTCTAAGAAGCCGAGAAGATAATCACTTGGTGAGTTACAATAGTAGCTTATTCAAACAAAAACCTAGATACATTGGTATAGGAAACTCTACAACAAGCTACCGAAGTTTTTAAAGAGTCTTGAAAATATAGAAATATTAAAAAAAAACAATTGTAAAAATATTTAGTTGATAAAGCTTTTTATAGTGTACAAGAGCTCCTTTCACATCAAGCCTCATCTTAACTAATTGATATAGTAATTATGGTAACTAGTGTATATGATTGTATAATTATTGTTGATCTGACTTGTCTTATACTTCTGAATTGGAGTCTCCGAAACGTACAGACAGTTGCACGAAAGAACATTAAATTTGACCACCGTAAGATGACGTTATTTGACGGAGACAGTTCAAAGACTTCTTTATGGAGCTCCGTAAGATGACGTCATCTTACGGTGGATGAATTCAATTTTCTTTCGTGCAGCTGGCTGGTAATCTACAAAAAACTATGTTACGCCGTAATATGGCTCAACGGCGAGGTGGAATTACCCATAAGGGTCTTCCCGTCATTAAAGGCATACCATTATTTTACTTTATAACGTTCTGGGTAATAGATGTGTTACAAGTTTATCCCTGCGTTACAGGAAATATAAGTGCGCAAGTCTAGAAAATCCTCGATTTGACAAACCTGCTACCGTCACAGAAGAATTTCAATTTTATTAATCAATTTCCTGTTGTCCGAGCGCCTAAAACCCCGTTCCGAATTCAAAGGGAGTCATCAAATTTCAAAAACGAGTGTGCCGAAAGCGGAACGGAACGCTGAGCCGCCCCAGATTAAACAGTTTACCCCAAAGCACTGCAGCAGTCGAGTATCGATTGATCGATTCGATACATCGAATCTCGCAGTAGGTTTCTCTGCAGTAGATTGAACGTTGCTACACATACGACTCCAGTTTCCCGGCTTTGATTTGATATTAAATATTGACTGTAGCTGCTGTATAGCCGTTTGATTCGTTCACAAATTCAAATTTGGGACACACACAACTCTCCCCCACCCCATTCTTCGATAACCCCCCCCCCCCCAACACCCCAATCCATTCATTGGAAAGACTCAAAGTAGTGTAGTGAGAAGCCTTAGGATCGATCATTTCATAGCTAGCAGCTTTACTGATACTTGGATTCCGGGTGATATGACTGCCTGATGCTTGTCTGTCTCTGTTATCAAGTTTGTGCTGTATTTAGCGCAGCAATATTTGTCAAAGTTCAATTAGGAGTCTTTGATTGGCTTAGCTGTATGATGTCGAAGTTGGACCCATGGAAACATGGAGGCATTGAAAGATAATTGGTTGATATAATATGTCAACTTATAGCTTTCTAAGCTGTTGATAACAATAATTTATACCTTTCTTTGTAGTGGTTTTAATTTATACCTTTTCAGGATTTCGGGGTTCTTTCAATTGAAGTTGTTGTATAAACTATTTATACATTAAAACAATCATTAGAAGGTTTAAGAGGCACTGCAATAAAGAGTCATACATGCATTTTCGTTTTCAATAATGATTTTGTAAATTTCTTTGTAGTGGCGAAGGTGACATTGTGGAAGATATCAGTAATGAATAATAAGGCTTGAAGTTGTCACAACCACATTTATTGAAAACTGTCAGATACTAGTTTCGGTTGTTACTCTGTTATGAATCTCAATCAAACTAAAACCGAAGTACAGAGTAGCTTAATATAATACTAAACACGGAATGATACTATTGGCTGAGGAAGAGAGGGCCTCTGATATGCTGACCTTCATTGAAGGTCTGTGATTGGCTGAAGGCCAAAACAAGATACGCCCACTGGTGGGAGGGGCAACAAGGAAAAATAAGTTACAAAATCAAGAACCAAAAACCGGGAACACATGGAAAGTAACGAACAAGAACAAAACACAAGTACGCTAAAATTAAAAAAATTAAGCTCTCTGCAGTCAAGGTCAACCGAGAAAGACATGTAAGTACCGTTATTAAAATATAGGCCAGAATTACGATGAAACCCAGTTAGTTGTATTACTTCATTACAAATGGACACAAGTTCAAAGATGAAGAAAATGTTGGATTTCTGCATTTGACTGGTAAAGGCAGACAATTGAACATTTTAGAAGCTCTGGAGATAACTAGGTTGCTAAAATAGATTCCAATACTAGTTTAATCGATCAAATTTATTTCAACCAATTCAATACAACTAACTTGGTTTCATCGTAATATTCTAGCCTAATCTACATTTTAATAACGGTACTCTCGTGTTTTTCTCGGTTGACCTTGGCTGCATTTCAGTGAGCTTCATTTTTTTAATTTTATAATTCTAGCCTACCTGTGTTTTGTTTGTTGCTTTCTGTGTGTTCACAGTTTTTGGTTCTTGATTTTGACACTTATTTTTGCTTGTTGCTCCTCCCACCAGTGGGCGTGACTTGTTATGGCCTTCAGCGAATCACACACCTTCAATGGAGGTCAGCCTTAGGGCCCTTTCACATGGGGAGCTTTACGGCTCTCGCTCCTATATGGGAGCGTATTTCGCTCCTACTACCGCGTCTTTCACACGAGGAGCCTTTACGGCTCTCGCTCCTACCTACCACCCTACACAGGAAGCCATTTTAGTCCCTGAGCTCAGTCGTAGAATGGATCGAAAACGAGCTGTTGCCTTATACCTTCTCTACCGTCGAAACGTTTATATAAATGTATATTTATAAAAATAAAATTATAAAAATAAAAATATTTATAAACTTAAATTATATAAATGTTTATTTTTGATTAAAAATTGTTAGTCGTTGATTAAAAAATTTTTTTTTAATGATTTGATAAATAAATTTGATTTAAAATGAAGAGGTTGTGCATTTTTTCAAATTTCTAACAATCTTTCTGCTGGATTAACCAAAAATAGGGAAGTTCTTTAAAAATTTCAGCAAAACATCAATAAGAGAGGCTCGAAAATGCTAAAAATAGCAAAATGTCACAAAGTAAAATTAGAAAACTGAAAATTAATGCAATTTTTTTTTAAATTACTCCATTCACCCAAGAAAACAAAATCAATAAATTAAAATTCCACTTCCCAAACTTTTTCTGTTCTGGAATGGATAAAGCTGCAAAATCTTCATTGATCACCTTGCAAACTTCCACCCAACTTTTGGCGAATTCATTTCGGTCCTTGTAGATGTCGAGACTCTTATCCCAAAGAGCGGGTCGGTTGCAGACAGCATTTATCAACAGCTCCACATCGAACTCTGCCATCATGTAAAATGACTGGTGTCAAGCGTCAACTGAGGACGGGAGCGAGAGCCTTTTTCGCTCCTCTTGTGGAAGCCCCACTCTTCCTTTTGCATTTCGAGGAGGAGCCGTGGCTCCCTGGCTCGAGGTGCAAGAGCCGTGACGGCTCGCTCCTCGTCTGGAAGCTACATTGGACTCAATGCATTCTGGTGATGAGAGCCTTCCTCTCTTTCGGGAGCGAGAGCCGTAGAGCTCCCCGTGTGAAAGGGGCCTAACAGAGGAACTTCCCCCTCAGCCAACCGTACCATTCCGGGTTTTCCCCCAGTCACAGATTTTGAGATTATGCATTTGAAAATTGCGTTGCATTTGAATTGTGCTTGGTCATTGAGTAAGTTGATTCTGTCTTGTTTATGGTGTTTGAATATTTCATATTCCTCCTATTTATTTAATTTGTGACTTTTTAAAAGTGTGTTTAATTTCCAAGTCAGTTTTGGATGTTTTTGTGTGAATGTCCAGTGTTCAATTTAGTTATCTGCAAATGTTGAATCAGTGTTTGAATGTAGTTCTTTGATGTGCAGGCTACTTTGTATCGCTTATTGAATGATTTGCCTGTTCTCGAATTTATTTATTAGAGAAATAATATTTTTTCAATTGTTCCTGTTTGACCTATGCAATACTTGGGGCATGTGTGTTACATTCAGCTTGATTAGGCTCAGCCTAATAACGAATGCACTTGATATTTTCTTGTATTAAATATTTTTTATATTTAACACTGCTTTCAGAGATATTGTAGAACTGTTTCATGATTGAATAATAACACAGATATTGTCAATTTCTACTAGTTTTTAATATGCAAAACCAGGTTTCAATGCTCATGGCATCATCATCAGTTTTAACTCAACATGCTACTGATGATGATGCCATGAGCATTGAAACCTGGTTTTGCATATTAAAAACTAGTAGAAATTGACAATATCTGTGTTATTATTCAATTTTTTATATTATTTATTCGAGTGAATAAAGTATTTGGATTTTAATATATATTCCAGGTTTGTTGAATTTTTCAATTGTACTGTTTGTTTAGGTGAAATGTTGGAGCTGGTGTTTCAGGTTGTTTGCTGTTCTGAATGCTGTGTTAAATCCGAATTTTTGGAAGATGTGTGCTATTTTGTGTGATTTCAGTTGAAATATTCTGAGTGTGGCAAATTTGTTTTGGTTCGCAGGCTTTAAATGTTTGTTTTTCATCGTTTTTGTCTATTAGATTTGTGTTGTATCCATCTTGTTGAACTAAGTATTTAATTTTATTAATTTCTTTTTGGTGGTCAGCTTGTGATAGTGGAACATTCAAGAGTCTATGGATCATAAAATTGAAAGCTGCAAGTTTGTGTTGATGTAGATGGTTGGATGAGTGTATCAGTAAAAGTTGGTTTCCTGCACATTTTCAATTTGTGCATTTTATTTAGTTTTGTGGTGTTGAGGTCTAAGAAGTTTAGGGTGTAGTCTGTTTCGTACTCTTCTGCGAATTGTAAGCTTGATGATTAGGAGTAGGAGGAAGAAAAAGAAGAGGGATAAGAAAAATACCGATTAAATCTTATTTGAAAATAGGTTGTTGTGCATTCTAGAAATCCAGATTCAATAGAATCGGGTAACCTGATAGTAATTCGTATTCACCCCATCTATTATAGCTCAAACGATGTTGATAGCTTGTTTGATATCGGGAAAAACGTCGTTTAAATTCTGATTTGAATGTTTAGTTGAGACATTATTTTCCTAACCGTTCCTGGAATGGTTGAAATCGATCATAGTCGCCCTCAGGCAATGAAAAAGCAATGAGAAACTTCTATTTGTAACAGTTGACAGCCTTTCCAACGTTTGTCACAATCTTAATTGAAAAATAGACCGCTGTAACACGAGGAGGGGGCGGGCGATAAAAATCGCGAGGAAAAAAGGCGAAGAATATTTCTGCGTAGCCTGAAAAGCTTTGTCGTTCTTAACAGAAAAACGCTTTCCGCACTTTTTATCTGTTATCGGCTACCATCTGGGTTATTGACACTGTTGCAAGCGATTTTTGTTTTGTGAGGTTTTTGAGATGTTGAAAAAATGGAGAAAAAAGATGGGGAAGAATATGGTGGGGGTGGGGAAGAAAATGAGTGGGAGGAGGAGGAGGAGGAAAGGAGAAGGTGAAGGTGAAAGAGGAGGAGAAAGAAAGGAGGAGTTGAAGTTAGAGGAGGAGGAGGTGAAGGTGAAAGAGGAGGAGGAGAAGGTGAAAGAGGAGGAGGAGAAGGTGAAAGAGGAGGAGGAGGAGAAGGTGAAAGAGGAGGAGGAGAAGGTGAAAGAGGAGGAGGAGAAGGTGAAAGAGGAGGAGAATGGGTAGAAGGAGGAGGAGAAAGAAAGGAGGTAGTGAAGGCGAAAGAGGAGGAGGAAGAAAGGAGGAGTTGAAGATGAAGGAGGAGGAGGAGAAGGTGAAAGATGAGGAGGAGAAGGTGAAAGAGGAGGAGAATGTGTAGAAGGAGGAGGAGGAGGAAGAAAGGAGGAGGTGAGTAGAAGGAGGAGGAGGTAAAGAAGGAGGAGAAGAAAAAGTTGAAAAAGAAGTGGAAGAAGGAGAAGTGGTGGTAGTAGTATAAGAAAAATAATAAAGGTGATAGAAGAAGAAAAACAAGAAGAAGAGAAAGAAATAGAAGTAGAAAAGGAGAAGAAGAAACGGAAAAGAATGAAAATAAAAGCAGAAAATGAAAAGAAAAAGAAGAAAGAAAAGAAGACTGAGAGAAAGAAGGAGAAGTAGCAAGAGGAGTGAGAGGAGGATGAGAACAAAGGGGAAATGATGTTAAAGAAGAAGAAATACAAAAAGAAGAAAAAGAAAGAGAAGAAATTACGAGGGTTAGCACAAGAATGAGGTGTTGAAGATCGAAGAGGGATAGAAGAAGAAAGAGGAGGATGAGGATAAGAGGAGTAAGCTTAGAAGAGGAAATTATCAAGAAGAACACTACCTAAAAATAAGAAGAGAAACAGGTTGAGGTTCAGGACAAGGAAGAAAAAAGGATGAGCAGGTGGAGAAAAAGGAGGTGAACAAAAGGGAAGAGAAGAAGAAACAGGAAGATGAGGACAAGGATGAGAAAAAGGGAGAGGATGAGTAGAAGAAGAAAAAGGACAAGGAAGAAAACAGGAAAATAAAATGTAGAAGGAAAACAAGAGGAGGAAAAAATAAAAGGAGTAGGGGAAGTGCAAGAAAAAGAAGAAGGAGAATCAGGGCAAGATGTAGGAAAAGAGAAAAGGATGAAATGGTGATTATGAACAAGAAGACGATGAAGAGGAGAACAAGAAGATGGAGAAGAGTGAAGAAGAAGATGGAGGAGAAGAATAAGATAAAGAAAATGATGCGTGAGGAGAGGAGTGGGAAAAGGTGGTATGGTACTGAAGAGAGAGGGTGCTGAAGAGAGAGAATGATGATACGAAGAATTCAGAGGAGGAGGATGAGGCTGAAGAAGAGGAGGTGTTTGTGAAAGTAAAAGTATTTTTCGGACACTTCTCTAATAATACAATAACGAGAACAACAATAATAGAAATGATAACAGACATGAAGGGGAAAAAATGTGGGCCAATAGGGGAAGGTTCTTTGTTGAGAGCATTGTCGTTATTATGAATCAGAAATAAACGGTATTGAGCTCTGATATTTTCCTCGGCCTTTGTTGTAGGTTATATTGGATATCAGTGTTTAGAAATCGAGAGGGAACGACTGTTTTTGTGTGTGTGTGTGTGTGTGTGTGTGTGTTCTAGTGATAAAAACGAAGGAGCAAGTAAGTGTGAGAAGGATATTATGTGACAATGATTTTGAGAACGAACTCGGCGTTTTTTATTATCTTTATTCTGTGAAAATCTTCTGGGACGTTTTTGGAATTGCTTGAGTTTTCTTACGGATAAAATCTAGTTTTCTGTTGAGATTTTTTATTTGAAGAAAAGAAAGAGAGAGAGTGAGAGACATGAGGACAATGGAAATAAGAAGAGAGACAATATGAAAAAATGATGTAAGAATAAAGTAGATTGGGTGAGAAATGAGAAATGAAAGACTAGCAAGAAGAGATATGGGAGAATGAAGAAGAGGAAAAACAAAGAGAAGCAGAATAAGAATGTGTAGCGACAGGAGAAAAACAGAAGAAAAAGAAGGATGAGTAGATGGGAGAAGAATAAAATGGAAGGAGGCAATGAAGGAGTATTATAAGGATAAAAAGAAGTTAGGTGGTAAAGAAGAAGAAAAACAAGAAGAGAAATGTATAATAAGGGGAAGAAAAAACAAGATTGGTTATTACAAGCAGAAAATGACAAAAAAAAGAAGAAGCAGAAGCAAGAGCAGGAGGTGGAGGAGGAGGAGGAGAAGGAGGAGGAGGAGGAGGAGGAGGAGGAGGAGAATGATGACAATAGAGGAGAAAGATGGCCAAGAAGGTGGAATGCAAGAAGAAAAAGAAATAGTAGGTGAGAAATGTATAATGAGGGGGAGAAAAAAAGATTGGCAATTACAAGCAGAAAATGAAAAAAAAGAAGCAGAAGCAAGAGCAGGAGGTGGAGGAGGAAGAGGAGGAGGAGGAGGTGGAGGAGAATGATGACAATAGAGGAAAAATATTGCCAAGAAGGTGGAATGCAAGAAGAAAAATAAATAGGAGGTGAAGAAGAAGGAAAGAGAACGATGTTTAGGACAAGTGATGAAGAAGATGAGGATAAGCAGGAGAAAAACGGTAGAATAATTAGGCGGAGATGAAAAAGAAGAAGATGAAAGAAGAACAAAATAAAAGGAGAAAAACTGAAAATTTTCATTTTTCATAATATCTTAGTGTTTTTCTCTGTTCAACTTCTTTTCTTTATAATGAATAATAAGACTTGAAGTTGTCACGACCACATTTATTGAAAACAGTGAGATACTTGTTTCGGTTGTTACACCATTGTCAATCTCAAACAAACTGAAACTAAAGTACAGAGTAACTTGTATATACTAAACAGGGAACGATACTATTGGCTGAGGCAGAAAGTGCAACAGGTATGCAGACCTAAAGTACCACTATTAAAGAGTAGGCCAAAATTATGATGAAACCAATTTAGTTGTATTGAATTGGTTGAAATAAATTTGATCATTTAAACTAGTATTGGAATCTTTTTTACCAACCTAGTTATTTCCAAAGCTTCTACAATGTTCATTTGTCTGCCTTTGCCAATCAAATGCAGAAACTAAACATTTCCTTCTAAATGCTGTTCTTTTTGTTGCTTTCTACGTGTTCACGGTTTTTGGTTCTTGATTTTGACACTTTTTTATCTGTCGCTCCTCCCACCATTGGGCGTGACTTTTTCATAGCCTTGAGCCAATCATAGACCTCCAATGAAGGTCAGCTTATTCTCTCTCCGCCAATAGTATCACCATGTGCCTAGTGATAATATATAATATATATACTTTACTTATTATAAGTGTATTACTAGTTTACTTATTATATATATTAATAATAATTAATTATTAAGCTACTCTGCGTGTTTGAGATTGTCAATGGTGTAACAACCGAAATTAGTATCTCACTGTTTTTCAATAAAAGTATGGTTGTGACAACCTCAAGTATAATTATTCATTAAAGATTATTCAGCTAAAGCTGTCGACAATATTAAACGTTTTTATCCATTATAATAATATTATTATGAACATGATTCACAATGTCTCTACTACGTTTCGTAGATTTATAAGCTCTTTTAATTGAAGTTGTATATTATATTTTTATTCCATCACATTTCATTATTTTTCTGGGAATACTCCCATTTGATAAGTGATTTGTCAAACAATTTCGTCTTTGTAAACAAACAAGAATTTTACAAGTAAAAAATATATAAATATTATTAATAAATTAAACTAATCATTGGAACCTTTAAGAGGCACTGCAATGGAGGGTCTAAAACTTTCCTACTAAAAATCTAATATTTATATAATATAATTATTAAATCTTATGAATAATTTTCTTTTTTTGCAGGAAACATTCGTACTCTAGCTGTTCTGGATGCAGAAACGAAGACCCATTTTTGGTTGACAGTTGTTGCTCAAGACCATGGAGTTGCTCCACTACATTCCAGTCTACAGGTGAGTTTAAAAATTATGATCTTGAATTTCAAATAGTTTATTTTCAATTTTTACAAATTTTGTTCTATATTCCCACCAGATTTTGAAACTAGGTTTCAATACAACAATATATTCCTTTACGACTACTACTGTCTCTATATCATTATTACTATTATATTCAACTACAGTTATTACTGTGTAGTTTGGATTACATACATTTACATGTATTGGCCAGCAAAAAAAGAATGTTTTATGTTTTATAAATGCTGTAAACTCATTTCTCACTGGTTCGGAACCCACCTAAAATTGTAAGTCCACCATGTTTTCAATAACATGGATCAAGCGGCGTGGTGGAACTACCCGTAAGAGTCTTCCCACCAATAAAAACCATACACATTTACTATACTTACTACTCCGTAGTCCATACACAAAAATTTACACCAACATAGGTTTTTGATTCTATTTAAAATCCACACAAACATTCAGAGAAGTGTGATAGCTGTGAGCTGTAGCAGGTATCTGTTCAGTCAGGTAGAAATAAGCTACAAACACCTGGGCCCTTTTTGTAAGGGTAACCGACTGGATTGGCCAGCAAAAAGACACTGTTCTAGGCTGTAAAATCACTTCCCGGTGGCTCGAAATTTGCTAAAACTGTAGGCCCAACTCATCTGTAACCCGTAGCTGGTATCTGTTCAATCAGATAGAGATACTGTAGTTTTCATATAACTTGGCAGCAGTATGTTGGGTTCAGATTTAGCATGTCCCATTTGCTACACGCTGCCAAGTTTTATAAATACTACAGTAAGCTGCGTTGTCCTAGGCACTCTTTGTAAGGGGTGTCCGATTAGATTGGCCAGCAAAAAAGACACTGTTCTCTGCTGTAAAATCACTTCCCGGTGGTTCGGAACCCACCTAGAACTGTAGGTCCAGCTCATCAATCGCACCATCATGCAATTATTACCCACTCATAGGTCTGAGACTTTGATCCTAAAAAAAAACAAAGCTTCATATCCAACTACAACTATCTTTAATTGATGATTTTTTTCGGAGGATAAAGCTCACATAGGTCTGAGACCTGTGCGTGGGTAATGAATTGGATGATAGTGAATGATGGACCTACAGTTTTAGGTGGGTTCCGTACCACCATGAAGTGATTTTACATCAGAGAACAGTGGCTTTTTTGCTGGCCAATCTAATCGGTCACCCTTACAAAGATTGTCTAGGAGAACGCAACTTATCTCTATCTGATTGAACAGATACCAGCTACGGCTCACGGCTATCACTTCCCATTGTATCTGCACTACTACACAACTTTCTTCACTCCTATAGTGACATTCCCACTACTAGTTCGGTTCCTTCCATAATTCACGTATTGGAACAACTGGAAAACGGTGGTATTTTTATAAGCCATTTACGGAATACAGAAACGAACCGCGGCAGAGTTCTGAGTGCGGTGTCAGTGAATAAAACATGGCCGCATTCACAATGGCGTCCCCGAATCCGATACACAGATTAAATATACAAGATAAGTGTGGAGGGAATGTTTGTTGGGTGGGGGGGGGGGGGGGGGGGTGCTTGCTTGCAGTAGCGATGAATTTTGGAATGCGCGGCTTTATTTTTGGAGGGAGACAGAAGACTGGAATGGTTGCGGGCTAGGAAGGAATTGAAAAACCGTTGAGTAAATTTTAAATTTATGGTGTACTGTTTGAATTAGTTGATAGAAAACGATTTAAATTTAATTTTAAATGAGAGCGTTGATTTTTGAAGGGGTAGAATCATATTTGGGACAGAATGGTTGTTTTAATTTGATAAATGAGAGTGTTTTATCTGAGAGGTCAAAAAATTGGGAACTATCTTGTTCATTCGGCAAGGCTAAGATCTCAGAATAGTTGAAAATCCAAAACCAAATTGTGAGGCTTATAAACGTACTTTTACTTCCTGCTCTGGTAATTTCTTTAATAACATACGAATTGAACTAGCATCTCTAAATAAATTGTAAAAGTTTTTGAGTGAGCTGAAGAGATGGCTACTTACAAAAGAGGTCAATGACCTTGAAAACAGCTTATTTTAGTTTTTCATTTCATTTATTCTCTTATAAGTTATATGTATATGTAACTATGTTATTATAATGTTCTCTACATTTAAATTATGTCGTATATCAGAGTTTTTCTTTTTAAGGGTTGTCTGCTTATTTTTTAAACTTATTTGTGTTGCTTAAAAAAAAATCTGTCTTATCAACAGAGTTAATTTTCTAATTTATTGTTTTTTCAGCTTCTGCCGCCTGTTGTTTTATCTTTAGTTCAAATTTTGTGAAGGTAACCCCAATACAGACATTTCTAATGGGGTACCTAACTTTTTGAGTGAATTTTGAAGGTATTTATGAAGTAGTGATTGAGTTAGTGGATAAAACAACTTTTTTATTTAATTTTAAGTGAATAAGAAGATTTTTGGAGTGGGACAGAAGTATTGAAATGGTTTAGATTTGAGAAATGTCACAGGAACCTTTCTCAGGTGAATATCGAATGAAAACATGGTGTAGTGTTTGAATTAGTCAATTGTATCTTAATTTATTTTTAAGTGAGTAAATGATTTTTGGAGTGCGTATAACCATATTTGGGGTTGTTAAGCATGGTTTTGATTTGAGAAATGATCCGCAAACCTTTTTTGAGTGAATTTTAAATGCAATTATGAATTATTTATGAGGCAGCTCTGGTAGCGCAGTTGGTTGGAGCGCTTGTCTGTGATAAGATAAGGCTCTGGCTGGCTTTGCTTCCTGCAGCCTTGGATTCGAATCTCATTCAGCCATGGATGTTTCTCGTCATTCACCCGTTTCATTACCCACGTACAAGTCTCCAGACTCATGTCCGCAATAAAAATAAAATTGAAAAAATTAGTGTTTGAATTAGTCGTCACAAACTAACAGTTGTATCTATGCCAAGCCCACCGAAAAAAGTTATGATGCTCAACGGTCCACTCCCACTTAACAGTCTTTTTTTTGTAGATTACGTCTTGTATACTCCACACAAGTCAGATTAACAATTATACAATCTTTTACACTAATTACCATAATAACTATATCAATTAGTTGAGGTGGGGCTTAATTTTGATATGAAAGAAAGTTTTGTACACTATAAAATGCTTTATCAACTAAATGTTTTTAAAATATTTCTATATTTCGAAGACTCTTTAAAAACTGCGGGAGCTTGTAGAGTTTCCTACCAATAGAACTATTTTTTTGTTTGAATAAACTACTATTGTGACTCACCAAGTGATAATCTCCTTGGCTTTCTGTATTATAAGTCTTGTATTGCATATGTCTGGCTGAACAGGTGAATGTGTATACTATCTAGCATACCTCTGAGCTACTTCCTGCGTCCTAGCCGAGACGTTTGGACAGACGATTCTTCAGAGACGTTTGTAAAGAAACACAATTGATGTAGTTTCTTTTTATCTGAGATGAAAAAACTTGATTCATCTCAAGCCATAATAAAACAATATTAGGTAATCCTAATAAAGTAATCTTAGGTATCCCTAATGAAGTAATATGAGGTATACCTAATAAAGTAATATTTTTTAATAAGAAAAAAGTAATTATTAGTATAAGTAAAGGTGGATCGCAATAAGAATGGCATTGGCTGTCTTAAGAATATATGTTAGCTGATGCCATTATCGTGATGATCCACCTATAATCATTAAAGTTTTTATTAAATAATAAATTAATTAAAATAATAATTATCATTCGGTAATAGTAAGTAATAGTCTTTTTAGGATCCATCCAAAGTGGAAAGAAACACTCATGGCTTTATCTGTAATCGCAAAACAAAGAAGAAAGTTTTTCATGAAGTTTTTTACCATGAAAAATCTTTGGAGATTAAGTAATTATTTTTTTATTTTTCTAAACGACTCTTTCTCCATTTTACGTCGAACTCATTAAGTGAGTTAGCGATGCCAAGATGGCGTCGGCGATAAAAGCTATCAATGAAGTTGCGCCGCAAAAGTTGGCAAAGTTCAAAAGTCATTCTAAACAAGCCAAACGCGGCAACACTGCAAACTGCTCAAAAGTGAATTAATTTATACTTCCTGTGATTTTTCATGATGCGAAATCCGCTGAAATTAATTCGTCCGTTCCCACGCAACAATCAAACGTTTTTAGGGTTTGTTTTCAAAATATTTGTGTAGAATTTGAAAGTCGATAGGATTCTGCAAATGCGAAATTGAATTTGAGATTAATAATAAAATTTAAATTTTTCTACGGCTTATTCTCTCACAAATATAACTTATTTTACATTATAAATATTACTTTTTTATTCAGTGGCAACATTTTGGGGAGGGGAGGCAGATATGCCAAACCTCAAAAATAATTATATTTAATAAAATCTTAAAAACACTTTTAAGTAGAAATTATGACTCACGTCCTGTACAGGTACTGTGGGTCGTCTGACGATGCTTAACATCAGAGTGAAACGGCCGTCACGCCATAACGTGAGTCATAATTTCCACTTAAAAGTGTTTTTAAGTTTTGCTATATATTAGTGGAAACAAGATGGATCTTCAACATCATAATTATATTTATTTTTTAATTTTCTCAAAAAGTTCATCTTTAAACATTTTTTAATTTTTTTATAAATACGTTGTAATTTTGTTAAAAATATGCCAAAATCAATAAATAAATATATTTTTGGGGTTACATTGAAATTTTTCATCACAGCACATATCGCGTTACATACCACTGAAAAGAGCAAGAAAAATTCTGCAAAATGGTATTACTTACAGTCATCTAGCTCAATTACACCAGCTGCTAGAGCGATTTAAAAAATGTCGGATTTCCAATTTTTGGGGATTTTTTGAAATTTTGAATGACTAACAATTTAAAAAATGTCGGACTTCCAATTTTTTGGGATTTTATGAAATTTTGATTGCCTATAACTCGTAAACAGATTGGAATAAAATTCTAATATTACGTATTTTTGTTAGTCCCATCACTCAGTATTAGTTTAACAAATTTCATAAAAATCTGAGGTGGTGACCGTAAAAAATGTGTTGATTTTATGTGGAATGGACCCCTATACACTTCGAGAGTCAATCAGAAAACACGCACCCACAACTTTGATGTGTTTTCAAATGAAAACTGTCACAAAATATTGAACCCTATTGAGTGTAACATAGTTTGTTGAAAGCTTTGAAGAGTGATCCAAGCCTTTGAAAATCTGCTATATGAATTTGTTGGTGCAAAATATCCATGAAATATCATCGATGTTTCATGATGGAAATTATTGTCATCAAAAACAGCTTTGTGAGTATAGAATCTCTTTCAAAGTTGGTACACAAACAAAACAAATTGAATTCAAATCGAGGCTCTGTAATGGTAATTCATCAAACTTTGCAATTTATTCAAGCTACCTAAATAATGCGTTATCTGCGTTAGATTTTCGTTCGTGCTTTTGAAGTGGAGGCAGTCTTCCATCCACGAGCAACTTGTGTAAACATATCCTAAGCAGATTACCATTTTCAAAAGACACTATCTTTTCTTTTCTACCTGCTCTACTTTCTCTTATCTACCAGGCACCTACTTTCGCTTACTTTACTTTCCATTGTCTGTCACCTACCCTTTCCCTTTTTAACCATCTGCAACAAAGTTTCACTCTGAGACAGCTTCACAATTTTTTTTTTGAGGATGAAACACAGGTTTGAAATCTGTGCGTGGATGATGAGTAGGATGATGGTGATTGATGAGATGAACCTTCAGTTTTAGGTGGGTTCCGAACCACCGGGAAGTGATTAAACAACAGAGAACAGTATTTTTTAATAGCCAACAAATCTTTATTTACATAACTTTAGTTGGATTGCTGTGAAACTTTCTTGGATTGTTTGAAACAAATACTAATGTAGCCAGGTTTGAAATCTGTGAGTGGATGATGAGTAGGATGATGGTGATTTATGAGATGAACCTTCAGTTTTTGGTGGGTTCCGAACCACCGGGAAGTGATTTTAAAGCAGAGAATAGTATTTTTTGCTGGCCTGTCAAATCTTTATTTACAAAACTTTAGTTGGATTACTTGGAAACTTCTTTGGAATTTTTGCAACAAATACAAATGGAGCCAGGTTTGAAATCTGTGAGTGGACGATGAGTAGGATGATGGTAATTTATGAGATGAACCTTCAGTTTTTGGTGTGTTCCGAACCACCGGGAAGTGATTTTACAGCAGAGAACAGAGTCTGTTCGCTGGCCAATCAAATCTTCATTTACGTAACTCTAGTTGAATTGCTTGGAAACTTTCTTGGAATGTTTGCAACAAATACAAATGTAGCCAGGCTATTATTCAAAGTTGTTTGCTAGAAATCTTCTTCAGAATATCCTGTATTCTCATGCCGTATTTCCTACAGCCTAAACAACAAACATAAGATGAACAACGACGGAAAAGTTTCAGATTAAGCATATTTCAAAATGTGAACGTAGACGAGGGGTACAAGAATGGAGGTATGGACAAAAGATGGAGGATAGAGGATTGTAGAAAGAGATGGGCGATATGAATACGAGTGATGGGCGAGGATTGGAGAAAGAGATGAAGAACAAGGAGGCAAAAGATGAAGATGGACAAAAGATGTTGGAGGTTGGAAGAAAATAACTGTGGAAGGGAACAATGTAAAGGAAACCGGAGCGGGAGGAGGAGGTAGAGGAGAATCGAGAGGAGAAGGTAGTGGTGGAGCTGGAGGAAGAGGAGGAGGAAAAAGAGTAGGAGGAGAACGAGGAGAAGGAGAATGAGAAGTACGAGAAGGGGGAAGAGGAGGAGGAGGAGGAGGATGAGGAGAAGAAGGAGAAGGAGGAGGAGGAGGAGGAGGAGAAGGAGAAGGAGGAGTAGGAGGAGGAGGAGGAGGAGGAGGAGGAGGAAGAGGAGGAGGAGGAGGAGGAGGAGGAGGAGGAGGATGATGAGAAGGAGGAGAAGGAGTAAGAGAAGGAGGAGGAGGAGGAGGAGGAGGTGGAGGAGGAGGAGGCGGAAGAGGAGGAGGCGGAGGAGGAGGAGAAGGAGAAACAGAAGGAGGAGGAGGATAAGGATGAGAAGAAGGAGGAGGAGTTGGAGGAAGAGGAGGAGGAGGATGATGATGATGATGATGATGATGATGATGAGAGGGAGGACGAGAAGGACGAGGAGTAGGAGAAGGAGGAGTAGGAGAAGTAGAAGGAAAAGAAGGAGTAGGAGAAGGAGGAGGAGGAGCGAGAGAAGGAGGAGAAGGAGGAGGAATAAGAGAAGGAGGAGGAAGAGAAGGCTAAGGTGGCGGAGAAGGTGGAGAAGGAGAAGTTGGTGAAGAAGTGTGCGACAGCAGAAGAGGAAGATGAAAAACAAGAAAAAAAGTAGATGGAGTCTGGAGAAGAGGAAGGTGGAGAAGAAAAAATAAGATGGAGGAGAAGAAAAAAGAAGATGGAGAAGAAGACGGTGAATAAGAAGAAAAAGAAGATGAAGGAGAAGACGACGAAAAAAAAGAAAATGGAGCAGTACGAAAAAGAAGAAGAAAATGGAGATGAGAAAAGAAGAAAATGAAGGAGACGACGACAAAAAAGAAGAAAATGGAGAAGCAAATAGTGAAGAAAAAAAGAAGAAAGAGAAGAAGAAGAAGAAGAAGAAGAAGAAGAAGAAGAAGAAGAAAAAGAAGAAGAAGAAGAATTGAAGAAGATGTTAAAGAAAAGGATGGAGAAGACAAAGAAAGATATACTTGAGGAAATAGAGACACTGAATAGAATAGACAGACACAAGTTGAAAGTTGTTGCAGCTTTGCTTAACTTGTTTCACATCTCTTTTATCCAAGTTGATACACAAGTAGTAATAAAGCAGAGAGGATCCTTTCAAACAAGTTTTGTGTTGTGCGAGTTTTAAAGTTTGCAAATGTCTTTCTCCTACTCTCAATGCCATCCACTCCCTTCCACTCCACTATTATAGGCCTGCAGGCTTTCAGGATTAGGTTAGAGTACTTTATTTTCTGTTGTATATATAGTCCACTTGAATAAAGAATGGTTGCATGTGAAGGGGAGCACCAGGGTTATACACTTTCGAAATGAGATTTTCTGTGCTGATTAAATATGTAATAAAACTCGCAATTGAATTTATTAGTTGATTCAATTGATACTGGATAATACAAGAAAGGTTAATGGTTCATTTCAAAATCCTTATCAACATATACAGGGCTATTCAAAAAGAAAAACTTTATTGAAAACATTTGTAAACCATAAAAACTTGCTTTATTGTGTCTTGATGTGAATTAAGTTTTGTTCATCTCATATACATGCGAAATTGTCACAACCACATTTATTAAAAATATTGAGAAACTAGTTTCGGTTATTATACCATTATCAATTTCAATCCAACTCAAACAAAGAGTTCACTACAGCTCACTACAAAGAAAATTTTTGTATTCTTATTAATCTACAAAATGCATATCAAATGGAAAATTATGTTGTGTTTTGAAATAGTTATATTTATTGTTAAATTATTCATTTACGAGGTTCATCCCAAATGTAACGTTATTCCGCTCTGCTTCAGGTCTTCATTTCGGTGGGCAACGTGAACGACAATGTGCCCCTCAGTGTGGAGGCGGTCTACTATCCGCATGTGGCCGAGAACTCAGCAGCCGGCACTCCTGTCGTCCAACTCTATGCCAGGGACGATGACCTTGACTCACAGCAGATGCTGTCGTTCAGGATCACAGCCGGAAACCCGGAGAGCTTCTTCACCATTGACTCCACATCCGGTAACAATCTTCATTAATTTTATTAATTGAATGAAAAAAATAAAGTTATAGGTACTAACGAGATGGCGTGTCTATACCCACACCGTGTACATCCTTGATTTAGATTTCTGGTCTTATGTCATACTTCTCGGTCGTTCAGTAAATTATTTTGTAGCTATTGATATAAAAGCGGTCCTAAGGCTTGTCTCACACATAGCCGGCAGTCAGGTCACCGGCATCGTTTACCCGGCATAATTACATTGTATTGGCCAGCAAAAAAGACTCTGTTCTCTGCTGTAAAATCACTTCCCGTTGGTTCGGAACCCACCTAAAACTGTAGGTCCAACTCATCAATCACAATTCATTACCCACGCACAGGTCGGTCTCTGACCTATGTGGGCTTTATCCTCCGAAAAAATAACGTGATTTCAAGAATTGGGTGAGTGTGAAACGCTCCATATGATACAATGTCCCTACCTAAACAACACCGGTTACTCGACTGCCGGGTATGTGTGAAACAAGCCTTAGTGCCGCTATTGGGTGATTTATTGAACGATTTAGAAACCGGGCACTAGACTGAATGAATGTTATTAAAAACCACTTTTCGTGCTCTGTTATCTTAATTTTAGACTTCGATCCTAATGGTGAAATTGAGATGTATGACACAAAAATCAAGTCAGAATTTTTTATTCTTGTTTTTTAAGCTTTATCAATGTAATATCGCACTGTCACTCTTCTAGAAGTATTTGTGTTCTTTACTATGTTTAGTTAAAGGACATTGCGATTTAGTATTAATAATCAATATTCGATCTAAATTACCTTAAAAATTAGTTTTAGTTATTTAGTATCGGAGAAAGTATTAGCAGTACATTCAAAGGGCTTAAAAAATCACAAAATCTGACTTGGTTTTCTAGTGAAAAATTTCAATTCCATGATTTTGATTGATGAAAATGTGGATCCATAAATTCAAGAGAATGCAAGAAAACTTTGGGGCAACGTAGCTGCACAAAGATTTAATTTTGATTTACAATAATCTATCTATTACTAGAAGAGATATCAGAGATTTCAATGACTTATTTTGTATTTCAATCAGAAATGTAGTTTTTCTGTAATAAAGGTTTCAAAAAAATTAAATTTAAAAAAAATGAAATATCTTTTTACAAAAACAATAATTTGTTGAATTGATCCTGAAAATTACACTTTTCTATTCACAACCATTCATGATATCGATTGCCCCCAAAAATCAACTTTAAGTGCTCATATCTCTGAAAATAATTGATGAAAATGTTTTATTTCTTGCAATAGACTACATTTCATTAGCCTAATAATGAACAGCCAAAGAGACTTTAAAAAATTATGACCAAACCCCTATTGCACAGCCTTAAGCAGTAGGTATTCTAAGCATGACGTCACGAACATTTGGGGTCTGACGAGTTGATCCATGGCCGATTCTCCCCCTTCTCCTCCAACTTTCTGCTACTGTGCGTTGCAATGACATATGCAGGCTAGTTGAAACGCAGAAAACCTGTTTGTCTCTGGCCGTAGTTTTCAAATCAGGAGTAAAGCATGAATAGAGTGTCACGTGGCAAAGCCGTGACGGCCGGATAATTAATTAAATGATTAATTATTTAATTAATTATTGTTGGGGCGCCCGGCCAAGTAGAGAGGAGCAGCCACCGGTCAAGTCATAGAACGTTGATAACGATCTAGACCGGTGGAGTGCTCACTACTGCGCCGAGGCCTCCCCCACCAGTTCCTTAGCCATCGGGGAATGGGTCTGCTGACAAGCGAGTCAGTGAGAAAAAAACTCCTTCCTGAAGTCCTCGAGTTGATCGGTCGTGAAGCAGGAGCTGTACTGCAGTCAATTTTCACGTGGTGAAAATTGAACTCACTAGGCCGATAGTTCGAACTTGTGCGCGGAGTGACGTGTGTTAGTTCGGTCAGGACGAAGTACGAGCGAGTACTGAATCCTGAAGTGGTGGTCGCGGCGCGGGTCACGGATTATCGCAATCCGTGAACGTGGGTTTGGGAATTCTCAATTTCCAAACGGTTCGTGGTTTCGAACGCGATCCCGTTCCTTCCCTATTTCCTTTTACTCCTAGAATCCCTCATCCCATTAACCTCCTGTCCGCAGAGGCCAATATACCCCCGCTGATATCCGCAGTGGGTATAATAACCTCCGCGACCCTCCGCCATCCTCCTAAACCCTTCCTTCCACCTCGGTCGTGAGGAATCATTTCGACTCGGCCCGCGGCTACGTCGCGCCGAGGGAGATTTGTTCCGCACGGTCGTAGAGTCATCTCCTTTATTCCCCGACCGATAGAAGGCTAAGCAATCTCCGCCGCCTCCGCGGCAGAGGTGTACCTGCCGGAGTTTGTCGTTCTCCTCCTCTCTCCCCGACTGGGAAAGCTCAAGCCATTCCGGCCGACTTCGTGTTGGGCAGGGGTGTACCGATCCCAACCAGTCGTCCCTATTATCCCGCGGCAGAGGAACAAAGACCCGCGCTTTAACCAGGCAGGTGATTTGTGCTCCGCCGCATCCTCGTCACCCTCCATCCCTCACCTCACTTTACCTAACAGGGCAGGAGAACCAGGAACGGCTAAGGTTAGCAGTGCCTGGAACTCCGGCCACAGACCAGCAGGGGGTAATAGCTTCCGCCCCCATTGGAAAGCGGCAGAGGCGTCCTCTCCCGGCTGGGTACCTTCCCGACTCCCTTCCCAAAACCCCTATTTTCCTACCCGCAGCAGCAGAGGCTGCCGCCTCCGCTGTAAAGGGGCAGGAGTAGCCATATTTCGGCCCTTCCTTCCCTATCCCCAGGAAACCCCTCCCTTCCTTCTTACGCCTCAGCGAGGGAGCAAACACTGCTCCTCGCTAGGTCGCGGCCGGTCCGCGCGGCCGCGGAATCCCGAATTCGCCACGCGGCGAGCGGGAAAGTTAAACGGCGCCCAACGACGGTACTTCCAACCGGTGAGGCAACCCCAAGCGCGGCGGGAGCCTCAAAAGGAAGTGTTGGACTCGTCGCCTTATCCCGACCACCCGCCGACTCGAGCTGGTTGGCCCGGAGCGACACCGGGATTATCAGGTCAAAATCCAGGTAACGGTTTTGCACCTCATAAATTGGCACCCGTGCGTGGGGCCGGTAACGAGGACAACAGTGTCAGGATGAGTGAGCACGGCGAGCGTGCCGAGCGGAGCGAATCCGAGGACGAGCGGAGGCCGGAAGCCGCCGCGGAAGACGTGCAGGAGTCGGCAAATGACCCACGCGTGTCATGGGTGTACAAGTTGCGCAAAGAAGAGGCAGTGAACATACTGAGACTCCTCAATTTGCCAACAGAAGGTACCCTGATGGAAATTCGGAGGATTCTTGTTGAATACCACCGGAGGGCTACAACCCCGCCGACCAACCCTAAGGTCATAGGCGAGGAGGCCGGGACTAGCCGGAGCGCCGCGGGAGAAGCGGGCTCAAGAAATGTTGTATCAGAAAGGCATCCTGATACAGCGGACCGAACTCCCAGACTTGGGATAAGGGCAATGACCGATTCCAACTCATTCATGGACCCGGGCGCGGTATGCGACAAGGTCCGGAGTTGGAAACTCTCATTTAACGGACAGGGCGATGCGCCCAGTTTTGTTGAGAGACTCCGCGAGTTACAGCAGGCTTACGGGTTGGAGGGCAATCAGTTGTTAGTTGCCTTACCCGAGCTGCTGGCGGGCCGATCCACCTTGTGGATGAGGAACCAGAGAGACAGATGGAGGAACTGGGGCGACTTCATGAACGACTTCAAGGCTAGATACTACCCTTTGACGTACGATGAAGACCTAGACAACCAGATTTTAGCGCGGAGACAGCGCTGAGGGCGAGTCAATCGACGAATATGTCGAGGATTTACTCACCCTGATGAGGCGGAGAGGCGACTACTCGGACGAGAGTAGGATACAGAGGTTGTATCGAAACCTCTCACCTCGATATAAATTGTATATCCACCAGACGGATGTACGGACGTTGGACGATCTGTTACGCTTAGCACGGCAGTACGAGCAGATTAAGTCCGAGGAAAAGCAACTTCGGCAAGGTGTACGAAATTGTAAGATCGAGGAGCCGCCGCGGGCGACAAGGCCCAAGGCAGAGGCTGAAAAGGTCCAGGGCAAGGTTAAACCTATCCCTGAAACCACGGAACCAGTGTGCTGGCAGTGTAGAAAACCAGGGCATTGGAAATCAGACTGCCCAGACAACGCTCCGTGTAGGCGATGCGGGAAACCGCGGAAGGACTGTAATTGTGGAAAGCAGACAAAAAAGTCTACTGAGACTGCGGTGGTGCGGTCGACAAGGCGGTTAGAATTGGACGCGGAACTAAGCCATGATAACCGGTTGTATATTACCGCCTACATAGCGGGCCAGAGGTGTCAAGCATTGCTAGATACTGGCGCGGAGTCGAACTATGTGAGCTCGGAAACGTTCGAGAGTCTTCGAAAGACAGGACTCGTGAGGAGTGAACCCGCGAAGCACCGCGCGATCCTCGCCAACGGGACAGCGGCGCGGCTAAGAGGGAAAATAGTGACAGACGTCACGATCGACCAGATAGTACTCCCATTGAGCGCTACTATCATGGAAGGACTCGGCGCTGATTTGCTCTTCGGAATGCAGTTTTTACGTGAGCACAAAGTTCACATTCACACGGACATTCGAGAAATTGAATGGGAACCGCGCGCGACCGCGCGCGAGGCGGTGGAACCCCCGCGGACACCGGCGGAGCGCCGTGATAAGGTGAAAACCGGAATGGCCCCTATCCAGACGCACTGCGAAGGGCGCCGCAAGAAGGACGACCGCATTTTTATGCGAGTTGGGTTCAAAGGAGTTGAACTCAACGCTCTGGTCGATACGGGAGCCGAATGGACGTACATTTCGGCCAACGTAGCCAGGAAAATTAAGGCGGCTGGAAACAGTAAGTCGCGGGCGGCCACTCATCAACCTACTCTGATAAACGGCGAGGTGCTACCTGTCGCTGAGGAGTTGAGAGTAGCCGCGGAAATTTGTGGAAAAGAGTTTTTTCTACGGGTTGCGGTAAGTGACGAACTAGAGTCGGAAATGATTCTAGGTTTCAGTCACTTGAAAATGATGCGAGCCCGCATTGATATCCCCAAGAGGAGGATGCAGCTACCCACTTCCAGGTCAGGGAAGGCGGCAGCAACAATATCAGAACGAGTGCGTTTTGATGAGTTCCTAGCAGCGGAACTGAAAAAATTTGAGAACATACCCGGTATGACTCATATGTTATCCCACCGGATAAAGCTAAAGGACGGCGCGGAACCCTTCGGCCAACGCCCCTACCCTCGCAACCCTGCGATGCAAGAGGTGATCGACAAGGAGGTCAATGAGATGCTGTCACAACAGGTCATTGAACCAAGCAGTAGCGCATGGAGTTCGCCGATTGTGCTAGTTAGGAAGTCGAACGGAAAGTTACGATTTTGTATTGACTTCCGGAAAATGAACGAAATAACGCATAGGGATGCTTATCCACTCCCAAATATGACGGGAATTTTAGACCGGCTCCGTAAGGCCCGGTACATATCGTCTATCGATTTGAAAAATGGATATTGGCAAGTACCCTTGGACGAGGCGAGTAAGCCGTTAACGGCCTTCACCGTTCCCGGTAGAGGCCTATTTCAATTCAAAGTCATGCCGTTCGGCCTACATTCGGCGGGCGCGACGTTTCAGCGGCTATTGGACCGTGTAATAGGGCCGAAGCTCGAACCCAACGCTTTTGCCTACTTGGATGATGTTATAGTGTTGGGAGAAACACTGGAAGAACATATTCAAAACCTTGCGGAGGTTTTTAAGCGGTTGAGGGAGGCTGGCCTGATCATCAACGTGGAAAAGTGTCAATTCCTCAAGTCCGAGTTGAGATACTTAGGTCACATAGTGACGGAGCAAGGCCTACAGACAGACCCCGAAACAATCCGGGCTGTGGTAGATTTTCCAACCCCTCAGCGGATAAAAAAGCTACGTAGCTTTTTAGGCTTGGCATCCTGGTACAGGCGCTTTGTCCCCAATTTCGCGGACTTAGCAACCCCGCTACACCGCCTGTTGAGGACGAACACCAAGTGGCAGTGGGGTAAAGAAGAGGAGGCTGCTTTTAACAAAATAAAAGCAACACTCACCAAATCGCCGGTATTAACGTACCCGCATTTTGAGTTACCGTTCCAACTCCAAACGGATGCCTCAGATTACGGGCTAGGCGCCGTACTGACGCAGGAGATTGGCGGTGAGGAGAAGGTAATCGCCTACGCGAGCCGCGGACTGAAGGGAGCCGAGGCACGTTATAGCGTTACCGAAAAGGAATGCCTGGCGGTAATTTTCGCCCTCCGCAAATTTCGGCCCTATATCGAGGGGTACGAGACGACGGTGATTACCGATCACCAGTCGTTGACATGGCTGCGGGCCATCCCTAATCCTTCCGGACGCTTGGCGCGGTGGATTATGGAGATGCAGCAATTTAACTTGATCATCAAGTACAGGCGCGGCAAGTTGAATGTCGTGCCAGATGCACTATCTCGCTCTATACCGAGCGAGAAAGGCGAGGACAATAGGTCAGAGCTAGGAGATCCAGTGGCGACGACTAGCGACCGTATTCCAGACGACAACTGGGTACGAAAAATAAAGAGGGGCATCTCTCAGACTCCTGCAAAGTACCCCGATTACACAGTACGCAGCGGACTGCTTTACCGTCACGTATGGTCCAGGCGGCGGCAGCCGGACAAAGATAGCAGCGACGGATGGAAACTCTGTATTCCGCGCGAGTACCGAATGGAAATCATGAAGCAGAGCCATGATGCGCCAACCGCGGGTCACCAAGGCGTATACCGTACGTACGAGCGAGTAGCTCAGAGTTACTATTGGCCTGGACTCTACAGGGACATAGTAAGATACGTACGGAAGTGTGAGACGTGTCTCCGACATAAAGTGGAACAACGTGCCCCGTACGGGCAGATGACGCAACCGCGGCGGATATCTCATCCGTGGGAGACGGTTAGCACAGACTTGGTAGGTCCCCTGCCAAGATCCAAGAGAGGGAATAGATATCTCATCGTGTTCCAGGATCAGTTCACGAAGTGGACGGAGGCGCGGCCCATAGCACGGGCGGATAGCGTGTCGGTCCTCCGAGCTTTTAGGGAGCTGGTTATAGCAAGATTCGGAGTTCCGAAAATGTTAATTTGCGATAATGGTACCCAATACACCAGCAAATTGTTTAAGTCGTTCTGTGAGGATAACGGAATAACGCCATTTTTTACTCCGCCATATTCGCCGAGTTGCAATCCGACCGAGCGGGTAAATAGAGTGTTGAAAAACATGATTCAACTCTATCTCGGGGAAAGTCACGTGGAATGGGATCGGTACATTGCCGAATTTTGTTTCGCAATGAACACCGCAGTACACCAAGGTACGAAATTCACCACAGCGTACTTGAATTTTGGCCGCGAGCTACGCGAGCCAGGCGCTTTGGAAGGCGGGTACACGGACGACCCTCGCCTTGAAGCGGAGTTGGGTAGTAAGCCTACCCAACTGAGGAGGTTGAAGATCCTATCACAATTGCGGGAAATAGTGGTAGACAACCTCGAAGAGGCCTACAAAAATACCAGCCGGTATTATAACCTGCGTAGGAGGCCTCTGAGAGTGATACCTGGGCAAAAGGTATTTAAGAGGGAACACTACTTATCCTCTGGAGTGAATCAATTCGCGGCTAAGTTGGCCCCGAAATTCTCTGGTCCGTACGAAGTCGTGAAAATGTTGAGTCCGACAACGGTACAGCTAAGGACCGAGGGGGGAAGGTTAATAGTCATTCACGCCAAGGATGTGAAGCTATTTCCCCCAAGTATAGAGGATGAAGAGGAAGAGGAAACACCGGTGCGAGTAGTCGCTCTGGCGGTGCGACAAGCGGGCTAGAAGCTACTCGACCTGCATGTCAGTAAACTGCGGAGAAGTAGTGCGGGCGAGGGTAACTACCCCCTCGACCAGCATGTCGGTAAACTGCGGAGAAATAGTGCGGGCGAGGGTAACTACCCCCTCGACCTGCATGTCAGTAAACTGCGGGCGAGGCGAGCAAGTTGCCGCGCGAAGGGTTCGCAGGGGTGGGTGCGAGAAACCCCCCCGAGCGAATGACGTCACCACCTGTCGGTACAGACAGAGTGGGGACGAATCCGAAAGGGAAAGGCTAGAGGTTTTCCGAGGCGGGAAAAACCTGATTACACACCATAAGTTTATGGCGGTGTAATAGGCTCACCCACATAAAGTGTGGCCGGACTTGTTATAATAGCCTACCTAAGGTGAGAGAGCGGAACAACACACCCAGCGTTCCGTTCTCAAAATATAACAAGAGAGAATCGTTCCCCCTATTAACGCTTAGCAAAGAGCGTCAGATAACAATAACAGAAGGTTATTGTTATCGAAGGAAGAAAGGGTGATTCTTTCTAAGTATTGTCTTACGACATAATGTAAGATGATAATCCGAATAAAGTATTTTTCTTTATTCGGATGATACCCTGAATATTGTGTCGTGTTATTCGGGGGCATTATGTGATAAATATTTGCATAATGGATAGCCGTGGCTATGTATTAACGAACGGGGCTGTTCGTTAAGGAAGTAGTTATTTTCAATTGAAAACTGAAAATAACTGAGGAAAATTATTCCTAGAATTTTAAAGCTGTAAGCTTGAAATAACGAGTAGCCTGGCAAGCACTCGTTATTGTAGCTCTGAGATATCACAGAGATATCGGGTCGGTGACAATTGATAAATTTCGGGGTAGAAATTATCAATTGTCCACCTGAATCTGACCGTCGGTCAGGGAGATAAGGTACCTCGTTCACCGAGCCTTATCTGTACAGGTAGAAACCGGTGATCGGTTCTATCTGAATAACAAGCATCAGTCTACTCCGGATCATCACCGAGTCAGCCGTGCCGTGTAGTGTTGTGCAATGCCGTCCAAACGCCTCGGATTTCTCGACACGTTTCTCGGCCTAGCCGAGGCACGTCCGCGTACGAACCGCATGCGGTACGCGCCATTCCAGAGTCTGAAGACGAGACATTGGAGTCTCCCTATTAAGGCTCTGGTCAGTCCACTCTCCCGGCTTAGTCGCGGAGTGCTTTGGGCTGTGCCGGTCAAGGTCGACGACAAGACGGCCGTCGCCGTTGTCGACCCGGTCACGCACCGGATACGGTTGTTTGATCCGCTTAGGATCATCAACCGGCCCCAGCGCGCTAGACTGGTAGCGTTAATCCGCCAGTTTAGCAGGGCAAAGAAGGTAAGACAGTGGGAGTCTTACGACGAATCCCGTTACCGTAACGGCGACGCGGACCTACCGCGGTGGCAAGCGGAGCGGGTCATCGCGTGTCAAATCGACGACCTAATCCGCGGGGCCCCAATACGTGGTTCCGTGGACCCTGATGAGGCCGTCGAGGAGATCCACACCTCCTACCCCACCTTAGCGCGCCCGCGGGATCCCGCGGCATCATCCACGGTCGCCGCACCTGGCGACCGGCATCAACGCCGGGTTCAGGCAGTGACAATGGTGACCGTCGGCGACATCTTAGCGGCGGCCGACCCCTTCGACAGCCTCCCTCCGCTGAGCGCCGCGGAGGAGGAGGCGTTGTTGGGCGAAGGAGGTGGAGACTTCTCGCTGTCCCCGTCATACTACGCGGAGGATGAAGACCTCATTCCTGCCCTGCCGCGGGCGGAGGAGAGACCCTCGTGGGTCGAGATGTGCGAGGGCTGGGACAACATGACCCAGGAACGGAAGCAGCTTTGCCTTCCGCCGCTCCGGCTTCCAGATCCCTTAGGGGAGGAAGACGGGGCGGAATCACCTGCGGACCCCGCCGAATCGACGGCGGAGGCTTCCGAGGAGGTGATGGGCGCGGTGGCCGTTATTACGACCCCCGCGGAGCCAGCGGTCGGCACCCCTTCCGAGATGGAAAGACCGGGGTGTTCCGACGTGGCGATGGAGGAAGAGGCGGATTTAGTTCCCTTCCTCGAGGTCCGAGAAAGGGACGATCGTGAGACGGGGTCGCTGGTAGTGCGGACCGTCTCAACGATGACGGAGGCGGCCGAACCCGGTAGTGGCTCGGCGCCGTTTGTTGCGGTTCCCAAGCCCGCGGAACCAACGCAACGACGTCGTGTACGACAATCGTACACGATGGGCCGTAGGCACCGAGCGGGACGCCCACGTGTGAGGGTGAAGCTCGCGGACGGCCGAAGGATCTGGGTGCGAGATTGCTGAGTTTAAGGTAACTCCACCCAGCCACCCGCCACCCACGACACAGGAACACTCTGCTAGCTCCCCTCCTCACCCCACTCCTCTAAGGGGCAGTGGCTTTTCCGCTCCGGCCTATTCTCTCTTTTCCCCAACCACTTAACCTTCCTCCTATGAGCAGGGGCATAGTGTTTCGGCTTTCCTACCTCTTTCCCCCCCCCATCCCCTAGTAGGTCGGGTGTGTCACGTGGCAAAGCCGTGACGGCCGGATAATTAATTAAATGATTAATTATTTAATTAATTATTGTTGGGGCGCCCGGCCAAGTAGAGAGGAGCAGCCACCGGTCAAGTCATAGAACGTTGATAACGATCTAGACCGGTGGAGTGCTCACTACTGCGCCGAGGCCTCCCCCACCAGTTCCTTAGCCATCGGGGAATGGGTCTGCTGACAAGCGAGTCAGTGAGAAAAAAACTCCTTCCTGAAGTCCTCGAGTTGATCGGTCGTGAAGCAGGAGCTGTACTGCAGTCAATTTTCACGTGGTGAAAATTGAACTCACTAGGCCGATAGTTCGAACTTGTGCGCGGAGTGACGTGTGTTAGTTCGGTCAGGACGAAGTACGAGCGAGTACTGAATCCTGAAGTGGTGGTCGCGGCGCGGGTCACGGATTATCGCAATCCGTGAACGTGGGTTTGGGAATTCTCAATTTCCAAACGGTTCGTGGTTTCGAACGCGATCCCGTTCCTTCCCTATTTCCTTTTACTCCTAGAATCCCTCATCCCATTAACCTCCTGTCCGCAGAGGCCAATATACCCCCGCTGATATCCGCAGTGGGTATAATAACCTCCGCGACCCTCCGCCATCCTCCTAAACCCTTCCTTCCACCTCGGTCGTGAGGAATCATTTCGACTCGGCCCGCGGCTACGTCGCGCCGAGGGAGATTTGTTCCGCACGGTCGTAGAGTCATCTCCTTTATTCCCCGACCGATAGAAGGCTAAGCAATCTCCGCCGCCTCCGCGGCAGAGGTGTACCTGCCGGAGTTTGTCGTTCTCCTCCTCTCTCCCCGACTGGGAAAGCTCAAGCCATTCCGGCCGACTTCGTGTTGGGCAGGGGTGTACCGATCCCAACCAGTCGTCCCTATTATCCCGCGGCAGAGGAACAAAGACCCGCGCTTTAACCAGGCAGGTGATTTGTGCTCCGCCGCATCCTCGTCACCCTCCATCCCTCACCTCACTTTACCTAACAGGGCAGGAGAACCAGGAACGGCTAAGGTTAGCAGTGCCTGGAACTCCGGCCACAGACCAGCAGGGGGTAATAGCTTCCGCCCCCATTGGAAAGCGGCAGAGGCGTCCTCTCCCGGCTGGGTACCTTCCCGACTCCCTTCCCAAAACCCCTATTTTCCTACCCGCAGCAGCAGAGGCTGCCGCCTCCGCTGTAAAGGGGCAGGAGTAGCCATATTTCGGCCCTTCCTTCCCTATCCCCAGGAAACCCCTCCCTTCCTTCTTACGCCTCAGCGAGGGAGCAAACACTGCTCCTCGCTAGGTCGCGGCCGGTCCGCGCGGCCGCGGAATCCCGAATTCGCCACGCGGCGAGCGGGAAAGTTAAACGGCGCCCAACGACGGTACTTCCAACCGGTGAGGCAACCCCAAGCGCGGCGGGAGCCTCAAAAGGAAGTGTTGGACTCGTCGCCTTATCCCGACCACCCGCCGACTCGAGCTGGTTGGCCCGGAGCGACACCGGGATTATCAGGTCAAAATCCAGGTAACGGTTTTGCACCTCATAAGAGCATGCGCAGTTGGCTTCCTACTACTACCGCCCGCTCCCGCACCGAAAAACCAGGGATCAACTCGTCAGACCACAACTGTAGACACGCCATCTTGTCAGACAAGTACTATTCAGTTTGTTCAAATTTTTTTCTAATCAAAATCAACTTTATTTCTCATTACATACATTGATTTCTTTTTGTTAGTTTCACCTTCTATGTACTCGTATTTTTTATACATCATTTTAACTCTGTATTTACTCAATTGTATACATTTATAAATTGTTATAACTCAGCTGTAACATTGAAAATATCCCAAAACATGATGTTATGTGATGATTATGAATGAATAATTAGTATACGGGTTATAACTATCATTATAAATAGTTATACTACCACTACTGATGTATAGCTGATTTATAGAAAGTGGCACATTGTTCCCTGAATGCTTTTCACCACGCACGCTCACCACAATAAGTCCATAAATTTTCGGGTTACACCTGGCGCCTCTTGAAAAGTACGCCCCCTCACTTCCCTCCCTATTTTCTCATGGGAGGGGTCGGTGGTGAGGGGGTTGCACTCGAGTTTGAAGTCGGCTTGAAGAGGCAGAGGCAGACTGGCGGCGCACGCGGTGAAAACTCAAACCTAACCTAACCTCGCCAACTCGACCCGAGCCGCTACTCCGGTGCACCGGCAATGGCTTTCAGCTGTTGCCGACTCTGTAATAAATTAGAGTTCAAGTGGGCTAGCTTGGTGAACAGAGTGCGAAAAAGAGAGAGATAGATAGATAGATAGATAGATAGATAGATAGATAGATAGATAGATAGATAGATAGATAGATAGAGATAGATTAGATTAGATTAGATTATCTTTCTTTATTCATGTAAATTTACAAATTATGCATATGAATGGTTATAAACAAGATTATCAACATCACATAGATACTATAGTGAAATCAGATAATGTTTTTTTTTATAGTGCAAGATATTATATACAATGATCTCATTTGTACGATATTAACTATGGTAATGACAATCTGAGTGATGCAATTACATGAAATGGCGAAGTTTGGACAAAGATTCGTCCATTCTTGACACTTAACACGAAACTTGAGAGAGAGAGAGAGATTGAAAAAGTGAGGGGGATGGTGGGAGGAAGGGAGGTAGAGGGTGAGAGAGAGAGTGAGAGAGGTAGAGAGAGAGAGAGAGTTTGAGGGATTGAGAGAGGTTGGGAGGTAGTGAGGGATTAGATTAGATCAGATTATCTTTCTTCATTCGTGTAAATTTACAAATTGAGAGGGGTTGAGAGAGTTTGGGATTGAGAGAGGTTGGGAGGTAGTGAGGGATTAGATTAGATCAGATTATCTTTCTTTATTCGTGTAAATTTACAAATTATGCATACGAATGGTTAAAAACAAAATTATCAACATCACATAGATACAATAGTAAACTCAGAAAATGCTAATTTTTATAGTGCAAGATATTATGTACAAAGGGAGTGTGGTAGAGAGAGGGCTTAAGAAGAGGTGAGTGGAGTAGAGCGAGAGGAAAGATTGAAAGGGATTTAGGGTGTGTGTGAGAGAGAGTGAGAGTGTGATGATAGAGAAGGATTTAGGGTGTGGCTATGTGTGAGAGAGTGAGAGTGAAAGATGATAGAGAGGGATTTACGGTGAGAGAGAATGAGTGAGAAAGAGGGAATGGGCGGGTGAGAAGTATGAAAGCGAATGAGAAAAAGAGAATTCGTACAGAATGCAAGAGTGAAGAAAAATAAAAAAGAGTGATAGAGAGGGAACGAGAGTGTGGGCGAAAGGGTGTTAGAGGGGCACTGAGGGAATGATAGAGGGTGTTTGTGAATGGAAGCGTGTAGAGAGAGGAAACGCGAGAGAGTGAGAGTCGATAAAGGAAAAAATAGAGGATTAAAGAGGAGGAGAGTGAAAGAGAATGAAATAGTAGGAAAGAAAGAAAAATAGTAAGAAAGAAAGAAAGCGGTTGAGTGAGTTGGAGAATGAAAGTTTGTTAAAAGAGGAAACGCGAGAGATGGAGCGAAAGTGAAGAAAAAGAAAAAATGGGAGGATGATGGAGGAGGAAAAAAGTGAAAGAGAGTGACAAGGAGTTAAGGAAGAGAGTTTGAGTGAGAGAGAGGTAATAGAGTAAGTAAGAAAGATTATGACCGATCAGAGAGGGTGGATAAAGGCAAATATTGAACATGGGGAAAAGAGAATTCCATAGAAAGTGTGAGTGGAAGAGAAAAAGAGAAGAGAAAGGGAGAGAAAAAGAGAAGAGAAAGGGAATGAAAAAGAGAAGAGAACGGGAGTGAAAAAGAGAAGAGAAAGGGAGTAAAAAGAGAAGAGAAAAGGAGAGAAAAAGAGAAGAGAAAGCGGATAAAAAGAGAATGGAAAGGGAGAGAAACCAAGAAGAGGAAGGGGGTGAAAAAGAGAATAGAAAGCAGATAAAAAGAGAATAGAAAGGGAGAGAAAACAAGAAGAGGAAGGGGGTTAGAAAGGGAGAGAAACAAGAAGTGGAAGGGGGAGAAAAAGAGAAGAGAGAGAAAGAGGGGGTTTGAATGAACAGGGAGGGTAGAAACAATGGATAGGGTGAACAGAGGGAGGAGAGAATTCAAGTGAAAGTGTGCGATGGAGAAAGAGAAAAGAGTGGGAATGAGAAAGAGAAATGGTAGAAAAGAGAGAGAGAATGTGAGCGAGCACGAGAGAATGATTATGAAGTGCAGTTAATAACGAAGCGCGTGTAAACGATGGCCAGAGTTATTAATAGTTTGTATATGGAAAACAGAACGCCGTTCGTCTTTTAAAAGCCAACTGCATTGCTGCTTGAAAAGCTGGGCCGGTTTTCCTGCTTTTATTATGAGGTGCTGAATGAAGGCTGGCAGTCAGACAGGTTCGCGAAAGTTGGACATTTTTCTGGGGATAGTCGAGTTTAGGTTAGGTTTTGTTGGGGAATTTTAAAGTGGGTGGAACTGTTGGGCTATCTGGAACCATGAGATGTACAAATTATTGAATTTATGTTGAATTATCTGCAAAAGACTTGTGAATTATTGAGCTTCAAGGTGAAATTTCAAGTGAAACAGCGACCTAACCTAAGATTAGGATCCTACTTTAAAATTTTGTGGAAAGCAGTTTTGGGCAATAGCCTGTTGTATTCACATTTATTGTATACTAGCTATTGTGCCCGTCCTTCGTACGGATTATGTTTAGAAATAAGACTAAATATGTTTCGGCTTTTTTGATAGCAACGATCATGAAGTTGTTAGCAGCTTAGGCCCTGTTCAGACAATACTGTTTTTTTGCGGTACGGTTTTTTTACTGTACGGCGTCAACTGTACTGTGAAGTTCACACGGTCCGGCTTTGCTGCTTATTGCTGTGCTCTCCTCCTTCTTCCATTGCGCTTCCTTCTTCTTCTTCTTCTTCAGTGGCCCTACAACCCAGGACGGGTCTTGGCCTGCACTAGTAATTGTCACCAACGGTTCCTATCCAGCGATCGTTTAAATGTCTGTTCCTTTACTAAATTCCTTGAGGGCCGTCCGTTCCTATCATTTTGTGATTCCATAACAAATGTTTTTTTTATGGAGTGGGGGAGTTAGCCCCACATCCAACCCCCAACCTTGAGGACCAGGGAATTTTTTCAGGTTTCCTTCCTTAGCCTTTAACAAACCAATGCTGAACTATACAAGACAGCAGTCAATTTTCTATTGGGGTTTTCTTTCCCTAGCCTTTGGATTTCCATTGACCTCCATCTGCAAGGCAGCAGTTTCTATGCTGGTTTTGGTCCACCCCGGGTATTTCATTTCCCCGGTACCACCTATATCTAGGAGGCATCCCCAAATCCGCCACCTGGGGAGGCGCCCGATAGGAGACCAGCAACTCCCACCATTGCGCTTCCAGTTCAGTTTTTTTTATTCCAGTCCAGGATTTTTTTTTATTTGTGTAAGATTTTTTTTAAATAAGTTTCTTACTGAAGGTTTCTCTTAAATTTTGATCAAAGTACGCAAATTCTGGTTTCAATATTCTACACATTTTTCTCTCATTATTTTTATATTAATCTTAAGTCTTGTCCCACAAGGCGGGTCTCTCATATATTATAGAGAAATTAAATTTTCACAATTAATATCTTCCACTTCTAGACACTGGAATTCACTAATAAGAAGATCTATGCTGAAGAATATCAATGAAGAAGATCAATGCTGACGATCTGAAGACTGCTTCCAGCGTAATAAGCGTATCGTTTGAACATATCCATTACCGGTACAATACATGTGCCACCGGATAGGGATGGTTATTTTGCGGTACAGCTGATTTTAGTGATACAGTTTTCGAAGACAAAACCGAAAGTAGAAATCGGCTAGAACAGCTTTTTTACTGGATCCAGTCGAAACAGTATTGTGTGAACATACAATATGAAATGTGCATAGTAGGGGTTATTGAGAGTACTGATGCGACCAATCAGAAGACAGGGGGGCGTGGCCACCCCCCTTCCCCCTCCCCCAGGTCAGACATTTTGTAAACACCCACCCCTTCCCCCCTGTCGCGGTCAGCCATTTTGTTTTTAAGGTCACATACCCCCTTCCCTATGTGCCCCCACTTTATTCCCAATAGATTAAAGGGGGACCCCCCGCAAGCACCAATGAGAGAGGACCTATCCCCCCTGACCCCACCTCTCACAGAAGGTTCCCAATAAATATAGAACATACAGCTTTATATCTATATATACATGCTTGCAATTGTATATCTATATATACCTGCTTGCAATTACTATATCTATATTTGCAATAGCATCAGCCCCCGCCCCCCGCTTTAGCTATTAATTGCATCTGCACACTTGCCACCACCTGCTGTGATTCTCAAAGCCCTCTCTCTCTCTTTCGCACGTGCAGTGTTAATATACCCCCCTGCCCCCCAGCCCCGGACAGTGCTTCAGATATTAATAACACTTCCGCCCCCCTGCTGTGAAAAAACTATTTCATAACGTTTAAAAGCAGAGCACGTGCACAAGTTTTTTTATGTGACTCATTAAGCTGTGGAATAATAATCCTCTCTCTCTTTCTTTTTGAAAGAGAGGTTATTTCTACAATACCCCATGCTGTTTGCTCAAATAATCCGACCCCCACTTTCTCTCTCAGGTCATTAACCTTTGCATGATGGGTGACCGTGCTTCAATGACTTGATGTTACAAGCTTTATTATCACTTACCCGGTGGTTCGGAACCCACCTAAAATAGTAGGTCCACCATGTTCCCCGTAACATGGCACAAACGGCGAGGTGGAACTACCCGTAAGGGTCTCCCCACCATTAAAAGCCATACGCTTATTATTATTATTATTAACCTTTGCATGAATAATCCTGTCTGTGTGTGAAAGAGAGGCTTTCTCTCACTCTCTCTCTCAGCTCATTCATCAGCCTCGGTTGAAAATTCAAATATGCTTTGCAATAATATTAAACTCATCTATAGCTATCAGTAAACAGAAACCTATACAATTTTCATGGTGAAAAATTGAATAATTCAATTAGTTATGAAATAAAATATGAGCATACAACGAACGAATATTATATGAGCAGAAGAATAAACGTATATTTTCCTTGTAAAAGACAAGCGGTTCCTGCTTACACAGGGGACTACTGGAATTGCTATTTTCTGCTAGGCCCAATTAAATTTATATAATGAAAGAACAAGTATATTACAATTGACTGAAGCACATTTGGACAAAAGACATTATGTGATTAGAAATAGGGACATAAAATCGCAAATTATTCAAATTGTTTCCCTCAAGGAAAAACATAGACGCAATGAAAGAAGTAGCTCTTCTGTTCTTTCGCACACGCTCTCTACCCTTGCGCTGAGTTGCTGCCGGAACGAAAGAGGAGAGAAAGAAAAAATGCGAGGATGCCGGCGGGTAGACAAGTTCAAATACGAGAGATGAGGCTGGGTGAAACACATCTGGCGAATCAATGTGCTAAGTAAAAATGCGTGATGAAAGGAAGGAGGTAGGGCGAAAACGGCAGAGCAGGCAGCGCAAGCCATTCCATCTATAGGAATCCAACTCATTAGCTAATTTGGCACGCGTCGCGTGGGTAATCTATTTTTAGCCACTCTCTTTTTGTGAAACAACACGCCTCACTTCTCCACTACTCACTCACCGCCGCACACTTTGAGAGGAAGGTTCTTCTTCTACTTCTTCTTCTTCTTCTTCTCCTTTTTCTTCTCCTTCAACTGGGGGGATTCTATAATGACAGCCTGCTAATATGCTTATGGCCGATGCGTCTATAAATCTTTTTCGTATCAAAACAAGAGAGACCCGTTTTTGCACATTCTATTTGATATACTTTATAGCTTCTTATCATATTAAATCGCTCATAATGCGAAGTTCTTTCGAATAAACATTTTTGTACAGATCAAATGAGAAACATCCATCTTTAACAGATTTCTTTACACCCTTAGCTACGTTTTTATACAATTCATTCTCATCATCTACACATTTGAAACTATGCATTTTGGACCGTAATCCTACAAACTGTGTGATAATTGTCTCATCTTTAAATTTCCCAACTACTTTTTATTTTTAAGACTATATCATTTATGAGTGGACGTTCAATAAAGTGGAAAGAAATGTCTAAAAACAGTTAATCACTCAATAAATAGAAGACTCATAAGCAACAGCCTGATCACAACACATTGATATGCGTAAACACGCTGTCTTTATATATATATACACTATCAATCAGGTAGCACTAGATTCGTAATCACAGTCTGTATAAATGCTCATTGGATACATGATCACATGGGCTGTATAAACTACAACTGGATACGAACGTTGCGAGTAGCAAATGACAAACTGTCTGACTCGATACAGACAAGGAGATCCTTTTTATACGGTTTTCATTCATACTATCAACTTCCAGAAACTTCTTGAGGTCGTGATTGCACACGATCTCCCAAAATGTCACTGAAAACTCTAGAGCGTAAAACCAACCTGAGCAACGAGAGTGAGACACATTCAGGGAGAGAACACACAATCAAGAACAGTCAATTTGAGAAGCGTTCCATCTAAATGGCAGCGAAGTTTTAAAGCCTTGGAAAGATTTTAAATTGAGAAAGATTTAAATACATGATACGCTCTGTATATATATATATATATATATATATATATATATATATATAAATCACAAACAAGCATTTTGGTTTCAAGAAGGTGCACAAGTAGAAGGGTGAGAAGAAGTAGAAAAAGAAGAATAAGTGCTTATCATCTCAATTCCAAGAAAGCATGGCGTAGACTCACCATCATGTGTGTTGGGTACAATATAAAAGCTAACTCCCATGTTTTTGTTGAATCGAGAAGAAACATCTCAACAGTAATCAACTTTCTTAAACGTATTTTCTACATCACAATAGAATGTTCATAACACAATAACTGAGCACTAAGATAAGTTAAAATTACAATTTTGTTACGCTCGACTGTCAATTTACCAGAAAAATGAGTGCTTTATCTACAGAAAACGCACTGTTGAAATTTCTCACTTTCCTTTTTGTTCAAACGGATTCTTATTTCGAGTTGGAAGAGATTTTACACTTGAAATGAAGTTTTTAAAGAGATATCGCAGTTGATCCATAATAGCCATTTGTTTATCAGATTTCAATGCACATTTCTAACAGCGTTTGGTATAACCCATCAATTTGAAAGCGAAAGTAGAATAATAGAAACAAATTTTAATTTTGTTTCCTGATTGGAAAATTCACGCATTTTCACTCATCGAATGAAGAAATCCTTAGTCTTGCGCTGTCTTCCCTCTTTCTTAAAACATTCCAACTTTCAAAGTGCATCTCCGCTAACCCAATCACACTTGTTTTATCACAATTCTTTTCCACCCTCCTTGTTCAAAAAATTTTATCCTACTGAATTATATCTCCTCAATTTCCTTTTTGTAATTGTGTTTCCTTTCACACTTTAATTTATAACGCCTGTCTGCACTGCTGGATCTCTATCGTGTTGACAGAAAGAGCCGACAGAGGAAATGTTTTAAACAACTTTTACATTGAAATTCCTGAAAATCTCCCCTCGAGCAAAGAAAGTAGTACCGGTACACAATTCTTTATTGCTGCAAATTTACATTATAATAAATGAAAGGTTGCAAATTAACACAGAGGATATAAAAGAAACCCAACTAACCTGAAATAAAAAACTAAAATTTCGGTTCACACACCACCAGCAAAAGAAAAGTGCATGTAGGATTTCAATTAGACCCTACTAAATTGTTCCAATAGGGTGGTTATTTTTTGGGTATGTTATTGTTTTCTTTTACTGTTACTGTTCAATAGTGAGGGATACGGTTAACATAAGCCTAAAACTTTTGCCACCACGTATCCAAGTAGAAAAAATGTAAGCTTAAATTGAGGCCAACACATAAATCTCCTGAAATTTTTGATCTCTCTGTTGTTTCCTGTCATCTTTGCAGGGTTTTTTCACCAGAAGATGGATAACATGAGGTAAACTAAAGGAAGGTAAATAGGCATCAAAGTTGAATTAGATTCTATTTCACATCTATCATCTTCCTTTGCTAATCCAAGTTTGTGATACCCTCCCTGATTCCATAGATTATTCCTTCGGAAGATTCAATAACTGAATCTGAACAACATATGGAATCGATATAAATGGAATTTTCACAACGCAATTAATTAATCGCTCAGTTAAGGACACAGGAGCTATTTACAGGCACAATATTCATCAGTTTTGTGACAGATGACCAGGAGAAAACTGCAAACATGCTGCTCACAACCTCAAATATTTGAACAATCTCAAATGAGAATGGTTGGCT